>JAOQGH010000012.1:127256160-127277138 GCA_025769975.1 Gallinago jamesoni
AGGCCAGGTTGGATGGGGCTTTGAGCAACCTGGTCTGGTGGGAGGTGTCCCTGCCCAGGGCAGGGGGGTTGGAACTGAATGATCTCTAGGGTCTCTTCCAACCCAAACCATTCTATGGTTCTATGATTAGTGAATTTATGTAGAAATTTAAAATTACTTGTCCCATTACAAAAACACAGATAGTTTTTATTTTCCATGTTA
Source organism: Gallinago jamesoni (assembly GCA_025769975.1). Lineage (NCBI taxonomy): Eukaryota > Metazoa > Chordata > Aves > Charadriiformes > Scolopacidae > Gallinago > Gallinago jamesoni. Next base: position 127,256,362 of record JAOQGH010000012.1, read on the forward strand.
CATGAGTATCAGTACCTAGCAGAACTCACCGTGGCTGAATCCTTCACGGACAGAGACCTGTTGAGGGGCTGAGGTGGGGAGGGGGGAAGGACAGAGGCAGAGCCAGCCCCTGCTTCAGCACAATGTCATCTCAAGCAGGTATTCCAGCTGATGGCTGTGGCCCAGACCCAATCTACACAGTGACACTGTCTGGCCTTTGTTTGAAAGGTAATTCTTTATCTGTCTGTAAGTAAAGGTCAGGACAGGGAGAAACACTATCCTCAGTACTCATGCAGACGTTTTGAAATACAGAGTGCCATTAGCCCCATAAGCTCACCAGCAGCCCTGGCCCCTAGCTCTAAGAATTGCTGGGATGACTCCATAATAAAGGGTAGATGACAAGGCAAAGAAGAAGAAAAAGACATTATCCCCATTTTGCCAATGATAAATGGAAGTCCTGTGAACACATGTGACTTTTACCCAAAGTGACACAGAAAGATCTGTGCTATACTTCAGGTGAAGTGTGCCCAAGCCCAGGCTGGGCTCCCACACTGATTTATCCACAGACTGAAGGTGCTGAGGATTCAATAAGCCGTATGGTGGGAAGCTCCTAAGAACAAACACATTGGAAGGGTGGACAGTAAATGGAAAGTTGCTCCCACAGACAGAGCTATCTGGAAAAGTCCAGCGTTGGGAAAAGAGACCAAGATGGAAAGTAAGGCTGAGCTTAAGAAAAGTGAAACAAAGGAGGCTTAGAAGTCAAGAGGAGAGCCTGGGATGGGAGGAGAGAGAAGCAGGGTATAAGGATTTAATAGATCTGTCACGATCAGAGGAAGGGGCAGGGAAATACAGTAAGTATTTCTGAAATACTTTCATGAAAAAGAAAGGAGAAAAAAGAAGGTAAAAGAAACACAAATATTTCCCAAGGATGAATGAAAGGGTACAGTGTACATTTTGCAGTGAGGGCACTGGATTTGTCAAGGGTCTGGGAAGAGAATGGCTCCTAGAGCTGAGCCCACGGTGGGATGGGCAGCAAGGAAAGGTCTGTAACTAAGTCAGTCATTATACCCTGTGCTGTCCTGTCTCAGGGGAGCCTGCTCAACGCGTGCGGCAACAACCGTGACATCCCTTCTGCTTGTGGGTATCTGCTTCTTTCAAGCCTACTGGGCTGGGAGCCACAGGGAACGGTGGTGGCCAGAGAGAAGGAGAGGTTGGACAACAAGCTTTGGCAAGCAAGAATGGCAGAATAAACAGTCGCAGGCAGTGGCACATGTCTCTCACAGGCATGGTCATCCTTCCCAGCCATCAATAAGAAGCAGTTTTAATCCCCAAACTTGACAGCTTTTCTCCAGTTTGCTTCAGAGTGAGTGCTCTTGCTGAGGACTGACACATCCACATGTAAACCTCACTTCCTAGGCTTCAAATGGCTGTCCAAGGACCATGACTTTGAGCATGAGCTACCGTGCGATCCAAAGCAGCATATTTTTGTCAGCAGGGGAATGAGAAGAGAGACCCAATTTCTCTCTCCCTGTACAAACTTTCAGATTTATGCAGTGCAGCTTGAAACCGTAACTGTTCTAATGAGGAAAATGTGCAGTCAACTGAACATTAACTGTTTTGGACACTATTACTGTAAAAATAAATAATCAACCAACTTTATCTCTGAATAGAAAACTCTGCAGTGGGAAGATTGACTGAATAACTGACATGATTGCTGAGGAAGAGATGGAAATAACAGTTTACAGTTCACGGCATCTCAATGGACAATCAATGTGGCAAATTAGGATGTGGCTGAAATTATAGATAAAGTAATTAAAATTAGCCATGAATAATAGAACACAGTTCCTTTAGAACAGAATAGAAAATGCCGCTAGACAGAAACAGAATAATACTGTGCAAATGTACAGAAATTTTAATTTTTAAGAGAAGTTCAAATTGGCAAGAGATGTGTTCAGTATCTCCATTGACACTTCTCACAAGCTTATAATAGACAGCTGTAAATTTTTGTTGGAGAGGGATTTAATTTAATCGCATCTCATCCTTATGAAAAATGCTTTCTGAAGCATATTTTAATGTTGATGCTAAGGTGTATTTAGATTACCATTCAGACAAAGTCTATTCATCTCAGCTGGCCACAGTTTGACTGTACTCTCCTCTGTAGTCTATTGCTCTCTTTTAAATTGCAGAAAGTGTGCTATGAACAGAATAGCCATAAGCCCTGCTGTTCCAGCAAAGCTGCTCTTCACCACCAATGCTGGAGCTGCTTTTTACGTAATTGGAGAAAATTACAAAACCAGAAAAAGTGGGGAGTTTATTTGTTCTTTCTCTTTCCCTGCAAAACTCCTCTTGGAAGACACTGTCAAGAATGTGATGCACTGTGTAAGGCATTAGTTTGGCCAAGTAGAACGATTCCCGCTTTTTAAAAATCTTAAAGTATGACGTGCCCAAACATATAGGTTCAAATTCAGCAGGCTCTATAAACATGTCTGGTTCCAAGGTACGTTGACAGTATTACTGAAGTCCTGTTTTCCCAGATCCCATCTTAAGTAGCTCCTCTCTAATATGAATGCTGAACATTCAGGTTTTCCAAGGGTAGTTTTTTTCTGCTAGAATCACACATAGACACTTGGAAATTTTTCCCTTTCTCTTGTACAAATTCCAGTGACATGGTGCAGGATACCTGTGGCATCTCTAATGTTTTTAGTTTGTGGGAATCTCACCAGAAATTTTTTCTTAGGCATGTGCATGCGCACACTTGGAATGCAGCAGGGCTTTAGGAGAACAAGATCGTACAAAACACCAGGATAACTTATTCGTTATCAGGATAACATGAACAAGATAGGAGCATTCAGTTGTTATACATTGGAAAAGAGAAAAAAAAAAAAAAAAGGCCACCACTTTGCAGAAGATCTTTAATGTTCTCCAGTATGCCTTTTTCCAATTGCCATCCTGACACCTCTATGAGCCTGGGACGAGCATCACATCCTCCCTGAGAGTATCTGTGGAGGCACATGGGGGCACGAGAATGCTGTGAGGCGTGCTGAGCCTGCTTATCAACCCCAAGGCACAGACATCCCCCTTCCCTCATTTAATGATGAAAACTGCTTCATCCTAAAAAGGAGGGTAGAACACATGGGTACGCCTACCCTATGTACATTCTCATCGCTCCCTCTCACAAACCAAATCAGAGGGCAACCAGAGTGTTGGGCATCTCCAAATTTGCTTTGTTCCGAGGGTAAGTAATACTCACCTATAAAACCCTAAATTGAGGACTATAAAGCCCAGCTGGGAATAGGCTCTAAAAAGTGCTGGAGTATACGGTAGCAAATCTGAGTTTTGATATAAAAGCATGATTACGCCCATGATATATCTTTTTACCTTTCTTTCTCTTGTACTACATACATTCTGGCAAATCTTTGGGTTCTCCAGCATTTTGCTAATGCTACGTTACAATCAGTCTTGGTTTGGTTTGTTTTTTGTTTGTTTCTGTGTTTGTTTGTTTTTCGTTATTATTATTTTTTATTGAGCTGTTTCTAATGATTCACTATTAATTATAACAGATCTAAATTTTCAATTTAAAGTAGTTTAAATTATTGCCCAGGCTTTTCCCATAGGCAGAGGCATGTTAGTAGTACAGAGCTGGTGAATCAGATTTAATGGGCATTTTGAAACAAGCCTAGCTGCAATTATGCCCAGAGAGTCCCTGCCAACTTTTTAATGGTTTATTTTTATTGCGAAAGCATCTTTTAAATACCTTTGTTTCCTTTGGGATGGAAGTTATTGTTTTAGAGTGTTTCAAGCCAAATTTTCACTTCGTATATTACCCAGTGATCAATTTATCATTAATAAAAACCACAAGTTATAGTTCAATAAATTACAGAACTAATACAAGAGGACATGCTGGAATTAAAGGTATTTATATTTGCTATAATACATGAAGTTATTATTTTTAAGTTACTCCTGATATTTTAAAGTGCTATGCAAACTTTAAGTGTATCATAAAACCTAAGAACTTATTATTGCTCTATCCATATTGATGAGGAAAAGAGGGCAAAGAAGTGCCCTGCCTGATGCGACAGGGAAGCAAAATTAGAACTACTGAAAGTGTTCTGAGAATAACAATCCATCTCATGAGGAAATTGTCTTTGAATTTACTTTTGTAATAAGATTCTGACTTTTTCTTCCTTCACAGTGGGCAGAAAAAAGAGAAGGTGTGTACATTTTATTCATCATGTTGATAAATGCTGTACATCCAAATTTTGAACCTTCTTCCATTGCAGCTTGAAAATTGGCTGAATGTTAAGCAGTGCCAATCACCATGTGATAGCTATACCTGCATCTTTTATGAGACCCTATTATGCATATTAGACTGGCTCTGAAAGCTTCAATTAGTACATTTGAAGTTCCATCTCCAACTTGAGCAACTGGCTGGAGTATTTATTTGTTTATATGGATGCCACTGAAAACAAAGCATTAGACGCAGTAGGAGATAAATTAGGTATGTCATTTTTTTTTTCTACCTGATTAACAAGGTACAAGCAGAATTAAGTATGAAAAAAAAACATGTAAAACACTGACAGTTGATCATAGCATATTGACTGACAGTAAAAATGCTACTTAGATCTTCTGAATGTGGCCCACGGCAAACGTCTTTGACCTTGGTTGAATTTATTTCCATGTGGTTATCTTTGCCATAGATAAACCATGATCCACTGACATTTGCTTCTGAATTTCACTCATTTAGTTGAACTCAGCTTTATCAGTATGCTGGGCTGAGGCTCCAGTCACACCTTGGATGGTGGTACCTCTCTTATTTGGTATGAGTCAAGTGTGACACCAGTGGTTATTACTGCCACTATTTACCCACACCTTGCTTTTGCAGACTGTGCTGACTGTGGCTCCCCCAGTCTCAGAAAGGGTATCACAGGAATAAGAAGGTACAAAGAAGAGCAGGTCAGGTTTTAATATCTCTTTGCTGTCTTATTTAATGTGACCTAGTCAAGGTTACCAGACCCTACACGCAGCAAGCAGCTACTTGGAACATGCCAGAGCACACCAAAGCCACAAAGACACAGTGTCAATTAAAAGAACCTAAAGAAAGTGTGAATGGTTTTCCATGCAGGCCTAGAAGGGTGACACTGGAAGTGCTGATTTTTATGAATGCTCTTCTCTTCTGTAAAATAGCTACTGAAGTAATTATAGAATTATTAATCTCTACTATACGACTTATTAACATTATTAAAGATCACTATTTTTTCCCTTGGTGATGTGCATTCTCGTTGGATTGCAAAATACATTTGTTTAATCAGGAGGACTCCTGCTAATTGTTCGATGGCACTTGCTGTGCTGGAGAGAATTGATATTTATGTTGTTGCTCTGAATGCAAGGCACTTCTGATTCATTTTCGTGTTGTTTGGATAGCTGTGAAGAGAAATGAAATGGCACGATATTGTTTTCCTATGCTGCTTTCAAAGTGACATAATTACTGCAAATATTGCCTGAGATACCCACTGAGACAATCAGGGGACTTAATTTTAGATGGAGCAATCTGTATGTGAAGGCTGAAAGCAAAATGGGGCACTGTAAAGTGTTGGAGGAAGCGTAGGAACAGGGACCACCGCCAAGCCCCGGGTTATCTACCTAGCCGCCCCCAGCCAGAGGTTACATATTTTGAGACAACTGCCAATTTTTATGTCAGGCATAATTCTTAATTCCTTAGTTCTCCTTTACAAACAACAGCAGAGGTATTTGTGTGCCAATTGATTACTGTTCCAATCCTTCACAGAAAATGCGCTTGTTACGATGAACAATGAGCAGTTATTCCTTCAGAGACAGCGTTTGTAAGTTGATTGCCTTTCTTAGTGTTAGGAAGCAGTCTTTTGATTAAAGACAGAAATGAGAAATTTTACGCTGCCTTTTAGTTTTCCACCTCTCAGCATGAACGTGTGTCCTAGTGTCACGCTTCATTCAGAAAAACCAGTAAGTTCCCCAAACTTCCCTAAACTTGTTCTCCTTGTTCTTCCTTTTTCCTGTGCTGGTATTCCATGAAATACCAGGTCTGTTCTTCACAGCCTTCTCTCTCCCTCATACAAATGCTCTTTTGCCTTACAAAAGCAGACGCTTGATGCTTGGACCAGCTTATTCAAGGGTAGTGTGCCTCCTAGCATCATGGGTGGAACCGCCCAGTTCACAAAACCATTTGGTCCAAGGCAGAGGTGGGATTGTCCTCCCTCCCAGGGGTGGGAGGAGGTGAGCTATGGTCACGCTGTGTGAGTTAGCTTGGGAGCCACGTAGGACCCATGGCACAGTTTAGAGTGAACTCCCAGGTGAGGTTTGCGATGCAGTTAGCAGTACCCTCCTAAACGTGGAGGTCTCCGTCACTCTCAGAAGAAAGGCACTGCCATAGGTGCAAAGGCTCGGTGATAAAACGCTGGGCAGAAGCTTTATATCACTGTACAGGTGAGTATGACTTAGAGGTCTCCTATCGATGCTCAAGGCTTCCTGGGGGGAAAGGGACTCAGAGCCCAGCAAGCAATTTTGTGAATTTCACAGAAATAACTGGAGGAAACTAAATCGGATTCTACATTGTACCTCTGGGAGTTGTCATCCAGAGGAAAAAATCTTGAGGGATCTTTTGATTACTTCTGATTTTTATGATCCTTGGCAGCTCTGAAACACTCTGGATTCAGAGCATGGGGTAGATGTATCCATCTTCCCCAGTATCTTGCCACTAAGCAGACAAAAGCAGACACCCAGAAAAGAGAAAAACAAAAGGTCAACAATATAATGATCCTTCCCTAGAATATTTTTCCTGCTTCAGGGACTCCTTGAGTCAGAGGTGTAACTAATAACCCTGATGGGTTTTTTTCTTTGGATAATTTTTTTTCCAGTTATTTTTTTAACTCATCTAGATGTTTTGCACCTGAAGGGAACCCTTAGTTTAGAATCTATTCCTTTCATTTGCACTGAGTCTCCCATCTGCTTGCTACTTCTGTTATCCTGCAGTTCTTACTTTGGCAGAGACTGTGATTAGCCATTCCCAATGCACCTCTCTGCATTTTTTTTTAAAATGTGCCACCTCTCCCTGCTCCCCCACTCCAATTTCCCTTTTCTCCCTACTCCCCAATCCTTACTCCCCACTCCAACTTCTCTCCTTGCTAAACTAGTCTGTACGTAGCTACTATTCCTATGGAAAGTGTTCCACATTGTCAAAAACTGTTCCATGTTTGTGACCATCCCTGTCACCCCGCTCTCCATCTTTCCCAGTTGTGCTTTCCCAGTTGTGTTTTCTGAGACTGCAGGATGAGAACTGCGCACGACAGTTCAAGATGTGCCTGAATCATGGATTTCTACAGCCGGGTAATGAGATTCTCTGCTTGTTTCAAAGGCTGCTCTGTCTTAAAACTGATTATCCAGCGTAGCCTTGCCAGCTCCTGTATGCATATTGTTCGGAGACCTGTAATTATGTAAGAGTCTCAGCTTGCATTTATGAGTTGCATAAACAAGTTTCCATCTTTTGTGACTAGAGCAAAAATCTGCAGGAAATAAAACCTGTAACTTTGAAATCACAAGCTAAGAGAAAAACAGACACATTTGGGGGGGGGGGGGAGGTATTGTTAGATTTCACTCCTTTAAACCTGATTTCATAAATTGAGGGTATACGTAATATTTGTGTGCGTTTTATTAGCGTCACAGTATTTTGTGCCACTTGTTATACAGACTGGATGAGCTATTGGATGAGCTGAAGAAAGCTCGTTTCCCAGAGCACGAGATATACTGCCATCCACACGTGGGATCCCCAGCTCCTCACCCCAGCTCCATACCTAGCACATCCTGACGTTTTGGCCTCTGTGTTCTCCCCACAGTCCATCTCTGACCCCAACCAACCTGCAATGAAGAGATGTTCTTACACATGGGAACTGCCAAACATGCCCAGGACCATTTGGGGAGAGAAATGCTTGAGCCAGGATGGCTCAGATGGGCTCTGGGACTTGCAGTCTTTATGTTTTGGTGTCACAACAGTATTTGGAAATAAAAGCAGGGATGATAAGCCCTCCACGTGACTCATTTTACTTCTTACAGTGACATTTGAGCAGCCAGAGTCCTTCCTGAGAGCAGAAACCCAGTCCTGCTGATTTTTAAAATAAATTTCTGCCTCCTGCCTCTATTCTGAGGATCGTGTCTTTCTGTTCTAGCTCATCAAAGTGAAGGTCAAATAACAATGCAAAATAATACCTGAAAAAGAGCTTTTATCACATGTTGTAAACCTATAGAAGGAAATAGGATGGATGTAGGGAAAACAGACAAGCAAGGGTTAGATGAAGCCATAGGGAAGGAACTGATATTAAAGCAGGGTCCTTGTCGATAAATGCCAACCAATTTAATCTGAAGTGCTCTTGCTCAGCTGCATAAGGACACTCGATTATAGATGTGAAATGAGAGTGCTAATGTAGCAGGTACTTATTATACAGTCTTGTTTTTCTTCATAGATCTGTAATTAGCTGCATGTCTTTTTCTAACAGTGCTATTACTATTTTTATTGACCCTTGAATCCTATCCAAACAGCCATAATGCTTTTTTTTGGACTGCTGATATTACTTACTAGACGCTTAGAAAAAGTTAAATTAAAAGTAGATGTGCCATTCTGTAACTAATTGAGTAAATAATCTAACATGTGTAAATAAGATGTCAAGAACAAGTCCTTTGATTAGCCTTATCCAAATTCAGTTTCCATCATTCTCCTTGGAAACAAAACAGAACTGTGAGGAGAAATGTGTGTGCCTGTGTGTGCACATGTATCTTCTTGTTTACATCTAGGAGGTTGAAAACAAACTCAAAATCAGTGCTATCATTCCCATTGGAAAATTCCTGTCATGTTTCTGGTAAATTATAGACCTTTAATATCTCCTATTCCCATATACCTTCTTGTCATGTTGCATTTTGAATAAATCACCTTTAAAGTTAATGAGCATTTGTAAAAAAATAAGGTCGTTGTAAGGGCAGAGATTCAGAGTTTCCAGAGTAGCAATTAAATTTATATATTTAAGCTAATTCTAAGATAAGGAGACAGAACAGCTGGAAAATTAGAGGTCCCATTCCTACCAGTTTAGTTATGAAAGCTGCCTCAAAGCATGATAGCTATTTTCTGTGCAAAATGTTTCAGCTCTACCTTACAATTCTATCTTCTACTGGCCTCACTGACTCTGGAAGATTTCTCCTTTAGCTGAATTAAAAGCTTTATTACTTCTTATATTCATAAAGCAAATTGTTTCTGGAAATCTTTTCTGGCTTATCACATCATGACTGTATACATCAATTATATATAGAATTCAAGAATTCATTACCTTTTATAATTTTTTTTTGTGCTTTTTCAAGGGTGCCTTTTAACGCCCAGTATCTTTATTTTGTCTGTGTTGTTTTTCTGGCTGTGTTTCGTCTTTATGAAATCCTAATTTTAAGAGTGCACATGTGTTCTGAATCACCACAGTGGTCTCATTAAACATTCTTCCTGGTTCCTTCAACTCTTTTTCTTCTCTTCACTATTGTTGGTAATTTTCTTTCAAGACATGCTCTCATTTTTATTCAGATCCCTTTTCTAACACGTACGATTCTTTTGGTTTTGTCTTCCCTGGTCACTGTGATAAAGTGGGTTCAGTCCTCAGTTGCTGCATCTTGAACCCAATCCTGTGCACTGTTTGGGAGTATACTGAAAAAGCACTCCTCCTCCTGTAGGCTTTCTGACTAGCTTCTTCATGGCTCCATCACTGACGATGTCTAAAAACACTGGTTTTTTTTTCTGGCTCATCTTAATATTTGCCTTCTGCTCTCACAATCTGTCTTATTTCCCTTCCCATTTTGAACCATACTTGTCACCGTTTTGGTGGGGAGAGCAGTACTGCAGATACCATATTCTTCCTACTAGCCAGAGTACTTCCGAGTAGAGATTCAGATTTCCACAAAATTCACCTTACTTGCTTTGAGTTTTTCTTCAAAATTGCACACCTCATCAGTGAAGCCTCTTCGTGGCAACCCTATATGGTTTGCGTCACAGAGTATGCTATTAGGTATTCCCTTCATTAATTCCTTTCAACAAGCTTTTGAGCTGCCTGTTCTAGCAATTCCATCATCTAAAGCCAAGTATTCCACTGCAGCTTGTTCTTTGAAACAACATTTGTGAAGTTTCTTTTTAAGAGCAAAACCCAAACCAGCACACACAGGAAAAACAATAGAAAGGATAACCGGTTTAAGCCAGATTTCTTCTCATGAGCTCTCTTTCGTGACCAATAAAAAATTCTGTTGGTGCTGTTAAAGCAGAGTTTAATTACTAGCGGGTTTGCTGCCTGGAAGTTAGACAGCATATAGATAACTCCTAATGATAAATTCATTGAAACACTCTCAGAGACTATCTACCGAGGGCTCAGAGTCTCCTTCTCTGAAGACTTTTCAGACAGACAATACCTTGCGCAAAGGATCTGGTTCTGCTAAATTCCGAATTCAGTTTCCTAACAGGAGTTAACTTAGTTAAGCTTCCTAACTAGGTTTCAAACTTGTATAGTCCAGGTAACTTTTTTGAATGCCACAAACACTGACACTGACACTGCTTAGACTTCCTCTACTGTAAAATGCAGTCCTCGGGCCATGGTAACTCAACTGACTGGCCATTAAAAATAAAAACATTGAAAATGCATACTCATTGCACTAGAATTTTTTACTCCCACATTTCCCACTATGGAATAGTTACTTTCAAAATACTTAATGTAAATATTCTTTCAAATGTTACAATTTTATATCCTGCAAGCTGTTTTATACTGATTGAAATGAAGAGAGGAAATGTGAGAGACACATAGACTTCTGAATTTAAAATAATAATAATTCAAGATGTTAACACGTTTCAATATAACAAGTTCATGAACTAAAGATGGAAAATTAAGGCAAAGAAAAGAGCGAATCTTAAGGAGTCCTTCGTTTATGTTCAAATGATGCCCTCAGTGAAGTCTTGTGGTGGCACATGGAACTAACACATGAGCTGTTATGTTTACCCCCAGATTTTGTATGCAAATGTATTTTTCAGTAAGTTTCATCCTAACTAGGAAAAGCGAGACCGAGCATAAACAACTCTAAGTGGCCACAGCTTCAGGGAACGTGAAGATAGGTAAAGCCAGCACAGTCTCGGGGAGCAACAATCCCACACCCTGCTTTGCTTTGCTTTAGAGAGGGGATGGTCCACCAAGAGGACCCAACCACCCGGCAGAGGGATGACAAAGCATGCAGGGTGTTCTGGCCGTTCACAGTGCCTCTGTCCCCACCCCTCCCGGCTTCTGCTCATCTTGTGCTGAGATGCAGTCAGTCTCCATGGGAACCAGCATCTTCCCCTCTGCTGGAGCCCGGAGAGCCCAGAGAGCTGGCTGTGCTGCTGTGTAGGTGCCACTGCAAAGGACGGGAATGAGAAGTGCTCCTCTCCGATATCCACTGTTTTTTCCAGCCTCAACAGCTGGGCAAAGCAAGTTTTTAAAATGGGAATACTAAAAATACTGGAATCTGTTAATTTTGGAGCTTGTGCATGAGCAGCCAGGTACCTCACCTAGCTTTAGGAAGTGGAGGTCAGTGCTTGAATTAGCAATGGTCTTCCTTCTCCACTTCAACCCACTATGAAAGACTGTATGGCTGGATACATATCTATTTCTTTCTCAACAAACCACTTTCACATGCCATCCAGAAGGTGCTAACCACATAAACTAAATTTCTTGCCTGGAAAGAATGTTAGCAGGGAACGAAGTGGCCTGGAGTTCCTCCCACTCACTTGAAATGAGAAAGAAAGCATTTAGTGGGAAAGTATCAATCAGAGGGAGTCAGCTGGAGAAGTTGTCCTTGTCACAGTCTGCTTCCTTGAACTGAATGCCTTTTTTTTTTTTTGCATACGGATACTGTTCCCATCATAGCACTTATTCACAGATCTGCCTGTGAAAATACATCCCTTTACTGTCAGCATCAGCTCCTGGGGGCCAGCAGGATGTACAACCCTAGAGTATGGCCCATCTTGCTGGATGGCTCCACTGTTGAGGAGCTTGAACAGCGGCATGTGAGTCCACTGATTTACAACCACAAAACTTTGCAGAAGGTTACAATCTTGCGTTAAAAAGTATTGCTTTTATAGCATAATGATCTTGAGATCACACCTCAAAAAGCTCTTTTATCAACAAATAAATTACTCATAAAATACATACTTAGTTTGTTCACCCTCTTTGCAATGACACTGACTTTCAATAGTTAGAAGAAGTACCCTTCTTTTTAGCAGAGTTTCACCTGAGAGTAAAATAAAAAAAAAATTCCAATTTTTCTTTTCAGGTTGGGATCCTATTTCCACTTGCCGTAATGGATATTTACTCAATTAATCTAAGCTTACTGTCAAGCTGTGTTCATTTCCCTCAGTAAGCTTGCAGATGACACCAAGTTGAGTGGGAGTGTTGATCTGTCTGAGGGTAGAAAGGTTTTTCAAAGGGACCTGGACAGGCTGGATTGATGGGCCACGGCCAGTGCTATGAGGTTCAAGAAGGTCAAGGGCTGGATCCCGAACTAGGGTCACAACAACCCCATATAGCACTACAGGCCGGGGGAAGAGTGGCTGGAGAGCTGCCTGGCAGAAGAGAACCTGGGGGTGTTGGCCAACATACGGCTGGATACGAGCCAGCAGTGTGCCCAGGTGGCCAAGAAGGCAAATAACAGCCTGGCTTGTATCAGAAATAGTGTGGCCAGCAGGACTAGGGAAGTGAGCACCTACCTGTACTCAGCATTGGTGAGGCCACACCTTGAGTATTGTGTTCAGTGTTGGGCCCCTCACTCCAAGAAAGATATTGAGGGGCTGAAGTGAGTCCAGAGAAGGGCAATGAAGCTGGGGAGGGGTCTGGAGAACCAGTCTTGTGAGGAGAGGCTGAGGGAACCAGGGGTGTTCAGTCTGGAGTAAAGGAGGCTGAGGGGAGACCTTATGGCTCTCTACAACTCCCTGAAAGGAGGTTGTAGTGAAGTGGACATCAGTCTCTTCTTCCAAGTAACAAGTGAAAGGACAAGAGGAAATAGCCTCAAGTTGTGCCAGAGAAGGTTTAGAGTGGACATTAGGAAAAATTTACTCACTGAAAGGGTTGTCCAGCATTGGAACAGGCTGCCCAGGGAAGCGGTTGAGTCACCATCCCTGGAGGTAGTTAAAAGATGGGTAGATGTGGTCCGCAGGGAGATGGTTTAGTGATGTTTTTGGCAGTGCTAAGTTAATGGTTGGACTCGATGATCTTAAAGTTCTTTTCCAACCTAAACGATTCTATGACTCTAATTAATAATATAACTGACATTCCTGACTTTAACTACCTCAGAATAAAGCACAAAAGGTCACAAAATTCAAGGTCTGTATTCTACCAATGTGTTTTTTCTTCATAATAGCTTTTATGATATAATAGGCAAGAGATTTTTCTCTCCCATATCAGCAAGCATACTTTGCAATAAATTCTATACTGTGCTGAAGTATTTGTGCTGGTGGAAGTTCTACATGGAGAGAAAGAAAACAAAAAAATGGAAACAACAACTAACCAATATTTCTGTGTCTGGCATAAAACTTTCACTTCTCTATCAAAATAAACGTGCATAGAGAGAAAATCTGAACAATATAATTCCTTCAATTTTTGCCTTCTGTCCTGGAAATACATTCCTAGCAATGTGGTTTTTCATTAGTGACATTGAAACAGAGTTACTCCTTAGTTACAATCTGTTAAATATTTGAATACTTTGGTGAAGACAAATATTGTTACGCAGCTGTAAAATGAAGATCACAAAGGACTTCATTTACCGGTAACACTTTCCCCGAACTTTTAATGAGAACAACAGTGTAGGGCTACAAACATGGCTTAGTCCTGAGATGTGCTCAGTAGCCAGAGCAGCAAGTGGCTATCTTAAAGAGACTTTTTCATTTTTTTTCTGGAGCAGCCTCCTAAGTACTCAGTCCTGGTCCCAAACGGGTCCTCGGCAGGACTCCTTGGAAGCAGTGACTGGCTCCAGGCATGCCAGGATGTACCCGTAAATCCTGTGTCACCCCTCCTCAAGAGACAGGGAGGGCCCAAGCCCGTTAGAGGGGTATCCATCTAGATGGATATCCTGGATAGATGGTGACCCTAAGGTCACCAAAGCTCAGCATCAGTGAATTCGGGTAATCGCGAAGCCAATGACCACAGAGCAGGAGCGCAGGTTGCAGAAGGACGGAGTTTAGAAAAGACTCCAGGAGATGCCAGTTGTGTGTGGCCAAATGCCAGCTGATACTGCATCTCCATCCCAAGTTTGACAGTAAAAGCACTAATCCCCTTAATTACCCACCACACTGCGCAGGAAGCACTTTACTAGGTAACTCTCTTCTAGGAACTGAGCTGCACGTACTGAAAAAGTTAACTTTTTCCCCCTTGGATAAAAAGGACTGTGTAACATTAAAGGACCTCCTGGCACTTCCTGAGGCTCTTTCCTGAAGCGCCAGCTTTTTGTCTGAAGATTGAAGCCCTGATCCTGTAGAGAGTGAAATGAAGTCTCCCGAAGGCTGATGGTTCTTCTGGGCAGCCCTTGCAGGATGGCAGCGCCGACTCGTTTTTCCTCTGTTGAAAAATAACACGCTGTGACCCATATTCAACCCACCTCTCACAGGACCACCCCAGATGCACCATTTCCTCCACTAAGAGTTACCGCCTCTGACTCAGTCGATGATACAGAAAGCTTGGTCCCCTTGCAAGCAAATTACTTTAATTACTTTCTGCTGCTAACACTGGCAGCGCGAGGTACCCGAGAGCAGATTTATCCGAGCCATGCCCGGTTAGACTTTCGTCTCCCAAGCCAAACACAAATCCAGCGGGGCAAAGGAAATGCTGGGACTGCAAACAAGAAAGCATTAACTTCAGTCTGCAAGGGCTCACTTCCCCTGCTCCTTTCTACTTCCAACAGCTTAGTGGAGATAATTGCTACTTGCAGACACTCTCCCCCGTAAACCCATTTTCCAACGATCTGTAGCATCCTGTTCCTTTCGGTGTCTGCAAAAATGCTTTCAGTGATAAAAGAAAAAAGAAAAAAACAAACCAACCACAGCCCTGGTATAAAACTTGCCTCAGACCATAACTTCGTAAAAGAAATCTAGACTATCAAAAAATACAGCGAATGGTTCCCAATCAGCCAAACACAAGAAAACAGGAAGGCTTTGCCTGGCAGCCCTGACTACATGGATTTGCTCTCATTAGTCCGTGCCATTTTGCTGCTGTTTTCCCGGTGTGAAAATTGCTGTATGAATCCACAGAGCCTCTTCCAGCTGGAAATAATATATATTACTTTAAGTTTCCTGGGAGGAGCAATCATTTTTAATTTAGTCATGCTGTGTCATTCCAGGGCAAACAATGCGATCTGACGTGTTGTTTACAGTATCAAGATGTAATAGAAATAAAGCTGGCGTGGTATAGAATTATCCTGATATGGAAAAACTAATGCCCATCAGTACTTGATAGCCACCAGATATGAAATGAGGGGAGGGGGGAAAGTGGGTGCAAGATAGATGTTTGTGCAAAACCCACATTTGAAAACTTTTTCCTCATTTTACAAACGACATGAGTGCCAGCAGAACTTCCCTTACAGCCATCGAGACAGATTCCTCTTCACTGCAGGTGATTTTGTTGAAGATCCTTAAATCTACCACCACCTTCAGCTAAGCTGTATTTTCTCTGGCTGGCCTTTCCCCTGAGCTCCTAAAATAAGCCACAGGAAACCACAGCAAGAATGAAAAGAAGAGGAAAGCAGACGAAACACCCCTGATTGAGCAGAATAGAGCACTGATGTTTTGGAAAGTAGCCTTCTTTCTAGAACTGCTGTAGAAATTATCCTATAGACTGAACTGGTGCCAGGGCAAGAGCAGTGTGACCCTTTTTTGTTGTTTCCATTTTCTGGGTGAGACATCATCACGCAGCACCACCACAGCCTGATTCCCTGGCAGGTTTTTTTCCTGAATATACTAACGCTACAATTTTAGCAAAGTTCAAGGTTAGGCAAGCAGCAAAATATGTAACTAAAGGGTTCCTCAGCTTCTGGTAGGTTCCATTTCATTTCTCATCCTATTTTACTTCCCATTCCTCAGCAGGGCTGTCCCGCTTGTGTGGGGTGGGACTGAGCTTGCCTAAAATTTCAGTGTCTGCCTTTGCACTGGGTGCCTGAGACCCTGCCACGAGAAAGGGAACTCTTGTCTCCAGCTGATGGGAGGCCAGCAAGTGATGCAGATGGTCACCCGCCAAGTGTCTGTGGAAGCAGGGGCCGTGTCACCTCCTGGGCTCTGCTCCCTAGATCTCCATGGGCTGCAGCAAGCGATGGAGCACTGAGCATTCAGGCAAAGACCCACCAGGAGACACCCACATTTTGGCATCATAACGTACTTGGTCAACCTCATGCCTGTAGTGACCGAACCGTGAAGCAATTCCCAGAGGTGCTGCTTTCTGTCTTCTTCTGACCTTGCTGTAGTCAACTGGAAACCTGCATGTCCAGCTAACTGTCCAGACTCTTCCGTGGCTTCTGGGAGAGAGGTGACTGCAGGCAGGGAAGCAGTTTGGCATTATGACACTTCTACTTTGGTGTAGTGAATCACCTTTTTGAGGTTCTCATCTCTTTCCATCACCTCTAGAAGGATTCCCGGAAAACTGGCTTTCGCTATACACCAAAATGAAAGGTTTGTCGAGATGGAACTCACCCTGCACCAGACTCTGTGAAGCAATACACTGACAATAGCTACAAGAACCTCACTGCAGCTGGTGGCAGAAGCATCAGTCCAGTGCAAGGAGATCTTTTAAGACTCCAAAGCAAGTCCTGATGTCTCCATGGGGTGTGGGAAATAGACCGCTGTACTAATCTCTTGCTGATGGCTGTGTCAGGGGCTGATGGTTACTGGCACCTCTCTGAGGATCCAGCCTCACACAGACTCTCCGAGGCTGCCAGCAGCACCAAAGCCTGTAATATTTCCTATCTTTAAGTAATCTAGATAGAGCTGTAGATGTCTTTATCTCCAGCTGCTTCTGCAGATAAAGCTCCAGGCTGCTATGAGCAACCTGCCTGGTGGACATGGCAGCCCCCGAGTGAAAGGCACTACATACATAGGAAAGAATTCCACATATTAGAAGTGTGGTAGGGATTATGGCTAAGATCTAATTAGATGCTGACCCCAGACCACTCTGCAGTCAGCTCAGTGGCCTTGCTTATGTCAAAAGCAGGGTTTGCATCTGCTCCCTGCTCCTCTCTGACCCGAGCCATGTCCGGGCACCAGAGCCAGCAAACAGCGGATGGCAGCATTTGTCCTCCACATGATGTTTCTACTTGCAACTCTGAATTAAGAGACTCATTTTTGCTCTATTCACAAAATGACAGAATGCTGCACGAGGGCTGCTGACAAGGGAAACATGGAAGGTTTCTTCTACCAGTTCTCCACACACAGATGTTTACATAATGTATATGGATAAGAGTCCCTCATACAGAATACACCGATCAGTTTACGAAACATAACTTGATGCTTCTCAAAAGCTGCCAGAACCTGTAAATAAAAAGGGGAAGTGTACAGACAGATATGTCATCCGAGGGTATAATATTACAGCTTTGAGATCTGTGGCTGTGTTAGCTGTATTTATTGCCTGTAAACACTCTTTCCCGTTAAGTATATTCATTGCATCTTACTCAAGCCAACATTGCTCAATATTCATTAAGCCTACAAATTAAATGTGAAGAATTAAAATTGGATAATCTCACTATCCTGCCATCTGTTCCTCAACTTGAAAGTAGCAGAGCTTCACGCTGGTTTTGGTTTTGTGGTTTGTTTGTTTTTTTCCTCTCAAATATTCATTACAGACAACAAACCACTCCAGAACCTCAGGCACACAAGCTTGGGGAGGGTGCCCAAAATCAGACAGCTTTATCGCAAAAAGCTTCAGAACTGTTGTAAATTGAGTAAATTCAGCAAGGACACAAAGGAGTGTTTTCTGCAGCCGGAAGCCGTGGTGGAAAGTGCACGGTACTGCCAAAATGCATCACTGGAGGGTAAAGGCTTTGCTCCTGAGGAAACCCCGGCTGTGTGCAGGGCAGGCAGGAGTTATTATTTTTTTGGCAAGACAAAGGGAGCGGTAGTAAATCAGCAAAGGTGTTAAGACAGCATTAAGTTTCTTCCCGAGTCTGCATGCAAGGAAATCGGCAGCGTAGCCGGAGCTCTCGCGCGGTTGTTTTGTTAAGTTGATGCAGCCAGAGTGATTCTTTTCAAACATTTTGACAGCTAGATGTCTTCCTCAAGTTTATTATAAGAATTCAGTTTAAAATTGAAAATACCCAAATATCATCTCAGTTACCTCAGTAAAAAACATTGATACTCTTCTTTAGTAACTTCTAGAACTAACTTCAAACTTTTGAACCTCAGTACAAGCCATTGATGCTAATATTTGTTATCACCCCACCTTCCCAGAGATTGGCTTAATGGCTAAGGGAAAGGCATACTGCCTTTCTGTATCCAATTATCCAAAGGGATAGTTGAAATACAGGTAAAGTTAAAATACAGATGAACATTTTCCTACCTAGAAAAGGTAAACCAGGCCATCAGTATCACATGATACTATCCCTACGCATCTGTCACCCGATGGGAAATTCAGCTCTGAAGAGAGGGACAATAAAAGTCTAAATTTTGTGCAGAGGTCTTCTTTTTTTTTTTTTTTTCCAGACACAGAGTGAATCAAGGCCAAAGGGGCATAAAGGCCACCTTCATATTCTCCTTTTTGAGCTGTCGTAGCTGCAGCTCTGATTATGGCTGCAAAGGATCACCTTTGACAATTGCAGCAAAGGATCATCTCTGCTGAGGGGTGAATTTCATCCTAATGCAGAGGCTCCAGTCCTTGTTCCAGATTCAAAAAGGTACAAGATGACTGTCAGGAAAGGTTAGTGACCCCTATTAAAGCAAATCGACTATGCTGGATACTTGGAATTCCCAGTAACTTTTGTTACTTTTTCTTGTGGTTTCTGTTACAGCAGGATTCACTTTTTGATCTCTACAAAATCCTTTTCTGAGCTCTATAAATCCTTAGTATCATGATGACCATGTAAGATTAACTGCAGTGAAGCCATGATGGACTAATCTCAATTACTGGGAAGCACCTGGGTAACACAGGTTAATAGAAACCGCTAAGGGAAGGTATATATGACAACGAGCAGTCGTAAAATATTGTTTGAGAGGTATATGTCATCGAGAATCTCTCCCTGGGTTCCCTGTTGATGGCTGCCTTTGCCTCCTGATTCCTACAAAGGTACTAAATTCTTGTGTGGCTAGTAATTACTGATTACATTTCATGTGCAGATTCATCCTCTCCCCTCCTCCAAAGAAACCTATGGATAATGTATTCTTATATTATTCTCTAATGGTTACAAGAGATTTTCTGCCAAACTGCAGATTTCCTTTAAAGCCACAATCCGTAGTAGTATCAAGTAATTTAAAATCATGTCTGATGGGCACTTAAATGATAGTGCAAAGATTCAGAACAGACATAGCATCACATTGGTGTTCTAAAGAAGTTAAAAAGAAGACTGCTCCATTAAATGATTTACAAGGAGAATAAAAGGTCAAGGATCTTGTTCTTATCGCATTCCTGTAGTCTGCAGGTCTATTACACTCTGAAGTCTCAGGCAACTTAGAACCAAACCAAACTGTGCAGCAGCTAATTGTGCCTCAAGGCATTTTTTTAAAGGTTACAGCTGGGGCTGGACAGGAACTGGGAGATCTGATGAGATACCCACACCTCCCCATGCACCATGGGGATCGCAGGTGCTGGAGCTGAACTTTGCAAGTCGAACTGCAAACTGTTGAGCTTTTTATTCGTTACACAACAGCAATAACAAGAAGAAATCTCCTGGGTAAACAAAGCGGTCCGAATAAACTTATTCCCTAGTACCTTTCAAATTCTGGGCTAAGGCACATCAGTACCTCGCTGTATATTCTGACGGCATCTAAAACAAGGCAAGGAAGTTAATTTGAGGGAGTACAAATCGCCCGAAGCATACACAGTGTTCTGACATGTTCTGTAACCTCGCGTGAGGTGTTCAGCCTGGACACCACCCGTCACTTCTTGGGGCAAGATCTTGACTGATGCTGTAAGGGAAGCCTTTCCTGTGAGGGAAAGGGTCAGTAAAAATTGCACTGTCAGCTCCTAGTTTGTGGTGTGCAGGGGGCTGTTTATCTGTGTGTCTGCCTGCCTACATGGGGAATTTTGACTCCCTGGGAGTCTTACATTAAGATGACTGTATTTATTTGCTCCAAGCATCACCATCTTGCGCAGCAGCAGATATGTTGAGAAGCTGGAAGCAGAATCACAGAATCTTCATGGTTGGAAGAGACCTTTGAGATCATCAATTCCAACGACACAAAAAAGGCCAACAACAACAACAAAAACCCCCAACCAAAATCACCAACAAAAAAAAGCCCACAAAAACCCAATCAAATAAAAACCTCTCCCTCCCCACCCCCCCCCAGACAGACACAACCCAACAATCTCGGGCACTAGAGCATGCCCTCAAGTACCACATCTACACGTTTCTTCAGTCCCTCTAAGGATGGTGACTCCATCACCTCCCTGGGCAGGCTGTTCCAGTGCCTGACCACCCTCTTGTAAAGTAAGTCTTCCTAATATCTAATCTAAACCTCCCCTGCCACAACTTCACACCATTTCCTCTGCTCCTGTCATTATTCCCTTGGGAGAAGAGGCCAACCCCCACCTCTCTACACCCTC
>JAOQGH010000012.1:127277238-127301623 GCA_025769975.1 Gallinago jamesoni
TGGCTCATGTTAAGCCGGCTGTCCACCAACACCCCCAGGTCCTTTTCTGCCAGGCAGCTTTCCAGCCACTCTGCCCCCAGCCTGTAGCCCCAACAGGCAGTTGCCCCAGTCATCAGCAATGCTACCCAGCCTCTCCTGGACATTGCTGGCTCCACAGCAGGAATGTTTGGGAGTGTTGTATATCCACCTCCCGCCACTGGCATTTCTATCTTCATTCTTTAGAACAGTTGAAATGTTACAGTACACAGGTCCATAAACACAGCAGTGTGATGCAGCCTTGTGGGATGCTCAGATGTCCCTGTGAGGGAAACTGAGCCCTGCAGAGAAGAGGCAGGAGGAACGCGACAGAGCAAAGCACAGGAGCTGTATGACCAGCCCAGCCAAGTCTTCTTCGTCTGACACCCTGAAACTTCTGCTCTGCGAGGGTTTGATGACACCGTTGCAAACACGAGGGATTTGACTCATATATTTCTGCTACAACACCCCCAAGGCAGAAACATGCAGCCACCCCAGAGCTCTTAGCTAAGGTCTGAGGGCTCTTTGAGATCTTGACTAGGAAAGAGCAGGAAACACTTACAGCATCCCATCTGTTTCCCTCACACCATGTGGGATTCAAGATCAATAAACACAAATGCCTGATTCAACATTTCTTTCAGCTGTGTTCAGGTTTGATGTTGCCAGGCTAGCCCCAAAGGTTCCTGCTACAGCCCTTTCAAACCGCTTGCCAAACATGATGAATAGGCGCGTGGACAACCTGCAGAGCTGTGGAAAGCTAATCAATGTCTGCCTCTTTCTCCAGATGCTTTATTTGCTCTCACAGGTAGTGTGAAAGTCAATATCCAAACAGGAGACCATTGCCACGCGTTGTCGTGCCCTTCTGAGCAATTGTTTTGATTTGTAAATGGCTTTTTTCTTCCCCTGCTCTTTACAGCAAAGCAAGTCACATACTGTCAGGCTCTGGCCAGATGACATGATGCATCATGTTTCTTTTAGGTTCCTGTGGCTAGATTCAGAGAAAGCAGGCATTAGAAAAATAACCAGATCTATGCTGATAAATGAGGAGACACCAGCTTCGGTTCATTAGGTAAGATCCCTGGATCTTAGTGTCAGACAATTAGAAGTAAATGACAGATGGAGAAATTAATCTCACTTACCTTTAGTCCTCCAAAAGGCATTTGGTCTAAACTAGTTGTTTGGGCTGCAGCCTCAGTTAACGGAGAGAGATGTCTCTTCAAAGTTTGACCCATGCCTTCACCAGAGCGTGTCTCAGATGGGAGAGATGAATTACCTGGGATGAATAGGTTGAAGGCACCTATTCTTCCATAAGGACAACAGCAGGCATCTCTGACCAGCTGCCAAACTTCTGGAAAGTCAAAGAGTCCTGTCAGGTCCCCCAGCAACTCAGGGAAAAGCACGTACACAGTGATTTAGAATAAATTTAAATTTAAATAAATTTAGTAAAGATGTAGGTGCTTAAGTTTCATTTCCAAGGATGGAACCATCCAAGGATGGTTTAGGTAGCAAGCCACATCATGGCCTTGTAAATCAAGGGACTAAGGCTCCTATATGTCTGTTGCCTCTGAAAGTGGGATCTAAACTCCTAAATTGCTCGATCCTTTGGGAAATCACAGCTACTTCTGAAAGACTTGGAAATTAATGGCCCTTGCACTGCACTGCAACAGCTTCAAACAGTGTGTTGAATAATCTGATAATTTGCAAAGGTAACTGAAGGAAAAGTTTTTGTTTTAACTTGAACTCCAACAAGGAATATATTTCCTGACTGAAACAGTTTCAAAATTTTCAGATAAATCTCTCAATAGGGAATATCAAGCTATTCTCTACAATTTCAATTTTTGGTGGGATAAAATGCCTTTTTAAATGGTAATACTGCATGTTGTGAATCCCTTCCTCCCTCTGTGGAAGAGGACGGTGCCCTTAGCTCCTTCATTCCTCCACAACAGGAGCCTTTTTCTCTGAAGCATTAATTTTTTGAACTATGAACTTCACCAGTCTGTGAAGCCAGATCCAGATTGAGGTCTGTGCAGCCCATTTTGGGAGCCTTCTGTCTCTAAAGGCAGGGTGGGAATGGAGGTTTTAGGAGGTTTTAGACAGAGGCTGTACCTAAGCTTAACTCCTATATGAATAATGCTAATGTATACTATTAGTTATTTAAGCCCAACAAGAAAGGTTCAAGAGTACTTAATCACTAGGAGTTGTGGGCAGGTTTATGGATCTCAAGGTGTGCCAGGGCGTTTGTGATTTGTGTTTTAATTTAGCAACACTGAACAGTAAGTGCTTTCAGTAGCTGCTTGCTGAGAAAAGGCACATCTAGAGTGTTAGACAAGGTCTAAATGTCACGCATCTTTCTGTACTTGCAGAATAAAAATCCTGAAAATTATTTCAGAAACTGCAATCTGCCGGGACTTTCGAGTCCGGCGATCGGAAACTAAAAAGAATTGGGCGGGGTGGGGTGGGTGGGAAATGTAGATAAATGAAAAAATAAAAATAAATTAAAAAAAGATAAATAATAATCATGCTGGCATATCCAGATCAGATGACCCTGAGTAGGCATATAATTAGAAATTGTACATAATTTCAAATATAAATGGAAATGTGTTATGGTTTAACCCTGCCTGGCAACAAAGCACCACGCAGCCGCTTGCTCACTCCTGCTGGCTGGGGTGGGGGAGAGAAAGTGAGAAAACTCGTGGATTAAAATAAAGGCAGTTTAATTGGTAAAGCAAAAGCCTCACCTGCAAGCAAAGCCAAACAGGGAATTCATTCACTGCTTCCCCTCAGCAGGCAGGTGTTCAGCCATCTCCAGGAAAGCAGGGCTCCATCACCTGTGTCCTTTACTCGGGGAGACAAAACACCATAACTCCACAGGTCCCCCTCTTCCTTCTTCTTCCCCCAGCTTTTATGGCTGAGTATGATGTCATATGGTATAGAATATCCCCTTGGTGACCTGGGGTCAGCTGTCCCAGCTGTGTCCCGTCCCAGCTTCTTATGAACCCCCAGCCTGCTCGTTGGTGGGGTGGTGAGACAAGCAGAAGAGGGCTGGGCTCCGCGTAAGCGCTGCTCAGCAATAACAAAAACACCCCTGTATTATCAACACCATTTTCAACACAAATCCAAAACACAGCCACATACAAATTAATTCGGAAAAAAAATTAACTCTCTCCCAGTCAAAACCAGCACAAAATGGAACGAGGTCAGGATAACAGGAGAAAGCAGTAAGAGCAGTTGCACCATCACACGCTCTACCCACCATGCCCTACATGGCCAACAGAGTAAGGACCCAGGGAAATATCAGAAGTGCTCCTGCTCGGTTGTGTTGATGTACATAATCAAGAATCTGTGGAAAAACTATATCTTCATGTTACCAAAACACACCAGTCACTAATTCATGGAGCTACTGGAACTTGGGAGCTGAAATAGGTCATAAGGGTTTATGAATAAGGGACAAAGAGTTAGTATGTGAAAGTGTGAAAGCGTGGAGAATGTACACATACTCTACCAGGCTACAGACAGGAGCAAGCTTAGTAAATAAACTCTCATACAGATGTAAAGAAAAATATTTCTCCAAGTAGCAAAGACCAAAAAACTTATAAGGAAAGATAGCACCAAGTACATGCAAAATGCACAAATGCGAAACAGGAAACTGAAAATAAAGGAAGACTTTTGGAGGAAAACTTTCTAATACTTAATGCTCAATGCATTGAGTCATTTGCAATAACTACAGTTCGGGAAATCATAATGCCTCAGTACCATACCGAGGAAGAAAGCAGTGACTCACAGGAAGAGCTTCAAAATAATGTAAGACTAATTAAAAAGAAATAGTTGGTAAGGCAAGGTTGGCACTAGGCACAAAGACAAAGCAACAGCAGCCACACAAAAGCAAACTGGATGCCAAACATTCAGTGTAGGCTACAGTATCTTAGTGAACATGTAAAGCATCAACAAAGCAGCATCAAATTAAATGATATGATAGCATGACCATTGTAGTGCTCAGGTGAGCTCAGCCAGAGCACAACAAGGAAAAGAATGCAGACTGGAAGACTAGACAGTGCAAACAACTCAGAAATTATGGCTTCCACCCAAAACAAATACATTAACACGCTCATTGATACTGAACCTGAATGAAGTGTGTTCACACCATGGGCAAAGAGCTTCATCCATCCAGGCTGGCAGGCTGTGAGGCACCATGTGGCACCAGGGCACTGCTGTTGTCGCACGAACTCATTTGGAAATTCAGGCCAGACCAGACACATCTGAGGAAAGAAAGATATTTATGAGGTTGCCATTTAGCTATATGTGAGAATACAGGGTAAAATAATGAACTTCAGAAGAAGAAATGATACATGCACTGTTTTCCATCTCTCTCTACCCCCACCACACTTGAACATCACCGTCTCTTCTAAAAGGCATTTAGAAAGATTAATCTTATTTTTCATTTCCTTTGCAGCCTTTTAATTCATACTGATAGCACATGAGAGAGAACACTTGACTGTTCCTGTTCTCCCAAGGCCATTATGTTTGAGAGACAATAAAACAGTAAGAAAAGGCCAACAGGGACAAAATCCATGTGTTTTGTGGGTCTAAGTAAAAGTTCTTCTTTAAAAAGGCCACATTAACACCTTTTTTTTCTCCTCTGGAGAGCATCCCATCCCTCTAGGCGTGACAACTGCACCACTCAGCTTGGTGTTGTCTGCAAATTTACTGAGGGTGCAGTAGATCCCACTGTCTATGTCATTGATGAAGATACTGAGCAGTCCTGGTCCCAATATAGACCCCTGAGGGATACCTCTTGTCATTGATCTCCATCTGGACATTGACCCATTGATCACTACGCTCTGGATGAAGCCATCCAGCCAATTCCTCATCCATCAAACAGTCTACCCACCAAATACATATCTTTCCAATTTTGAAAGAAGATATTACGGGGGACAATGTCAAAGGTTTTACCAAAGTCTAGATAGATGACATCCATAGCTCTTCCCTTGTCCACTGACGTAGTCACTCCACCATAGAAGGCCTTGAGGTTGGTCAGGCAGAACCTGCCCTTGGTGAAGCCATGCTGGCTGTCCTGAATCTCCTCTCTGTCCTCCATGTGCCTTAAAAAAGCTTCTAGGAGGATCTATTCCATGATCTTCCCAGGCACAGAAGTCAGGAGTTGCCAGGTGCTGTGCAATAACAAACAAGCAAACATACAAATTCATGTTTTGGATAGATTAATTTTGAAAAACACAGAAACATGAAAGATAAAACTTTAGCTTTGGCCAGACTCAATCCTGGAGTAAATTTGCATGTTCACACTGAATGTTGCCTCCAAGGTGGCAAGTACGAGTACAAGTACGAGGGCACCTACAGACTAATATCTTCCTGTAGCTCCCCAAGCCACAGGCAGAGACAGGTGAACTTTTGGTGTTTTCATTGCCTTCTTCCATCTCAGGTTCACAATGAGCACCTTCACTTCCTTCTTTTTTTTTTTTTTCCCCCCCAATCTGAGGCATCTTAGAAGAAAATCTACTCCATATTAATAACTTTAAAAGTTAACAAAGTTAATGCTTTTCCCCCTAGGGTACGTGGCCTCACAGTGTACCTTCTCAAGGTGGAAAAAATGGTGGTTACTGAAAATTATGGGAATGCTAAGAATATTTCCAGATCCTTTATTCTAAATTGCCCCATAGATAAAACTCTGCTCGTAAGTCAACAGATTCACTTAGGAAAAGCATCTCATAATCATTTAGGTAATGGGAATATGATATCTACCTGACTTAAAAGGTCACGTTTATGACCATAAAGAAAGAATAATATAAATTCCCACCTGCACAGTTATTTTAACAAAAATGTCTCTATAATGAAATCTGCTTAGAGAAGTGAAATACAGTGATTGGAATGAAAGTTTCAAATCTCATTGCAATCAAAGGGCATAAAAATTCCAGCTCAAGTTAAAGTGAACTTTGCTTCAGTCATGGCTAGATAAATTGCACATTTATCACTCATCTAGTGATACCACTATTCTGGGAAGTGTGAGTGTTCTACCAAGCATACAAACAATGTGCTGATTACAAACAAGAAAGTTTAGAGGGACATCATTTCCCTACAAACATGAGATCAGGAAGTTCGAATTTCCCACTGTCCCCTAACAAAGAAAAAAATTGGCTATTAAAGCCACAGAAAAGTAATATCTTTATTAGGACACTTTACATATGCTATTTTACTGTCTTCTTCTTCTTTTCTGTCTTCTTTTTTTTATTTTTTTCCTCTTAGAAGGTAGATTGAGCAGTTCTGGTTTGAGTCACACTCTTTCCTCTCTTTCTTTTTCATGGAAAAATTTATTCACTGTTACCATGGTAATGATTTCATCTTTCCAATAGTAAGATTCCAGCCCTGCAGTCTTGGTTTTGTCAATATAGTGTCCAACCTCTAAAATCCCTCCTTTATTAAAATCACTGTTAGATGAAGCTATTCACCCATATCAAGAAAAAAAATCTATAAGACAGCTTCTTAAAGAGTTGGTTTTTTTTCTTGCCCATTAAGTTTGCATACTAAAACTCTCATTCAGTTTCTTATCGTATATGGATGTGATATGGAAACAGAACACTGCTCCCTTCTCTGTCCTGTGTGGGCAGAATACCACTGTACGACCTGCCCCTCGTTCTGATGGGGCCAAGTTTTATTCAGTGGTGCCCAGTGACAAGAGTTAATGGGCACAAACTTCAACAGAAGTTCCATCTAAACATCAGGAGGAACTTCTTTACTTTGAGGGTGGCACTGGAACACAGGAGCAGAGCACTAGAACAAGCTGCCCAGAGAGGTGGTGGAGTCTCCTTCTCTAGAGACATCTAAAACCTGTCTGGACATCTTTCTGTGCAACCTGCTCTAGGTTGCTTTGGCAGGGGGGTTGGACTAGATGATCTCCAGAGGTCCCTCCCAACCCCCTATCATTCTGTGATTCCGTGAAAAAGGAGAAGTAGACTTTTGCCTGGTTCTATATGGCAATCAAGATGGATTGAGCAGCAAGCTGCAACCAATATTAAACATACAAGTACAGAAAAGTTTGTTACACTTGCTTGGAACCATTGGATCAAGAATGTTCCTGTGATGGAAAAAATTAATCCACTAAAGCCTCAAAGAACTTGACAACACTTGGGAGTCACATGTGTTAAGTACAGATTCAATAGTACCTGAGTAAACCTTCATTTTATATCATTTCTGTTTTCTTGTAAGGTCAGAAACATAACATTAATAGCTTTTACGGTGTAACAGATCATACAAAACTTTATTATTTATTTCTTCCACTTTTATGTGAAAGTAAGCCCAAGAAGGTATTTTTAACTAAACAATGTAATCTACAAAGCTCCTAGTAACCTCATCCAACCTTACAGAAGACATCCATTTGCTCACAGAAGAAATGTTAGAATGATTATTTTAATTTTGTGGAATCTGCTATATTCCTGGGAAAGCTAACTTGACTTCACAGAGGTAAGGAAGTGGTGGAAAGGCAGCAATCAAGTGCAGAACCAAACAAGTCAACTTAATCCATTTTTAAAAGGGGATCAAAGCTTCTTTGTCTGAAGTTACTGTGAAGGTAGAAAGGAAAAGGAAAGAGTATTTTTCATATTAGCACACCGCTTTCTACCTGGCCAGTCTTAAGATGTAATGTCTCAGTGCAAATTTTTTGTACCTCTCTTCCTTAAAGGAGAAGGAAGGCCCCAGGAGGTTGAGAGCAGGGGTCCAAGGAGGATTATTTTCATGGAGTCCACTGCCCTTACATATCTGGTGGTCAGTTGGTTGCCATCAGCTTCTGAACTGATCTAAGAGCTCGCTGCCCCTGGGGTACATGAGGGTCTCTTCCCCTGTTCTGTTCTTCTTCCTCTCTCCCTACCTCATCATCCCCTGGGTTTGCACCACTTCTGGTATTTGTGGGATCCTTCACGGAGCTGACTGAACTCTGTGGCCACGGGTCAACCTTTTTGCTGTGCTACTGAGAACAGTGGGCTTGGGGAAGGGTCTGCCACGTACCAGGGCTAACCCAGAGCAGGACCACGCAGCCAGGGGAGAGGAGGCAGCAGGAGCTCCCCCCTCCAGCAGTGAGACGTAGTTCACGTGCAACTTCACCACCTGAGGCCATGAACTGAAATGGCCTCAAGCCAAACACCTCTGCTTCCCCAGGCTGCCTTCCTCTGCCACAACCCTCTCCTGCCCACACACAGAAGGTGAAGGAAAGTGCTTCCAGATGACATATGCTTGCAAATGACATAATTTCATACCACTTGAATTCTTGTCCTGCAATCACACTGTACACTCATGTTTTCCAAGGTCTTATTTTAAAATACTTTCTACTTGTTTGATCTCTCCTTTCAAAGATTGTCACGGTGACGTGTCAGCAATTTACTGTGGAAATTAGACAGGAACCAGAGAAAAAGAGGTTCTTGACAGAGAATACTGCCAATACTTGTGTTTATTTAGCCCATGATTACCTACAAACTTGCTCCCCATGGTGCTAAACCTGTAGCTCAACTGATGCAGCCACAGGTTGAGAACTCACAAGTTCTCACTTGTGAGACCCTGAAGTTTCAGAGAGGTAAACTGAGAAATAACCCACAACTGATGAATGCTTTTCTCCAAAAGGAAGAGGATAAAACAAGTGCGAGTCCAACTTTATTTCTTACTGCACATAACTGTAGTCTTGTCAGAAACTTGGAGTCCCAGAGCAGAATCATAGAATAATTCAGATGCAAGGGGACCTCTGGAAATAATCTTGTCCAACCCCTTGCTCAAAGCAGGGCCAACTTCAAAGATACAATAGGTTGGTTAGGACCTTGCTCAGTCAAATTCTGAAAGTGTTTTCTGTTTAAAAGCTTCATTTTTTAGAAGATAGTTTCAGGTTTTCCCACATATCCTTCTGTCAGCTCTCATTTTGATACAGCACTCACATCACTAATAACAGAGAATAACAGTACATTGGTATTACTCCTTGAAACACCTTGTTCTTAAAAACATAAGAAAAAGCATTAATTTATTTTCTTACTAGATCTGAAGGTATGAACAATCCTTCATGCAATTATGATTCAGTTCTCTATCAACAAGACTCTGACCTGACCCTTCTTGCAGCTCCAGCAAGTCCTTCCTCACTTTCCTAAGTACCTGCTACATGCCAAGACCAGCGACGAAAGGCTGGGTGAGGCAAACCTCCAGTCTACAGCAGTTTGATAGCTCCGTACCACTCTAGAACACAAGTATCTCACATTTGTTATCTCCAGTCTGCTCAGCTGGTCTTGAGCCTGGCAGTCCTCCAGGAGATGGTGCTGAAGCCCAATTCGGTTGTTCTTAGGCTGTTTTAGGTTCAAAATATGCCTGACAGTCTCTGGCACTGTAACCACCTCCTCACTTTTAAGATCAGCATGAGTTGACCGGTTGTAGTTCTACTGCCTGGCTGCCTTTAGGTGTGTCTCCCCCGTTGGCTCTGTCTCTCAGAATCATAGAATCATTCAGGTTGGAAAAGGCCCTTGGGATCATCGAGTCCGACCATCAACCCCACTCTACAAAGTTCTCCCCTACACCATACCTCCTGAGCCACATACCATGTCTCGTGAAAGGTTCTGCCCCTCCTGGAATAGGTAATGGACAAAGACTGGTGCAGCACAGGGTTTCCCACTGGATTTTTTCTTTTCCCAGTCTCACAGTTTTTTTATATTTTCCCAGTGGTCTTTTGGGAGAAAACAGACCTGGAATTCCTGAGTTTGTATCCCCCACCTCTCTGTCACCGTTGCTGGCAGGCTCGCCGGGAGAAAGACATACCCTAATCCTCCTTTCCACTGAGACAGGGTTTTGCTGCGCTTCATAAGGCAGACGGAGGCAGATGGAACACTCTCAGACCAGCTGATGGAGAGCAGAAGCAGCATACGTCCTTGCACAAACACCAATAATCAGAGCTGCGTAAGAGAGTTATGACTTCCTCACAATTTGCTGTGCTTCAGCTGTGGCTCTTGCAAAACACCAGCCCCAGCCACCGTACTTGTGGAGAATAACAAATTAGTTTCTCCCTTTGATGTTCACCAGCAGATTTTAAGAGCCTATTCGGGGGCTGGTGAGAAGTGATTTAAGGTTCAATCTGGGTTTCGTTTGTTTGTTTGCAAGGACTACATGTCTGACAGCAAAATATGAGATTTCTCTTTAAAGCATAATAAACTTCAAGCATTTTGATGAAAATGTTCTGTCCTGTCTTTGACTGTACTTCAAACAGAAGTCTCCTGGGCTTCTACTCCAACACGAAGCAGTAATGTGGAGGAAAGCAGTCTGATCAGCCATAATGCTGTTACTCCATTTAAAGTCACATCTCAAAGCCAAAACTCCATACTCTTTTAAGTTTCTGGCCCATCTTCTTCAACCTTCTGGTGTGTTTTGTTCAAAACTCAACTGCTGGATGAAGTACATCCACCTTTCATCAAAAATCCCCTCATTGTCCATCTTTTTGAACGCTGAGGCATTAAATGTCTTGTTAGAGCAGCCTCTAGAGGGAGGGATAAATTACCTCATTGATTGAAGACTTAAAATTAGCAAGGCAGAGCTGATGAACGTGAATAAATGTGTCCTTTTAATATTTTGGGGCTCTCTGTACATGGCATGTCATAATATTACATTAAAATTTCAGATGTCTTGTTGCCTTCTATGGCAAAAAATAGTGAGAGAAGGAGGAAAACCATCAAAGATAACAAATGCCTGGATGAAAAGACTATCTGTTCCAAGATGCTGCACATTTCGACTAGGTCATTCCCTTTTTATTCAGGCTCAGAGAGAAGCAACTGGTGGAACATGATGAGGTGGTGTGCTGAGTCCTGGTTTGGCTGCCTTGGCTGGTGGCAATGATCAGGAGATGGCAAATGGAGCTGATATCTCTAACGGTAATAAAGGTGACCCTGATGCTTCCTGTTCTATTTTCAGCTGCTTAAAACTTTGCAGACTTTTAATGGTTACAGGGGAAGTTTTCCAATGCTGTCTTTCTGCTTCTGGATAACCTTCTTCTTCTTCTAAGTTTCACCTAACATAGTCTGGCTATTTCTGATGGAGAAGCTTCTTGTTTGGCTCCTAACAACCCACAAAAAACAAAACCTGGGGCGGGGGCGGGGGGGGGGGTGGGGAGTGGATGATACATCAGTTGAGCGTGTTGCCGTTCAGAGGAATCTGGAGTGGATGAAGGAATGGGCTGGCAGGAGTCTTGTGAAGTTCAATAAAAGGAACTGTGAATGAAGAAATCTTGTCACCCATTAACAGATCCTTTCTAGCTCTGGAGCAAGAACTTTGAATGTCCTTATAGGAGTAATCTTCTGCTGTCAGTTGCCTTCCTGTTTTCACTGGAAACATACTAAATTCGCAACATGTTGAAGTTTCCAGGGAGCTATACAGCCTGGTTAGAATTTGGATTAATAGGCCAACCCTGCAGGCACCTCCTGCAAGGAGCACACACCATCTTCTTCAGGCTTGCAAGGCTCTATTTGCTGGTGGCCCAGATGGGAATCATAGAATCATAATCATAGAATCACAGAATGATAGAATGGGATAGAAAGGGTCAATGGCACAGAAAACCTGAGCTACAGCATTTTGAGAGCTTAATGTGATTTAGCAACTAATTACTTTCACACCCTGTTTTGAAGCTAATGCACATTTTCCTTCCCACTCTGCCCCACACACAGATGTGTACGTGTAAATTCTCCCCACCACGCTCAACAGATGATGAACTCTCTTAAGATGTATTGAAAAACCCAATCTTAGTACACAAAGTGCTATAGGATCTTTTGAGACAAAATTTTCCAGAGTGCCCCATTCATTTCCTCTTCCTTACTTTTGGAAGTACTTAGTCTTTATGTAATATTCAGGCCTGATTACAGGGTGCAAGACTGGTTTCTTTTTTTCTGTCTAAAGACCTAGTTATGAAAGAAGGCTAGGTTTGGGTTTTCTGCTTTTATGCACAGCAAACATGTAATTTTGTTACCGGTAGCAACAACCAGCTCAGAAAATGATTAGGCTTTTAAATGACTGGGGTTTGTGAAAAAAAAAAGCATAAACAGGAAGGTGTGGGCTGTTTCTGGGGTTATAGAGGCTGCACTAGAAGAAATTCAGGGAAGAGACGGAGTGAGTGAGACTCCTACACCAGTTTCCATGTGGACTCTGCTAAGTCAGAGGAATTCCTCCAAATTTATGAAATTTGCAGAACTTTAATGGAGAGTAAAATTTGGCCCTGGCTATTTTTCAGGGCTAGAGTGGGATTTTCTCGAACTAACTGATAACTCTTTTCCAATTTTGAAAGGTTAATTATATTGTTGAGCAATATTTTAATTTATTCTAATTTGTCTCATCTGGATTCGTTTGCCTAACAGTTTTGCATATCTTTACATTCATTACAGTCCAATAAGGTAAAACGTTTTAACAAATACTCATTTGTGGCCACTTTCCCCACTTCCCGCTTGAACCTCATTCTTTTCCAAATGTCAAACTCTTTAAAAATCTTGGCACGAAAGGTCACTTTTCTGCGAAAATACGTCACCATATTCAACATTTCAGATCTGGCATGGAATGACGAGTTATACAGAAGTCTCATCCCTTTCAAGAGGAATCTCAATATTATTTTTTTTCTTAAAATTACATTTTTTCCACCAGTTTTTAGCACTATGCCTCTGTGTCTACTGACCACAGCTTTCATCCGATATTCTTTAACACGACCAAATAATGGCCCAGAAAGAATGCAAAGGTATTTCTTGTGCTTTGGTGGAGCACCTTGCTCTTGCACTGAGCAGAGCAGACCCACCAGCCTCACCAGCGCTCATTCATGACTCATGATAATGGAGAGGGTACATCATGGCTGAAAAGACCATCTGAGATGCTTATGTGAGGGGGACTTACTCAACCTTGTACTGCTTTGCCTTCACTTTCAGAAATGTTGTGAGAACAAGTTAAACATTTTATTTTGTTGCTTGTTATTTGTACTGTGGTACTGCTTACCTCCTCGAGTGGGCAAACACACAGTCAAAAGATATTCCTTGCCTTAAGGGCTTTCTAAATTTAGAAAAACTTAACCAACAGCAACAGCTTACAGCAGACGGGCACACAGACACTAAGAAATAACCAGTTAAAACAAGTCAGCAAAAAAATGCTGTGGAAGTAATATGCTTATAATTTTTTTTTTATAGGCACCATAGCAAATATGAGATTGTGCTTTCACCTGCGGCTGAAATAGCCATTTAGGGGAGCTGCTAATGATAGCTGTCAAGTAAGGGATAAAGACACTGTGAAATCCAGGTAAAATTAGGATAGGAAAGGTTATTGAGTTAGCTGATATTCCCCAAATAAGCATGTGAAAAATATATGAAACAAAATGTCACTTGCTATTGCACAGTACCTTATACTGTTCTCAGCTCTGTACCATTTCACGCAAGTTTTTAAGAATCTCAGTAGTGGTACTTTTCTGCTTTTTTTATTCTTGCATTATGCCCTGCACCTAGAAACCACAATAGCGTTGTCAGGGTCAGTTCTTACCCCTCTTTCTCCTCAGTCCTCACCTCTTATTTTGTAGACCTTGGCTCATATTGGAGAAAAAAAAAATAAATATTGAATAACAAAGTATAGAGCAGTAATTCAACTATTCCATCAATATTATCTAATAATTTATGTGTGCAGAAGTTTAATAAGTAGCCAACATGCAAAATTTGCACCCAATTAATGTACTCCAGTCAGCGCTAATAGCACTGTAAGTGGAAACAATAGGGAGTATGAGTGGCTCACAATGAAAATTATACGCTGCTAAGGAAAAAACATGACAAAATCATCATTATCCTCATCATCTTCATCCTTACCACCTGCTGCACTGGACAGCCCAGCCACTGCCTCCCCAGAGAAGGACAGTCACCCAAAAGGCTCTATTTCTGTTTTTCCTGTCTGGGGCCAGAGAATAAGTTTCCTTCTTCCCTTCTCTCCCCTCTCCTTCCCCTCCTGCTTGTGTTTTTATTCTTTTCCAGCAGTGACTTGCACTATTAGAGTGGATACCCATCATCAGCTACAGACCCACTAATAAGCGTCTCTGCACTGTGTGAACCTGTCTCAGGATCCTTTGTGCAACATCACCATTTTCCCAGCTTTACTGCCTACCTTTAGAAACACTGGGCTTGATGTGAGTTTTTAGTATCTTCTGCACTTTGCCATAAAGACTGATCATCTGATAGAATGGCCTGTAATCTACACTCTGCTATCATACCCTCTATATTAGAATCGATCAAATCAATTTCCATCTTTTCTATCCTATTTGCAGTGATCCACGATGTCCTGGACACGTAACCAGGACACACTAAAATGCCTCCCCTTCAATACCTTGTTGAAAATAGCCTTGCTCTCACTTTTGGAAGATGCTGCCCAATAACTGCATGGCATCGAAGTATGGCAGTTGCAATTTATTTATCAGTGCATTAGGTTATAACCACAACATGCCCTCCCATCACTCAAAAAACAATTGCAAACTAGAGTCTTCTATCTATATCATTTCTATTAATAATACATATAACTGAATTTGGCCCATCACTTGATATTATTCTGTCAAAGTAAAGGAGCTCTAAAGCAAGCAAAAAGAAGAAAAATGATAGTCATAAGGTAAACAGTTCCAAGAGAGAAAAAGAACCACAGGCTGAACATTCATTGGAAAGCTTTTTTTTTTTTTTCACTAGCTACACTTTTCACTAGGGAAAGTAATATGGCTTGTCAAGACCTAATACAAAAAAAAAAATATTAAAGAGGTAATGGCCTTCTCCTGGAGGGCAGATAAGAGAATTAGCCTATAGGCCTGTTTGGGAAGACTGACAGATGTAGGTTGTAAAGGATGTCCTAGGCAGCTGGATCAGTCCCCACCCTGAGCTTTAGAAGTTTTCAGCATAAAACTCAGGCAGATAAGCCTCATGCTACTCCATTTCACGTTGCTACATACCTTCAACTGAGCAAAGAAGAATTGTTTGAACAGTTTTGAATCATTTAACACGACCGAAAATCAAGAGAACCCATTTCTCCTTTCTCAGTAGTCAAATCATGGGGTTCTGCCTTCAGACAAGTAAAGGAAGATAAGGCCATTGCTGGCAAGATGCCCATAAGATGAAAGAATTAATTTCTTGAAGTTCTTCATAACTCAGTACTAGCCAGTGTGTGTCGTACACTGTCAAAAAAAATAAAACTTTTTTGAAAGCACTGACACTGAGGAAATAGTAATAATGGCATGAGATAAACAAAACCTATTTTCACAGCAAGACACAAGCAGATTCCCAAGGAACATGACTCAAAATTTCCATTCGCCAAACTGGTGCTGGGGGTATTAGAGGTAGGAAAAGGTTTCAGGCTTCAAAAGTAAAAGAAGAAGAACAAGCTGAATTATCGGAAAAACCTTGGTGACTTCAAAACTCAACACAAAACTTGTCTATATCCAGTTTTTTTGAAATGTAAAACTCTAAACAAGTAACCAGTATTTCAGAAAATTAAACATGAAACTATGATGCATTGCTCTGTATCTCTAATTAATCTCTCTCAATGTCTTCCTTATTTTTATAATTTTTCTTGTTCTGTTCTTAAGATAATACGTTGTGAGAAGACTCTTTTTCTACTGGAAAAAAAAAACACTTATGAACTTTCAGAAGGATTTTAAAATTCTGGGATTCATCCCTATGAATTCACATTCAGAGAATAACATCACTATAGAATTTTGCTTTGTGTGATCTTCATTTTCAGATGTTCTTTTTGTTTGTGCAAGTCTTTTAAGTAAAGCCATTAAGTAAAAAGAAGCCGAACAATCTCAGACTTTGAAGGCAAGCAGCTTTTATCAGGAAAAAAATGAGTTGTAAATATTTTGTTTTCCTCTAACAACCATTTAGTTTATTAGCTTGGGTTTTTGAGAACTATTCAATCAGCCTGTTGCATTTTACCGTGTGCTGCCAATGACATGTTGAAATTATATCAAAGTCATTGTTTGTGACTGACGTTATCGCTGTCTTTCTTTGGTTTATTACATTTTTTTGTGAGCAGGAAATCCTGAGGCTGTCAACTCAAGTACCTGCCAAATTTCTAGAGACTTGTGCTGCCATCCTCCTTAGGCAGAAAATAAATTGTTCTTTCGCTGTTGCATAATCTGATTGACATACCTACATTGAATGGGCTCCTTTTTACCAAGACAATGAATCCCATCTCCCTTGTCATATCTCATAAATTCCACACAGTTGCATTACAGCAATCTGTAAGCATTGTGAAGTTATGAATACGGCAAAAAGCAGCCATGGAGCCATAATGCAGGATGGAGTTTAAATTAATTCAGATTATTGTGATACATTTCCATGCTGGCATTAAAACTGTCACAATCTCTTTCTGCCTTTTTAATGGACACACTCTGAAACAGATATTTCAATGAAGCAATTTCTTTTCTGCTAATTTAAAGCTTTATTATTTTTTTTTCGGTAAAGCTGTGATATGTTTCAAATTATGCTACCTAAGAGAAAGGATGCACAACCTCTTTCTAATTATTATTTGGCACTGAAAAAGATCAGTTCTTTTCTTCCCCTTTAATGGCTCAAGAAGAAGAGGGTTGTGTTTAAAGCACTTTTAAGAGAATCAAGTGGTCAAATTTCACGTTTTAGTTCTCTTGCAGGTGTTCCTGAGTGAGGAGAAATCTGGTTTGAAATCCACAGCTCTAAGTTAGACGCCACAGCTCCTGAAACATTGCATAGGATAAGGTAGGTGTAAGGATCTGTATAAAATCAGGACCTGGAATAAAGAGTTGCTGAAGTTGAATGAATGTTATAACAGGGACATTTTTGATACACAAGGCTGAGTGGTTGGCATTTAGACGGTGAGTGAAAGAAAATCTTAGGGATTGCTGAACATCACTTGGTTTTCAATGTAAAAATAAATGAGAGCAGGGGAAAGCTCCACCAGACCTGGAACTGCTGGACAGGAGGATAACATGAGAATGTTAAAAGAGCATTTAATCCTGAATTCAGGATCAATTCCAGAGCACAAAGAAAAGTAGGTAAGAAGATGGTTTTGTTTCTACCAATATATGATCCCTCATACCTCATTAGGTCTGTTTTTTTCAGGAAAGGGTGACCATGAATCTTTACAGAAGGCATCTGAGCTCCACCTAAAGAAGAAACATAGGAGAGGAACACATTTGCCCAAACTTCAAAAGGAGAAGCTCATAAGAAGCTCAAAGACTGAAGTTTAATTAGTGTTTTTGGAAGACCATCTGAGCTATTTGACTTCCTGAGAAGAAATCAGACCAATTCAATGTGAGATCAAAAAGCCAGAGTGAATACAGAGGATCTCAAAACAGTAATTAACCTTGACATAATCATTATACAACAATTACAGAAAATTACCTCTGCAAAAAAATAATTTTTCTATGACTTAGCTCCTGGAAAGGACTCACTCAGAAAGGCACTCGTGCAATGGTAGGAAAGTGGCAGAAACACGCTGCTGGGATTAAGGGAGTAAGCAGAACCTAGTCCCTAACTTGGAATTTGTTGGGAAAAGTCCCGTGGCATGATCAGCAACGCCTGTCTGTACTGACAGGTAGGGTGGCCCAATGTAGATGGATCTGTTGAGAGAAACACAGCGTTGACAACCCAGTGTCCACAATGCGTGTGTTTCAGGGAGTGTTTAACTTGGTCTCCTGGACTGGCCACCCAGTACAACAGGATACCCGGTACCCAGGGCACCCAATACACCAGGACACATCAACAGCTGAAATGAAATAGGTGCACACCTAGAGCTGATCTTCCATTGTGGGGATTTTTTGTATTTTTTTATTGTTTTTTTAATCAGAGTTAGGTTGATGGTAGGACTAGATGATCTTAAAGGTCCTTTCCAATCTAGACAATTCTATGATTCTATGGTTCTGTGATTCTATGGTTCTATGATCCTGGTTTTAGCCAGTAGGAATTCAGTTTCTGTCTTCCATGACTGCTTTGTGCTGTGAAGCAAAACATAGGAAGGAGAAGAGGAGATTATTTAAAAAACCCAGTCACAATCTGAACTAAAATGCTAGTGTGGATACCTCCAGAGCTCATCTGCACACAGGTAGATAAGAGATCATGATTGTCTGGGCAGTGTATGCCTGCTTCTTTGAATCTGTTAGTCTGGCACAGAAGAAGGTCTCAGCAAAAAAAAAAAAAAAAAATAACGTCAGGATGATTTTTCCTTGCTTCCATCAGAGGATAAAAACGACCCTTAAAATGACCCTTTTTCAGGGCTGCGAAACTGTTTGAACTGGACAAGCTTAGGGCAAATATGCAGTTTGGGCATTGGTTTATTTGGAGCCTGGACGTGGGGCTGACTGTCTAGTCTAGATTGTTCTTCACGTTGGCTGTTGGTGGTTAGTGTGCACACTGACACATGGCTCTTCAAAGCCAGAGAAAAATAATTTTTTTTCAATAGGCCACTGATTAGATGCAGCTGAGTCAGAAGGCTATGAGTCACCACTCAAATGACAAGTGTAAATTTAGTGCCTGGGGGAAGGGAGGAGGCTTTTAAAAGCAAACACGTTGTTTGGAACAGAAGAAATTGAAGGCAGGTCTCCGCCACGGGATTTTGCTGGCGTATCTCTATTGCCTTGAGGTGTAAGAAGATCGCCCACAGAGTTGACGCTGCTCTACTGGCAAAATCCACGGTGAAGACCCAGGAAGGCTTAGTGAAGGGTGTTTGTCACAAAGCTGTTGCTGTACAGGGAAAAGATATAGCTATGCTGAGGAGAAGACAAAATTGGGGTAAGATCTTGTGAATGCACGCTTGGGGTGCTCCTCTCAATAGGCCTCAGAAAGCGGGAATCCCTGTGTTTACGTCCAAGATCCTGAATTAATTTAGCTATGAGCTGGCTCTCAGCTACACAGCTTAAGTGTTTGAGGACAGGAAGAGCTAGGCGTTGGGGAATGTTGAC
The DNA here is from genome assembly GCA_025769975.1 of Gallinago jamesoni. Classification (NCBI taxonomy): domain Eukaryota; kingdom Metazoa; phylum Chordata; class Aves; order Charadriiformes; family Scolopacidae; genus Gallinago; species Gallinago jamesoni. Next base: position 127,296,197 of record JAOQGH010000012.1, read on the forward strand.
CTGCAAGAGTCAGGGCTCAGCAGTTAGTAGAGAGGGAGTTGTTAAGACTGATGTTATGGAGCGCAGAGTCTAAATTTCTCCAAAATATTGCTTTAGGTGACCATATTCTTTAATACTCTTTCAAGGAAGCAGGAGAAGTGGTCTAGATAAATTGTCAAAAGGCAGCTTTGCAGCAAATTATTCCAGGGTAAATATTAGTAGATCATAGAATCATAGAATCATAGAACCATTTGGGTTGGAAGGGACCTTAAAAATCATTGAGTTCCAACCCCCCTGCTGTGGGCAGGGACACCTCCACTAGAGCAGGTTGCTCAAAGCCCCATCCAGCCTGGCCTAGATCACACCAAACTGGCACAGCATTTCAAATGAGGTCTAACAGGGTGCTCACCTGAGTTCCTGAGTGTCAACGAACATGTTGATGGTAGGTTGATGGAAGAGAAGCTCTTACAAAGTGTGTAGGCATCCATGCGCAAAGCAGACTCTAAACAACGAGTACAAGATTGGAATTCAAGATAATTACTTGAGACTTTTAAAAAAAAGGGGTTGAAAACAATAACAAACAAAAAATAATCAATAAGCTCAAAGACGAACTCAGGAAAAGGAAAAAGCAACTGCACACACACACACACACATATATATATATATATATATCTATATAAAGACCAAAAAAACAAGAGCGATGAGTGAAACAGTACCTTGCAGGAAAGGCACTAGAGTCTGTTGTGGACCACAAACAGTATGCCAGGACTACAATGCAGTGTTGTTATAAACAAAGCAAATTGCCATCCCAAATGAACAGGAGTGTCATCTGCAGAACTTATGAAGCAATTAATCTTTTTGTCTCCATATAGCTCGAGGCACTAAACTTTACGAGAGATACAGACACACTAAGAAGAATAACAGGAATGCTGAGAGACTTCAGAGAATGTGATCTATCCATCAATGCAGAGGTAATTTGGTTTATTTTTGGAATAAAAAACAAGTATTGGGATAACATGATAAAAATTCCAATATTGAAAACATAGTTGAAAGCATGGTGATTCACAACTTTTCATTTCCAGGGAGTGAAAGAAAGTAATAATAATTAATTTTCTGTAGGACAAGATATAGTTTAGCTATTATGGAATGTGTTCCTAACCAAAGATCAATAACCATCAATAAGCTACCTAAGCTGTGACATCCCCGTTACTGGAGGTTTTAAAGACCATCTCAGGAAACCTTTCTTGGGGAGAGTGTCAGGGTCTTTGGTCCTTGTCAGAAGAAGGACATAGACCAGCTGTCCTATGAAAGTAACTTCCAACTTTGCTGTAAAGAAAATGAACCTGCCTCTGGCAAGAAAAGCACAAGGGACGTGAGAGGCACGTGTTGCAACAAGGGTAATTCCAATTAGATACAGGAAAAATATTTTCTCCTTGTGGGCCATTCAGCACTGGAACAGGTTGTTCAGAGAGACTGTGGAATCTTCAAGTATGAAAATATTCAAAGTTCTGCTGGACAAGGCCCTTGCTGCTGCTTTGAGCACGGGATAGAACAAATGACCTCCAAAGGTCCCACCCAAACTCAGTTATTCCATAATCCTGTGATTCTATTGTTAAGGTTTACACATGGAAGGGAAATGTCACATCACCCTGGGCGTGAAATGTTGCTTTTAGTCCAGAGAAGGAAGAGTGACAGTTGCCTGTATTGACATTAGCGATACATTATCTGCAGTCTGTCCGGGATTTTTTTCTGTAAAACAGCAGAAGTTATTATCTGTAATTATCTTCAATCTACGTGAACAACAAAATTCTGCATTAAAATGCCTTTCAGCTGCCCACCCGTCCCCACCCCTTTCTCTTTAGGCAATCAAATGTATTAATTGTCTGCCTTTCAAGTACTGAAATCATGAAGTTGCCGCACTCAGTGCCGTAACCAAACATAGAGTACTGAGGACGGACTGAGATGGATATGGAAGCAACATGGGAAGCCTGAAAAAGCAGACGTTCCTGGTCCTGCTTCCTAATGCCAACACAGTAACACTAGTGACACCTTTCAAATCCCACACTCCCACCCAAAGCGCATGAGTTACAGCCAGGATAATGTCAACTGAATTGGATGCAGTGGTTTAAGTTCCCATGGTTCTTCTCCAAAGGCAGTCAAGACTACACAGCACTTCACAGTGACAAATAAAAAACTGGTAAGATCATAAATAATCACAGCAGCAGGAAACACAGACTCGAAAAAGAAACCAAAGAAGGTCATCCTAATGACACTCTAAAAAGAGTTGTCAGTGGTTTGGGAGTGTATAGTTGAATGTTAGAAGATCCCTGAAGCAAAGGCAATAACATGCAGAGCTGAGATGAGGAGCAGGGGGAAGGAGGAAAGCCTAGATGCCACATCTCCTAGTTCCAGGCTAAGAGCATGAAGTGAGGGGACATAAGAGAGCAACAGGGAGCAATACCATTCCCAGTTTTCATGGGACCTATCCTGCACCTTTCCTTGAGCACCTATCAATTTCAGGATGCCCACAGGCACCCTCTTGTTTTAGGAAAACAGTAGGTAAGTGGTATTGAAATTTAGCCCACTTGGAAAGTGAGAAGCTCTCACTTGGGGCTTGGAAATGGAAAGTTCACCAAATTTACACAGTGTGAATCTGCCTGCCTTTTATAATCAGTTCCTCAACAGTCAGATTACTCACAGGTACTTTAGTGAGAACAGTTTGGGCCTAGTTAATTCTGTTTGCTGTGACGTATAATGGAGAGCAAAATCTATTCAACCAACTGCAAAAACTCTACCAGAGAAACAAAGAAGCATTGGAAAAAAAACAATAAAACCATGAGAAAAAGTAAAAATTAATCTACTTTTCAGCTTATGATTTTCCCATTTCTTACAACCATTATCTCCTCAAGCTTCACAACAGCTCTCTGAAGAGCAGGAGGTCTCAAACGGAGGCTATTTCACCTCTTCTGAACCAAAGCTGCTCTGTGGTAGGAGACAACGACCCCGGGAACACTGTTAGGGCATCATGATGGTCATAGCGCAGCATTAAGAATGTCTTCCCTATTTCAAGTTGGACCTGCAAATAACATACAAGATAAAAATGATATAACCTAGACCTGTGTACTATGAAAGAATTGCAATTAAAAACAAAGTCTTGCCTCCTTCAAACTCTGAAATTACTTGGCTACCAGGGTGTTGGTTCCTGTTGTTTCCAGGTTTCCTGTTGTCCTTGTACCATTCACTGGGAAAGGTGCAACTTGTATGGAGGTTAGATTTATTATTTGAGGAAGCAGAAGATACATTGTTCAAATGCCAAAACAGGTGAAGGACTTCAAGTCAAAGATGGACTTGGAAAAGTAGGAAGCAGAAGAATTAATTTTTCCAGGACTGGGGATGGGGGTGTGGAGCATTTAAGGGATGGCTCTCTGCCCTTTGTCTTCACAAATATCAAATTTAACTCCATGAATTGCAGACAAGACTTACTTCCCACCCATTAGGCTACATCTCTAATGACACTGTATATACTAATGCACCTTGTAAGTCAAAAACAAGCAGCCCATAAATCCCAACAGGTTTTACCACCCATAGGTTTAGAGGCTTTTGCCAAGTCCACCTTAGAGCCCATCTCCTTTAATTGCTCCAAGCTGACTGCCAGAGCCTCAGCACAATTATGGCTGGAAATAAACTATATTACACAGCGATTTCAGTTCATGATCGGTAGCCATGGCAACACCAAGCAATAAGGCTTGAAAAAGGAAATGGCCTTAAAGGGCAAAAATATGCATCTTGAATCCAGGCAAGTGGGATAGTGAGGGGTTTTTGTTTCTTCAGAAGAAAAAAAAAACACTTTTTTTTTCTGCCCCAGAAAATTTTTTACGTTCTATTTTAAGTCAATTAACTTCCTCATTTGCCTTGCTCTTTAGGCAAATACTCATACAATTTTTTATTTTCAGTTGCACACTCATTAAAGTCTTCATATTTAGCTGTCCATTGTTTGAAGCACTCATATATTGGTGTCCATACTTCCATGTGGCCAATGATCAATAAAAGATTAACAAAAACCCCCTTTCATCTGAGTTTTTGCTTTTAGCTTATGATTTGTTGGTACTCATTTATTTTTGAGAGCAGTGCAGGCTTGGTCCCTGTTACTTTAAAATAAGAAAATCTACTGTTAGATAATGTTATTTTGGTGGGATGTTCAGTATTTCTCAAACCAAATCCTGAGCCCACCCTGTGCAGCTGTTGCATACCCTGTAAGTCTAGCCTCAGTCCCACTGCCTGAAATTGTTTTTGGAATGCGGGTTTAGTTCTTAATCCTTTCAAAGCTCTCAGATCACCACTTTTATTAGTTCAAATCGATAGTCCATTTTTTGCTCTGTGCACAACATTAAAAGTTGAAGAAAACCAAATGGTCAAACAGCTGCTTTTCAAAGAACTGCATAAATTAACTATAAACAAACACACCAATCTGTTAGGTCTGTTGGTTTCTGTAATAGGAGACAGATATCATTAACTTTCTCAGATGATCATCACAGAGGAGTCTAAATATTTGATTTTATTTTTTCCCTCTATCCAAAAGCCAGCTACACTGCCACAGAATAAAATTATACTGGGCTGACATAATTTGCTCTGAAGAAATCCAAGTCTGTTGCTGCCCCCCATCCCCTAGTTATTTTTCCAAAGTTTCCAATCGTTTCATTTTCTGTTATTTTTTTTTTTCAAGGGATTGAAGTTAAACTCATTATACAACAGTGACTGTATGATCTCTTCCATCCTTTATTCTGACCTTTACTAAAGACAGATTCTGGTCTCCCTAAGGGCACAAACCTGTTAATGGTTCCAAAAGGCTTCCTTCCTTCAGGTCTTCATGTGGGAGGTGCTGGAACACCACAGAATCCCACAGCAGGGGGGTTGGAACTAGATGATCTTTAAGGTCCCTTCCAAACCAAACCGTTCTATGAGTCTAGGATTCTATGATTCTTGCATCTTAAGATAAAGTCTGTCAGAATCAGCTGACAGAAAATACTTAATTTACACAATTTACTCTCTAATTTGATCTTTCCATATTCCAGTCTGGGACCTTACCCTTTTGTTGTTGGCCATAGCTGTAACAGCTCACTGTTGGCCTTTTTGGTGAAGACAGACTCAAAACCATATATATAATTTGCCTTCTTGATGTCCTTTGTTAGTCACTTTTCCTGTCCATTGGTTACTGGAAAACTATGGGCTTTGGTCTTCCTCTTGCTTCTAATAAACCGATTGAAGGCGCTGAGGATTTCTTGTAAATACTGACTTTTCCTCACAACTATATACAGTGTTTCACTGAATTTCACTGAATTATTAGAGTTGGAAGGGACCACAGAGAGTATCCAGTCCAACTCCCCTGCTGAAGCAGGATTGCCCAGAGCATGTTAGAGCATGTTACTCAGGACGGCATCCAGGTGGGTC
>JAOQGH010000012.1:127301723-127315401 GCA_025769975.1 Gallinago jamesoni
TCCGGGGTGTCAGCCACCCCTCCCAGTTTGGTATCATCAGCAAACTTGCTGAAGATACACTCTGTCCCCTCGTCCAGGTCACTTATGAATATATTGAACAGGACTGGACAAAGTATTGATCCCTGGGGGACACCACTGGTTACAGGCCTCCAGCTTGAACTTGCTCCATTAATCATTACCCTTTGGGTCCTGTCACACAGCCAGTTCTCAATCCCCCTCACTGTCCCCTCATCCAGCCCACACCTCCTTAGTTTCCCAATGAGGATGTTACGGGAGACAGTGTCAAAAGCCTTGCTGAAGTCAAGGTAGATGATATCCGCTGCCCTCCCTTCATCCAACCAACCAGTTATACCATCTATCTCATTCATCAGTGAGCCCACATTTTCCCTAATCTTCTTTTTACTGTTTACATACTGAAAAAACCCCTTTTTGGTATTCTTAACTATAGTGGCCAAGATGAGCTCAGCTTGAGCCTTGGCCCTTATAATTTTTCCCTTGTATATCTTCACTGTTTCCTGGTATTTCTCCTTGCCTGCCAGTCCCCTTTTCCAAAGGTCATAAACCTTCTTTTTGTTCTTGAGCTCCAGCCAAAGCTCTTTACTGAGCCAGGCTGGTCTTCTTCCCTTCCTGCTTGTTTTTTGGGACTTGGGTATGGCTCTTTCCTGCACTTTGAGGAGTGCCTCCTTGAAGTTCCTCCTAGTTCCTGTTGTTCCTCCTTGCTCAGTTTGCCTTTTAATATCCATCCTTAGCGGTCTGATCTACTTTAAAATTTTTCTCTTCTCTCTTCTTGGGCTTGATGTCAATGAAGAACTCACAGTTTAACTAACCTGATCTCTTACTACATTTTTTATCCTTCTGTATTGGGACAGCTTGTGCTTCTGCCTTTAGTGGTGTTTTCTTGAAGAATTGCCAGGTCTCTTTAACACCTTTGAAAATCCATTGACATTTCGAGAAATGCTCTGCAATCCCAAAGATATTCTTCAGTAGAGTTTTATGTTTCCTTCATAAAGGTGACACTAAGCCTGGATAAAAGGCTTAATCTACCCAGTTTCTGAACAGGCAAGGCAAATAACTTCCTGCCAGGTGCCCCCTTTAAACCCTTCCAAAACATTCTTACCCAAAAGAGGCCTGTGGGACACCTTCACCGATGAAGTCCTACTCTCTAAATAAAGACGGATCTTTAATTGGAGAAATAATTCAATGTCTTTCCAGAAAGAGAAAGAAAGTTAAAAGACTAAGAATCAGTTATTTTTAAAATATAGGTTGAAACTCAAACCAGCTTACTTTTCCTTAGTTTTGGTGGTGGTGGTTATATTGTTTTTTTTCTAAATTTAATCTACTTATGGCAATATACTGATTGGTTTGTTAATTATTTTGTGCAGAATTTGTTTGGTTTCTTCTGTATTTCACATCACTTCTTTTCTGTAAATGCTGTGCTTAGGGTAAAACTTTGCTGTCAGAGGACAGCTGCTCTTGTGCTGGTTGTTATAACACTGTCACACTGGAAAAACAGTCACACCTTCTTTATTACAGGTCTCTTGTTATAAACAGTTAAAGCAAACATGTCACAGAATAGATTTTAATGAAACCTCTCTGCTTTACTATCTGATTTTGAGTATTTGGTACCTTAAGTGGTCACTTTAAATTCTCCACATTACTATTTCTTGCTCCTTCAACAGTACTGATTAAAAGGAGGTGATATTACAGCAGACAGGATAGTCTTCGATTTCAGCCTCTAAAGCCATCAATAACTATGAGTCGAGGTGATTTATGACTCCTTTCACTCTAGAACCTGATCATTCAGATACGCTGATGAATTTATTTTTACAGCACATTTCTAAATCACTACCTCGGTCATAGGAAATTCCAGGAGGCCAAATGAACAGAGTGTGTTAGAGTCATGAGCAGGACCAGGGTCTCCACTAAGTTCTTACTCAGACACCAAAACTCTCCTCAGTCTGTAAACAAGTTCTCCTTTGTGGAATTGCACAGGAGCTATAGGGGATTACTCAGATGCAACTGTGGGTAATTTGGGTCTTCAAATTTGTACCATTTCCCCACGGAAGCACTCAGAAGCACCCCCTGGAAGTCTCATTTGCCGTACAGAGGGGTGAGGATCTTAATTCTACTGCCCAAGTGTGATACCTGAAGTTAAGACTGCCTGAATTCTTGGTTTGAAGGCAAGTTTGCAGCCTACAGAGCTTTCCTCATTCAGAAAGCATTTCCCCAGATGCTGGAGAGCAAGGATGCTTAGCAGAAAAGCATTTCTGAAACCAGTTAGCCCTTCCTAGAAAGTAATTTCAGTTATCCTAAAAAGCAGTACAGGGAATGTCACAATGGCAAACTATGACAACACTACAAAAAAAGCCACTTAATAAACAGGCTGGAGTAACACAGCATGAAGTAGAGCTGTGAACACAGCAGACCTTTGCAGGCAATGGGAAGATACTGGAATCGAATAGAGGAAGTGAGAAAAGTCAGGGTGAAGAGGTAACCAAATATAAGAATAATTTTTAACCAATGGTGTACTGTGATGGTACTGACAGATGGAAGAGAGAACTGCAGTGAACTGAGAGAAAAAAAAAAAAAGACCTACAGAAATAAGGGATGATCTGGAATTTATACTGGTAAAACTTGTCAGCAAGAAATTCTATCTTTATTTTGTAATAGTGGCCTTAGGAAACATCCAACTTTCCAGTTCGTAAGCAGATGCCAAATCTCCCCCTTGTTTGTGTTTTTAAGTTGCTCATGTATTGACTATCTTCAGACTCTGAAACTTAGCTAAACGTTTCAGAGAATGTCTGCAAACTCTTCACCAGTGACACCAGCGCCTGGTTCACAAGACTGTCCGACAGCAACGCTTCCTCATACATAATTGTACTGCTTAATTCTGCAGAGTATCCTGGAATAGTTCATGTGAAAGATGTTCTCTGTAAATAATTACACAACACAGCCGACTTAACAGAGTCCCTCCAGTAGCAGAGCAGGACTGTTTTCAGACAGACAACCCCCTGTAGACAGCATAACTCCCAGACATAACTAGGGTTGTGCTTGAAGGGAAGTTTCAGTGATCCTGGGGATTTTTTATCTGACAGGCAGCCTGCAAATGCTGCTGTAGCTCAGCTGTGCTGAAGAAACTGTGTAGTATCTAGCTTGAAAATAAAGGCTGAGTACCTGGGGCAATCAATAGCAGAAGAACCAGGGAACCACAGGGACTCACCAGCCAGCTGGGACTTGCGTGTCAGACCACAAAGAAGGACAGATGTCCAGCCCAGATGAATTAGTCCTGGTAAGAGGGGAGGAAGGAGAAAGGCAGTGAGTGGCAGGATGATACAGGATGTCAGTTTGTGAGTCTCACACTCCATGCATGAGCTTTGACACCTCTGCACCGGAGCTGTGCTCCCGCAGGAGGACCTGCGCTCACACCTGTATCTCCCTGCAGATGTGCCTCAAAGGTGATTCTGCTGGAGAGCATGTGTGTGGAGTCCTGAGGATGGGGTAGAGCAGCACACCAGGTTCTGCTCTTTTCAGGACCAAAAAAGTAGATTTCATGCTTCAGCTCTGAGATCTGACACCTCCCCCTGCTAGTAACATGCCACAGCTGCTGTCCTAGTCCCAGACAAAGCAACAAACTTTACCCTCAGACTCTCCTGAGTGCTCAGATAATCCCGAGGTACCTCTTCTTTCCATGTCATTTTGGAACAGAAAATGTTTTGAACTCAACCCGCAAAATGAAAAGTACAGTTCCTGCCCTGCAAATGCAAGTTTTTTCATTTTGTACCCTGGACTGAGAAAATACTTTGTGTTCTAAAGCAGAATGAAAGTAATAAGTAAATCCACACATAAAATGAACATTGTGTGCAAAATAACAATCAGAAAACAACAAATTTGGTCAAGAAAAATATTGTTTCACTAGAAATCAGATGTTTTGTTCCGATTTTGACTAGCTTGAATCCTATGAAATGAAAAGCTGATAAGGAAATGTAATTTGAAAATAGAAAGGATCAACACTGAGTGTTTGGTTGAATCAAAGTGTTTCCTCCCCAGTTTTCTTTTTAAGAAAACTTTTGTCAAGCACGTTTCAGCATTTGGAGAAATGGACTGATAATTACAACTACACTGCACTAATTATAACGACACTACAACATGCATTAGAGCACGTTGATAAATCTTACTCCGGAGGAAGAAGCCACATTATACCATTGCTGGCCTTGGGAATGGCCAACTTGATCCCCACTGCACCTTGTAGATGGGATCACAATCTCACAGCATGAGCTCTCTGCTCAGCCTTTCAAGCTGTGTTTGCCCTGTGTAGGAGGGACAAGCACTTGGTTACGTGCCTAGCACACACTGGGACACCACAGGTGAGAAAGATTAATTATCTCAAAAGTTGGGAGCGAGGAGTTTAGAGGTTTGGATGGTTTAGAGGTTTAAAAGTAAAGTTTAGAGGAGCAAAAAAAAAAGAAGTGTGAAAAGCAAAAAAAAATAGACAAAATAGTTTGGAATTTTGTTTTCTAACTTAAGGTTACAGGATGAATATAGCATCATATATATATATATATATATATAAAAAAGAATTGCGTATATCTGTGTACACACAGAAAAACATTTTACCATATACATGGTGAAAATGACAGAAGCATATGGCTTCATGACAACTTACCTGATGCTCTCTACTGCCCATCAGCAGTGTCTTCTCTGAAGTGTAGGGTTATTTTGCCTTTAACAATAAAGGAAAATCCTCTGATACTTGTTGAAGGTTTGCACATTCAACAAGTTCTGGAGCAGGAAGTGCAGCTTTTAAGGGCATGTGGTCTTTCAAAGATAACTAAATGGATGTCTCTATACCCTAAAGCTGAACAGTCCACTTTTCTTCCCCTAATAAATGCATTTCCCCACCTTTCTTCAGTCACTGCACTGCTCTGTTAAAATATGAGGTCTATGGAACATTGATGCTGTCCTTGCATGCGCTTAGATAGCTCCTGTGATGTTCCAGGTTTTTCTGCACAAAACTCATACAAAAAATACACTGAAAGTACATTATTAGCTTTGCAAATCAGTTATTAAAAGCTGGGGAAATACCAGGATTAAAATTTGCCCCACTGAGCTCATATTTATGTAAGAAAGTGTAATATGAACACATTCTCTTCTCTTCCTGCCTCCTCTTCTCTCCGCTCTTCCAGAAATAGCTGCATTTTGAAAAAAGCCTCCAGAGATGAGAGAGTCCAGTTATCCTTATGTGATGGATGAAAGAGTCCAGTTAGCCCTGTTATCTGATCCCAATAACAACAAAGACCTGTGGCACAGAGATCTAACAGAAAATTGCCAACCGATTCAGGGTACTCAGTTTAATATATCTCAAAGCTGCTATTACAACAAGTAAGAAAAATAGCATTTTAATACAGCATAGGTCCCTGTGTCTCTATTTGTAACACCAGCTCAACAGTAGTGCTGGCTGAAAGATCTCCCAACCTTACATCCTGGTACTGAGGCAGAAAGAAGCTAGAACATTTTTTTTTTTCACTTGCGCTAAACCCCAATTATTGTCTAAATCACAAAAATAGTTGAAATATTTTGGCTGAGATCTAAAAGAAAATATAATCACCCAAGACAGGAAACTTCAACCTAGGGGAAAGTTTGAATTGTAAGCACATGAATGCAATCTTACAAGTATCAAGCAATACTGACAATAGGTGGAGCTAGAAGCCTTCCCAGCAATGTGAAGGTGCTTACTTTTGGACTATGGACTATGGAACCACAAAGGAGGTCAATAGTGCAGCACAGGTATTAGCTCTTCCTTCAAAATCACTAAAGCCACATTTCCATTTCACAATGGCATCTTCCCTTTGGCTGGCAAGAAAAGCTGTCCCAGGCAAAAAGAGAAATAATGCCTCAGCACCTGCAAAATGGTATTTCCGACTGTGCAAAGTTCCTGCCGGAGGGATCTCAGGTGAGGCAGGGGAGTCTCTCCTCTGAAATAGTACAGAAAACCAAAAAGTTAAGTTTCTAACCTTGCTAACACATGACTCTCAGCATTCTCCTCTTGTGTTTTATTCAGTCTCTTCTTATAAAGAAACTGTTCTTTGAGGATGATTCAGGTTAGTCCCCCCACCCTTCCCCAGCTGGATATATGGTAAAATTGGAGTCACAGCTACAGAACTATTTCCTTTCTCTGCAAGCCTCTGTTGCAGACCGACTGGTCCTCAGCCCAGTGCAACCTCCTGGTTGCTTCAGTCTTTGAACCTGTATAAAAGCACATACAAAACAGGAGAAGATCATATGACTTCATTTTATATGAGTTCAGTCTCAAACAATTCAATAGATACTAGTTATGGAGACAGATGAGGCTGCCCTGTGTATTCCAACTCAACACTACACTTATTGCAGTGTTACACAGGAACTGAACACAGCCATAATTAATTTTATTCCCATTCACTTTCTGTTCTGTATCCCTGTGGATAATCTTCTGAGTTCCCTTAGATCCACCAAAGAGCAAAGAGCTTTCTAGGCCATGTGCTGCAGTATCTAATGGGTAGGCAATGTCCAAAGAGGGAAAGGTGCTTACCTTAGAGACTTTGCCACAGAATATGGAAGAGCAGAAGAAAGTTAGCTCAGAATAAGAGCCCAAACACCCAGTACCCTGGGCCAGAAGAATGCTAATTCAAAATGCATGGCTGTGGAAAGCCAGGATAATGTTAGGGACAACATTGATAAAGACAAGTCACGGAATCACAAAACTGTCAGAGTTGGAAGGGACCTCTAGAGATCATCCAGTCCAACTCCCCTCCCAAAGCAAGGTTGCCCAGAGCACATCACTCAGGATGGCATCCAGGTAGGTCCTGAAGGTCTCTAGAGAAGGGGACTCCACACCCTCCCTGGGCAGCCTCTTCCAGGGCTCTGGCACCCTCACCAGAAAGAAGTTCTTCCTCAGATTTGAGTGGAACTTCCCATGTTCCAGCTTGTGCCCATTGCCCCTCATCCTGTCACTGGGAACCACTGAAAAGAGTCCAGCTCCATCGTCCTTCAACCCAGCCTTTAGATACTTGTAAACATAGGTAAGGTCTCCCCTAAGCCTTCTCTTCTCCAGGCTAAAGAGTCCCAGGTCTCTCAGCCTTTCTTCATAACGGAGGTTCTCCAATCCCTCAACCATCTTTGTTGCCCTACGCTGGACTCTCTCCAGTAGTTCCCTGTCTCTCTTGAACTGGGGAGCCCAGAACTGTATGCAGTATTCCAGTTGTGGCCTCACCAGTGCAGAGCAGAGGGGGAGAATGACCTCCCTCCACCTACTGGTCACACTCTTCCCTACGCAGTCCAGGATTCCATTGGCCCTCTTGGCCACAAGGGCACATTGCTGGCTCATGAATAGCTTGCTATCCACCAGGACCCCCAGATCCTTCTCCTCAGAAGCACTTTCCAGCAGGTCCATCCCTCAGCTATATTGGTATCTGGCATTCTTCCTCCCCAGGTGCAAGACCCTACAGTTGCCTTTATTGAACCTCATTAGGTTCTTCTCTCTCCAGCTCTCCAGCCTGTCCAGGACATGCTGGATGGCAGCATAGTCCTCTGGAGTGTCAGCCACCTCTCCCAGTTTCATATCATCAGCGAACTTGAGCTGCAAGTCAGCAGTTCAAGGAAGAAGCACTTTTGTCTTTTTAATATCCACAGCTGTGAGTCCCTTCAAGAAGGGATTGATCCTTTCTTTCAAAGAACCAAACTGAACTCAGTCAATTTTGAATATATTAAATATAGAACTATATAATATTTATATCTGTATGTATATATAAATAAAATATTTCAAAAATGTGCTATCCATGGTTTTCTTTTAAACAGTAGTCTGCTGGTTGTAGCAAACTTCCTTCAAAAGCGTAAGCCCAACTCATTTCTTTCCTTTCCCTGAGGGACTTTCAAGCTACAGTTTCATCATTCTGTTCAAGCATCTTTAGCACTCTGACTGAAATCATTCTGCAAAAGGAATAAGGAGAAGTCATCAGCCTTCCAACAAAACCATGTCAAAAAAGTGCAGAACAGAATTCAGGATTTATTGGTGCTCGCAGGGCCTGGGGACTCTCCAGGGAAGGGTTACCCAATGCTCTCATTTAATCCATCAAAACAGAGAGTTGTTTAGGTTAGAAAAGACCTTTCAGATCATCAAGTCCAATTATATGACCCTGTTCTATTTCAGGTTTTCCTTCCTATGGTGTCTCCTTCTTTCTCAATCTGCTCTATGTGTGTATGTGTATGTGTTGGGGGTTTTTGTGTTCTTTTTTCAAAGCCTTACAAAAGGCAGCTCTTGCTTCCAAGAATTTTTCCCCTTAAGCACTGAAACTGCTATAAAAACATAGACAAACAGATACTGCTAAAATGGTAGGTGTCACTTGCACAAAGTATAGAGGAAGACATCTGACTCATTTTACTCTGTAATGTGTGTCTTACTAGTGCCAGTTATCATCCAGAATGTGATCTGGATTGTGACAGAAAATGCATTTAAAAGCCAAATACTTGTTATTGAATATTGTATAACATGAAGACAGAATTAAAGGCACTGAAAAGCAATGAAATCAACACCTTGCTAAAGATTGTTTCTGCTCTGCTGTTAGCTCAAGCTGTAACTTGGGTTTCACAGAATCACAGAATGATATGGGGTTGGGAGGGACCTCTGGAGATCATCTGGTCCAACCCCCCTGCCAAAGCAGGTCCACCCAGAGCAGGTTGCACAGGAGCTTGTACAGGTAGGTTTTGGATGTCTCCAGAGAGGGAGACTCCACCATATCTCTGGGCAGCCTGTTCCAGTGCTCTGCCACCATCAAAGTAAAGAAGTTCCTCCTGATGATTAGATGGAACTTCTTACGTTCAAGTTTGTGCCTATGACCTCTTGTCCTTGCTTTCCTTCAAAGCTGACTTCTGTTCACACACAGGAATCACTAGCATAATTCTGGAGGCTTGCTGGGCCCCCAGAAGTTGACTTATTAGAGCTGAGAGAGGCTGAAGACTTTTGAGATTCCCAGTTTCAAACTCCTCAGAACAGCAATAGGATGGATCACAAAAGCAGGTTCTTTTACAAGCCCTTTGTATAGACTTTTTTATCCCCCCAGAATATGTCTAGTGGAATAGATCTTTTGCAATATTAGTTGCTGTGAAGAGAAACTCATTTAAGAAAACATACCTACTTCTGTACTTTTTTTCTGTACTACATAAAAAGAAATTAAATAATCAAAAGAGCATTTTAGTGAATAGCAGCCTGGAACATCTTTCACATTTTAGAAATTATTTAATTTCATAAGGACTCCTCACACAGAAAGTGCCTGGCAAGGGGAAGAACCACAGCATTTTCTGATTTTTAATACATTTCTTAATTCTTCATTTTTGATTATTCTTTTTAGATGTTATTATAAAAAGGGAAGTTCTAAAGACAGGCAGTATTAAAAATAATTGTAAGTTATTCAGTTAAGGAACTAAAATTATGTATTACCATGGCTGCTTTCATTTCTCAACAATTCTTTGAGCAGTTGTTTATTTTACCCTCTAGAGACATAAATAGAACTGTGATAAAATAACTTTGAACTCACTTAGCTTTTGAAGAATTAAAGTTTCAGTTAGCAGCAATTAGTTCCCTGCCGTCAAAAAGTGGTGCTGTCCATATATATGTCACTGTAAAGAATTTAAATGAGGCATGGAATAAAAAAGCTGACATCTTTGCTGTAAGAAACAAGCTGTAAGAAACAAGTTATGGTCCATGACTACAGATACAGATATCACAAAAGCAAAATTAGCTACAATTTCAAGATACCCTGTGAGTATATGAGTCAGAACTTTTGGGGCAGAACAGAGAATAAGGTAAAATAACGCAGAAAAGGTGAAAATATAGCTGTAGGTCACCAGGGATCATAACTCTCCTAGACTTTTTAGAGTTGTTGGATTTTGAGAAGCTAAGGAATGGAAATCAACTTTCCTGACAATTGTTTTGGGTTTTGAGCGTAAACACATTACAATAGATAATTCAGAATACACTCTGTTATCGTTTGGGCCAGTGTCGAGTGGCAAGTAGTATTTGCCAGTTTCTTTGACAGAAGTAGCACCTGATAGGAATAGCACTTAACAGAAATTTTACAGAAACAGCCAGCATGCAAGCACAGCTTGTACAGTGTGTCTTGGCTATCCTTATTTTCATTTTTCACTGGGTTACATCATTCCAGAGAGCCATTCACGGAGAATGAAACATTCATACTTCAATTATGATATCCTTATAAACAGAAATATTAAATAAAAGATGTAATGACACAAAGAGATTGTATTCTAAGCATATTAGTTGGATATGTAGTGTTATATGGAAGCAACATATTATCCAGCTGGTCTTGGTCATAATCCACAGCATTTTATACATGATTACATATATTTGCAATCAGTTAAGAAAATAAAGAGCAGGTATGAGTTAATCACTTGCAATTTGAATTTTACTGTAAAATGACAGGTCAAAGTAATGTAAGACTACATTTCTGTCTGAGGTAAAGTAGCATATAGGAAAAGAAAAGTTCTTAAAACATTTTCAGCTCATCAGTTCTTGGATTATTCAAGTTAGAAGGGATCTTGGATCTGTAATCCAACCACTTATTCAAAGCAATGATTGATGAGATCTGATGTACTAAGGAAAGCTCAGGAAATTAAAAAAATATATGTATAACATATTCCTGGTTACTGTTACTTTGACTTGATCTTTTCCTAAGGTTTGTGTTCTCTGGCATGTGAAGTCTCACTGACTTGGTACTCACTCTGTATAATCTGTAATGTAAAAGTTGGTGAGAAAACATTCAGCATCACATTAGTTAAGTGGAATCTATTCTCTTAAAACACATTTTCAACCTTTTAACAGGTACTCCTGATCCTGATTCCACGTGAACAGCCTCACCACCAAGAACTTGGATAGCTGTCATTAATAGAAAGCAAAAGTTACTGTTGTGAAATGTTGGATAATTTATGATACTCCCACACTTCACTTGAATTAATTATCTGTCGTTTCTCCCAGAGTTGTAAGAAGAACACGACATACATTCTTTAATGTAGTTATACTGTTGCTTTGAATTTAATTATTTTCCTTTTGTATTTCAACATATCATTCTTTTTTTCTCCTTTGAGGGAAAACAAAAAAAAAAAAAAAAAAAAAACATTGCCTTCCTGACAAACCATCACTGTGTCACATTTTTTGAAAAGACATTGCTCACACAGAGAAACTGGACTAGATTTTGATACTTAACTGCATTTCTGTCAATCCGCAGGAGCTCCACTCTCTTCTGGTTACAGATAATCCTCCTCTGGTTTCTGAATCTCTGGTAGAGCATCATATTCTTGTTGTCAAAGTACCTCCTGCTGACCACAGTCTTAAGGACATAATAAAAAAACTGAGGGAAATACAAAAGAGACATTCCAGTCAGCTGTAGTAATTATCTCCCCAGTTCTCTTGAGCAATTTGAAGGACACCATCTAATTGTTTGAAGAACAAGCAAGTAGGTTTTAACTTCTGCAACTTCACCTCAGGCAGCAGGTCACTCATCATGTTTCTGCTGTTTTCTGGTGTCATGATTAAGTTTGCATTTTCTCAGGCAATTTATTGGTCCCTTCCTGTCCCCCACCCCTTTTACATAACTGCAACTTTTCCAAAGTGATTTGCTTTTGCTCATCAACAGAAGTTTGCCATGTCTTGTTTATCATCTCTTTTATTAGCTGAGGATGTGAGCTCTTTGGAGCTGTGTTTTTTTCCTGCATTTGGAAAACATTTTGTCCACTGTGGCAAAATAAAAACCGGTATGAGGAAATACTTTTACCCACAGTAAGTGCATAACCCATGAAACTTGTATCTGAAGGAAGTTGCTCAAGAAAATAATTTAGATCAATTTAGAAGGAGCCTGAACATTTTGTATTGCTTACAAACAGAGTTTTAAGAGCTTACGTCAGTGCGCTTCTGGGAGAAATATAAACCTTCCTGATGCAGTTCCTAAAACTAAACTCCTAACTCTTCTAGACCAGGACAAAGCAGAATTTACCACCTCTGTTTATGACAAAGCTTGGACATATTCCTTTGAAGCATCTATGACTGATCATTCTCAAGGGACACCACCAGATTAATTGCACTTTACAGCAATTGCATTGCGTTGTATGGCAACCTGTCTGTTCTTCAATAACATTACCTGTCTTCAGGGGAGGAAAACACCTCGTATCACTCCCAACATTCTTCCCTGGAGAACTGTATTATCTAGGAAACAGCGTGCTGGCAGAAATAGTACAATTATCCCTAAAAAGCTAATATTCTGCTTTTGTGTCAGAACTCCATTTCACAGAGCATTTTAAGGTGCAAAGCCACAGTGTATTTTGAAAAAAAGAAGATGGCAAATAGATAATTTAGCATCACCTTTCCCTATCCGTCTGGATATCAAGCACATTACTTCAAGACAGAATAATATATTTTGAGCTGGCGTTCTTAAAAAAATAGAACTACTTGAAACATAAAGATCTGTTTCAGGGAGATGTCAGAACAACCCCATATTTGCCCATGCTAGTAGATTAAGAGTTCACAGTGCTTCTATTTATTAATGGATATTAATTCATGGATTTAGATAAACCAGAAGGAAAAGCTTTCCAGTTGCTCGGCTGATGAAACACAGGAATTATTGCTTGCACAGCCTGTGGAATCTCCATCACCAACAGTTTTAACAAAATGTTGTGCAATCACCTGCCTTCCACTGGTTCGCGGGTAACTCATCTGTCCTTGGGGAAGAAAGATGGGATAGATCATCTTTTAAGCGTCATTGTAGCTCTGAATTTGTAGTGATACAGAATCACTCCAGAGCTTTGGTTCTTCTCTGAATAATTCTGAAATTTACAGTAAGAAAAGTATAAATTCACCCCTATTCTGATCTTCTCCTATTTCCAGTGTTTGTTAAGATAAGAAAATATGCTATAAAGGTGTCTATGATGTTATTTGGACTTGAAGTAAAAGAAATAAGATAAATTATTCAAATTATGTTTGAGATTTCTAAATAGATACAAAATTTGGTGTACACTGTATGAACAATAATTAGGTCATTATTTAAATTGTGGCCAAAAACCCCTCAACTCCAACATGTTACTACACAAGTGAGCCAGGCGGACAGATGGAAATAATACTATTAAATATTTCATTGCCAGAGGTCATGTAACCAACAGCCAACAAAAGGAAACCTTGAAGAGGTAAGAGACAGAGACATTTCAGTTAGGAAACAGCATGCTCTGCAGGTGGTGTAGGTAGACATATTGCTGCTTAATTAAACCAAATCATTAGGTTTTTTTCTTGATTTGATACTTACTATCAGAAATTATTCATGCTAACTTTTGAATAACATTTGTTTAAAATGCCAAAGAGTTATCCAAGATTAACCTAATAGCATTCTATGTGTAGAACAACCAAGAACTCTGAAAATGAGATGAAAGTGACCTTTTTTTATTTTTTAATATGAACAATTTTTTTCTATTATTTGCCCTTGTAGATGTTTTCTTTGAAAGAATAGAATCATAGAATCATAGAATCATAATCATAGAATGGATTGGATTGGAAGGGACCTTAAAGATCATCCAGTTCCAACCCCCCTGACATGGGCAGGGACACCTCCCACCAGACCAGGTTGCTCAAAGCCCCATCCAGCCTGGCCTT
>JAOQGH010000012.1:127315501-127329312 GCA_025769975.1 Gallinago jamesoni
CAGGATTCGAACCTGCGCGGGGAGACCCCAATGGATTTCTAGTCCATCGCCTTAACCACTCGGCCACGACTACGCATAAGTCTGAGCTTCAACTGTTGTTTATTTTTCTGGCTACTGGACACAGATGTCACTCCTAATTGAAATAATTGGCTAAAGAACATAATCCAACAGTAATAAACTCATCCGTATTTTTCCAGTCCACACATGATTTCGGCAGTTTTTTTCTAATTTCTCAGATGCTGAAATGTGTAAGTTTTCCTGACATAAAAAAATATATAGTCGCACATTTTAAAAAAATTTATTAAATACTTTCACAGATGCCACAGATAGTGAATCTGATAGCTGGGCACTACCTGGTTTTCCTGTCATTATAAGCCTGGCAGATTTTAAATGTTCAGATTCAAAAGTTTTATATCAGGTCCCACCTCAGGCTGGATTTTGTTGGAAAAGCTTCCACTAAAAGGACTGAAGCATTGTTGTAGCTAGAGGATAATAGGTTATACTTATGTTATAAGGTTTTTAAAATTCATGGCTGTTTACTGAAAAGATCAAGCTGCTCTGTACATTGAAGAACTTGACATTTGTCAAGAATCCTCCTGCTGTCTGGGATATGCCTTTTTTTAACCCCATGAAAATCCACCCCAATATGACCAGAAGGTTTTGAAAAAATCTCAGAGAATTGTTACACGCTGGCAGTTTCCAGAGACACCATCTGTTCTAAGGATGTTTCATCCCTTCCCAGCTTCTAGAAGCCAACCAGACATGCCATGAATCATTCCCACTGACTGACCGTGTGTTGTGCCGTAGGGGCTGCGATATGTGCAGGACCAAAAGCATTTACCTGCAAGTGTTCTTCTTGTCTGCCAAGGACTGCTGGGTGGAACAGAATCCAACATTATAATGAGTCAACTACGAGTTGCACAATCTCTTCCTTCCCACCAGAACAAGCTGAACGTAAAAATCGGGACCAAGATTCATGGTCCTTTAGACTAGATTGATTTTATCCTTTGGTTTGTGCTACTGGGGCAATGAATGAACACATACGAACACCTAAACTCTACCCTTGATATCAGTCTGAGATGAGACGACCTACTTTGCAGCTCAAAAAATCATCATTCAAAAATCAAATCCTCACCTTAAGTTTTTCCTCAAACTTTGTTAAAGTTCTTTTTTCCCTCTTGTTCTTCATTAATCTCCCACTTGTATCAAACTGAGTCAGTTAATTATCTGCCGAGCTGACAAAAAAGGTAGAGAACAATATTCTTCTCATGAGTTAACACTTTCCAGGTTTTCTGCTAATTATGCACTCATTTAAAAATACTGAGTGAGGTATGAACGGGATACGGTCTACAACAACATAGAAAATTTAGTATGCAGTAGAGCAACAGTTTACAAATATTTTAATCCCTTCATGAAACATCTAAAACTATGCAAAGCCTATCATTAGCATCCTTGTTCCCTAAAGGTAATAAACTCCCAGTTTTGCAAAACTACTAAGTTTTCTGAACACCTGGAACTGCACAACTGACACCACCAAGCAGAGCATGCACAGAGTCATGTTTTACGCCTGCACATACATTTCTGAAAGCTGGGTAAATTCACACCCAGGTGTTTCTACTCACTGGAAAAATAAGTAAGTAAGAGGAAAGGATAAAATTCACTCGAGAATCATTTTGAAACTGCTGTTTGAAAATATTATCAAAGTACAGAAACAGTGAGTTTGCAGTAACACAGTGGGGAAGGAACGAAATAAGGCGCATGATATATACAAATATGAAAATTTAAATGTAGAAAATTTAGAGGTTGGATTCTTTTTGAAATAACTGAAAACAAGAGCCATGCTGCCAGATTCCAACGTTCGAATATAACTGCATAATTCATTTTATATCTTCTTCTTAGAGTTTTTAACTTATCAGTCTAAGTTAAGGAGTGCTCCCCCACAGGTGCCAAAATTACCCCAGTTACTTCATTCAAAAAGAAATACATCTTCTACTAATCCTCACAGAAGTATCAGGTGTTAAATGAGAAATCTTTTAAAATCATGTAATAGCAGCACAACCGACTGAAGGAAAAATCAATAAAAATATTTTTTGCTGAAAAACGGATATAAAGAAACATTTTGCCATGATGCTACGCAGATTTTTAACAAATGTCTTAATGAAAAAATAAAGGGAACTTATGTCAATTTCGGAATGCCCCATCTGGGAAGGAAAAAAAAAAAAACAAACCAGGAATAATTTTCTTTCAACAGCGGGTGAGGGGGGCTGTAGGCCCCTGCCTGGGCCATCGCCACTATCCCACAGAAGGCAGCCATGACAGCCCGGCCTGCAGGCCTCTCCTCGGCCCTGCCACTGCCGGGGTTCCCTCTGTTCTGATTGGCTGGCGGCACCCGCTCTCATGCCACCTGACATCTAATTGGCTGATTGACAGCGGCTCATCTGCGACCAGCCAATCAGTGTGGCAGCAGAGGCCGTGCAGGTGAAGGACTGTGGTGCTGTGGTAGCCATGATGGTCGCCTGCCTGTGAGGGGGGCAGCGGGAGCAGAGGGGCTTCCTTGGGCTTTGCTGGGGGAGCAGCTGAGAGAAGTTAACTGTAGCAGCAGCACCGAGTAATCAGGGACAGACTGACTTCCTCAAACCACCCTGGCTGCTGTGGGCCACTTCTTTTATCTCACTTTAACTATCTTTTATCTCAAAGTGGGTACAGAGTTCAGCGAGAGGAAGTGTTGCAATGAAACTGCTCACTGTCTCTTTGTGCCTTCCAAATATGACAGATATCAGAATAACTGTCAAGCAGGACAAATAAGAGTCAAAAGGGCTCTCAGTATTGATTTCACCACTATCACACTCCCGTAAATGCGTGTGCACATCAGTATGATTTCCATTTATAATTGTGAATGTCACACACCTTTTCAAATATATTTTCTCCAAACCTTGTCACACGCTTTCAAACATGTTCTCCCCGTATTTAACGGAATAAAAAGGACTGCAGCAAGAGAGCACCACAGGTGCAAGGGACAGCTTGTGTGTGTCAAGACAGAAGGTGGAAGATTAGCTAATGTGAAGGCTGAGGACTAAGGATTTGATGATAGAAAAGTGTAATATTTTGCCTGGGAATGAAGGATTTAGACCAGAGCCAAAATGTTTGCTACTTCAGCTTTAAACATTAAAGAAAATCTTATTCTTCCCACTGTCCTCTAGATCTAACTGCATTATTGGCATTTTCTTAGAATTTAGGATGAATGTAAAGTCTTCCAATTTATTTGTGGTTTGTATGCAGAACTGCCTTTGGCAGGAAAGGTTCTGTTCTTTGGTAGGGATTAAATTTTTATTCTCAAAGCACACAAAAGATTATTTCAGTGTGATATTTTCAGAATAATTTTGAATCACTGTGCTTCTTTGCTCTCATCCACAAATACCCCATCTCTTCTCCCCACACATACTCTGGCAAAGCTTTAGACTTCAAAAACATGCTAAAATACATTGATACTGGTGGCCGGAATTACAGGAACATGGAAACAACAGTCATATCTGTAAATTGAGAGTCTGTCTTGTGTGCTCAATAAGGCAAAAGTAAGAATACCACAAGTGCTCACATGAGCTTTGTATATTGCTTTTCCATCCACACAGCCACAGGTAGCCTTCAGTGGAAATTCATATCCCTAATAATCCTCCAATTTCTAAAGTTCACAGCTTTCTGGGGTTTTCTCTGGGAAGCTGTCCTCTTTCAACCTTGAGTTTTACCCAGGGTGATCTGCTTTTTTATTTGATAAGTAGATAAAAAAACAGCCCACAGCAACAGGATGAGAATGAAATTGCAATTCCTTCTTAAGAAATACTGATATCACCACCCTTTTTTTCTTTCACAACCTTATAGATTGAAATTGAAAGATGAACTTAATCTTGAAACGAGCACTCTCAAACTTTTTTATGGAAGAAACTGTTCTTTCAGTTTAAAATAATATAAAGAACAGGTATGTCTTCTATACCCCTTTTAGCTAAGCTTACATGAGCACGCACATAGCTTAGTTGAACAGTAGAATCAACATCCTCAAGGGTATTTAGATATCTAGCTCCATACCTTTGAGCATTTGGGACTTAGCTTTTTAAGGCTTTAAATTACTGACCTATAAATAGGATCACTTTCAAAACATTTCAGGTTAAATTTCTATTCTTGGTACCCAGTTTATGATAAGAATTAAGGAGGCCCCGAATTTTGTTCCCACACCTTAGAGGAAAAGTCTTTCAACAGGATCTCTGTTCTTGTAACTTTACTCGTGGCCTTTATCCATAAAAAAGTACAATCTGTTTCTGTAGCTCTGCAGAATACCGTGGGTCGGTTCCTCTGAATAAATCTCAGCTCTTCACTGAGCTTGTAGTATAGCTTTTCTTACCAGCTGTTTTTGCTGAGTTCTTTCCGCATTATCACGTCAGCATACACCAGTTTCTTTTCAAAAGATACTGGATGCCTGCAATCATTTAGATTTAGCACACGAATATTTTAAGGTGTTTCTAAAAACGCGTCAGCCAGCAATTCCTTCCATTCTGCATAGCTAGTGATCACTTGATCACAGTTTATCTATTCTCATGGCTTCTCCAATAAGAACAATGGATGAAAATGAATTCTTTATCATGTTTTTGGCAGGATTGCTCAATATTTTATATAGTTTCTTAGTTACCAGTATGGTTTTCAAGAACAGTGAAAGGATCAACTCTCAGGGATACAGATCTGCTTTCCATCTCACTTCTTAAATAGTCACACATTTTATGTAGAGCTGTGCTAACAGCCATTGTAACTAATTCAAAAGACTTTCACTCAGGGAGCGCAGTCATTGCCATACTGCTCTTCAGAAGCTCTCCTGTAGTCCCATATCTCAGAAGATGCTGAAATATTATCGAACATTTCTGAAGTAAATGGAATGGAATTTTATCTTCGTTGTTCTTTGGGACTACATTTATTCTTCTGTGGTTGCTTCCACTGCTACAACGGAGAGCTGGGCTTTTGGGGAAATTGGTGAGGAAAGAGGCTTTGGTTTCATTTG
The DNA here is from genome assembly GCA_025769975.1 of Gallinago jamesoni. Lineage (NCBI taxonomy): Eukaryota > Metazoa > Chordata > Aves > Charadriiformes > Scolopacidae > Gallinago > Gallinago jamesoni. The sequence goes on from JAOQGH010000012.1 coordinate 127,320,543, forward strand.
GTTTCTGGGAGGTAATTATGTTTGGCAATTCTCAATTCTTTAGAAAAAAAATAAATATGTATGCTTGTAATGTGCACCTGAAATTTAAAAACCATCAAGAAAGAGAAAGTAAATGGCTTGAGAGACAATGAGAACAGGAACTTCTTTTTGCTAGGTTGCTTCTCTAAAATGTCAATGTTGAGTAAATGTTGCTTTTTGCTAGAAAAGGAGCAAAGAAGATTGCAAATACACATTCTCCAAATATCCCTGCTGCTTCCCTACAAGGGCTACTACTTTCAGAGCCTTCTTAGAAGACCTGTGTCACAGATAAAGTTTACGCTGGTGGGTCATTAGAGTGATACAGGTCCCTTTCTGAAGAGTATCTGAAGGAGCTATGCCACATCTTCTACAAGAGGGATACAAGGTGTCCCTCCTACGTCTCACTGGGCAGAGCAGAGCAGTAGTTATAGCTCTATTTCCCTTCTGCTGCTCATCCCCTTATAAAAGGCCATTGCTAAACTACGATAGAAGACTGTGTTCTAAGATGAACTCACCAACATGAATTTGCAGAGGACTCTTTGCCTAGCACATGCAAGGAAATCACATTTCTAAACACATTGTGGCATCACAGACAACCCTATAGATCTGAAGAAGGGTATTGGAAATAGACTGCTATAAACTAGCAGAAAGAGACAATCAGCCTCCTTCAGAAATGTTTTAAATTAAATATGTCAAATTAGGCACTGACAGCACAGGAAGATGGCACACTTGGAGCTATTTATGACATTTTTTTACCTTTAATGGAAGCGGGCAGCTGCAGTGATCCTGCCAGCACTCTGCTATTAGTTTGAAAGAGAATAGCTATGCTTGATGCCGTTGGGTTTCAGTTTGGAGCAAATGAGTCATCGCTACAGCCAAAGATAATAGCTGAACTCAGAGGACATTTCATATGAACTCTTTTTCTCAGAATTCACTGAGTCCCTGATATGACAAAACCCACATCTACCACATCCACCCTGTCTTGATGGAAGATGATTTTAATCTTGAATAATAGCTTATATATTTTCCACCGAGATGAATTGAACCACCAACTGATAACAATTTTGCTAAACTTTAAAGAGTAGCAAGAATTTACGTTCTGGCCTCCTCTTCTCATAACCTTCTTATATCACCATCGTGGAGAAGTGTTCCCTGAGCATCTCTTACCTTTACTCCTGCAGCAAGTGATCCCTCGGGCAGAAAACTTCCCTCTGCTTCACCGAACTACTTCTGCCAATGACCAGGTCCTGTAGGGCAAAGCTTGAAACTATCACAGTTAGGATGGGTTTAGTAGATATAAATTCACTCATTTAGGCTTTTTAAAGTAATTTTATTATTTTATTTGATTTTATGGTATCCTGTATTTTTATAAGCCTCCATAACTTCTACCGTCAGGAACAGTTCTTGTCTCTGGTCTTTCAATATATGGTTTTCTATAACAGCTACTTCTGTTTACCTCACAGCAAAACTTATAATTATGTGCCACATCACAGCCTTGCTTTGAGCTTTTTCACTAAAGGACTTTGAGAACCAGAGTGGTTCCTAAGTTAATACAAGTGAGCCATGACCTTCCCTTCTCTTGTCTTCAAGGGACGTGTCTAGAGGAAGCAAAAAGGAAGCTCTGAAAACCTTTCCAATGGAAAAAAAAACAAAACCCTCGGTCCCTTCCACGTACCTAAAGGCTAATTACTGCAACTGTGATATTAAAGCATTTTCAAAATTTCTTTCTGACACACACTCTGATGACATACAATAAAAGCTTTTAAAAATACCTCCCTTCGCCTTTCCTCTTCATTCACATAGAAAACCCAGCTTGTTGAATTTCTAAATGTTAATTCACAGCTCTTCATTCATCATATTTAAAATAATTTTTTCACATTAGTAGCCGTTATGCAATTTTCAATAGTTTAAATGCCAACTTCACTCACCTGTTCACTCATACATGATTGCTGAGATTTCTTGAATATATTTATGAACATGCAGAAAAGAAAAGCTTGCTCAGATTATTCAAAGTGTATAGACAGACTTAAATAACCATGAAGTTCTTAAGGTGTAAGGGAAAGCAGGTTGATTTTGCAAATGGAAACAAACAAATTCATTCATTTTCATATCAGTTATCTCAAAACCATATACAAATTACAATTAATTTCAAAATTTGCCCTAGGTGCATTAGACACTCCAGCAGTTCAAGTCTATTCAGAAAGAAAAAAAAGCAGAAAACTTCAGGAATTGTGTACATCTGTCTCTGCAGTCAGGGTTTCCTTAATTTGTTTTTAATCACTACTGTTATAAATGGAAGGACTTGTTAACCTGAATCCCATTCCAACCAATTTAGGGAGACGTGTATCCACTAGCAGTTAGGTGATTTCATAGCAGTAGGATTCAATAGCTTAAAGATGTACGTAGTTTGTGAGCAGTAAGTATCCATTCTTTGGAAAGGGCATAGATGATCTGAGAGTAAAACATTCAATGATCTTCTAATTAGAAATTGTTTAAATTAGAGTATCATACTGAGGTCCATTCACAGCTGGATCCCTGTTATTGTAGCCACTAGGTAACAAGCAAACAAGATGAAAAATGCCTAAATTTCAGTAGAAATTAGATTGGTGCCATCCACTTATAGCTTAGAAAGCAAAATCCAAAAAAAGTCACATGCAGGGAGGAGAATAAGGTAAAACAAACAGCAATATGTCTTCTATTTCCCTTCCTTAAACTTGCCAGATTTTAGGAACTGCGTGGGTGCTTTTGTGCCTTGCATATTTTTTACCTCTCTCTTCTTCCTCTCCACATTCTTTTCATACTTTACATGTCAGAGCATAGGTATAAAACAGTACTTTAAGGACAAAGTTAACTTTAAGGACAAAGTTAAGGAAGTTGCCATTCCTTACACAGAGCAAGACTGTCCCTGCAGATAATTACCAAAGCAACAGTCAAAGGGAAGGACCTCTGTTTTCCTCATTCCTATTCCTCACAATAGCTGTTCTTTGTAACCAGACCTCTTCATGTGGGTGCTGGCTGCAGAGCAGAAGACCATTGCTGAGTGATAATTCATACCCATAGACAGTTCTGCCAATCCAGGAAACATTTCTTCGAAAGTGAATACAATTTCAACACATATTTCTGTGCTAATTTCTTTGCATTTTTTAAGTACTGTGCTCAGCTGATGGATAGAGCACTCCCCCTTTCTACTCCCACCCACAAAGGAAGGTAGGACCTAACTCTTCCACCTCAAACTCTGTGCTCCTTGACACGAAGTGCTCTTTGAAGTCTTTAGGGCAGATAAGTTACTGGTGGTTCTGCCAGCTCTGTCAATATCAGTTGTCATTGGTTTGCCAAGATGGGCACCACCTCACTGACGCATTATAAAACATGCAAAGTCACCCACTCAAAACTAGTAACAACACAACTTTGTCTGGAAAAAGCTCTGCAGCATCTACAGTGACTGAAGGATGCCCATGGCCTTGGACTTCCTTTGGCCCTTTCTTTCCATTTGACCTTTCTCCGATTATTTTTCACCCACTGGTGTAGCTGAAATGAGTCCACGCCTCCTGATCCAGTCACCTTTTCATAGCTACCTCCTCCAGTCTTGTCCTTTGGCTGAACAGCAAATGTCCTCTCCCCTGAGTACACTCCAAAGTCTTTTCCTCCCTAATTAAGAGGTTTCTAAATTGGGAAGACAGGGGTGGGTGAGAGACAGGATATCGTAAGCTACTTAGGGAAAGAAGTATGGAAACTAATTTAACCATACATAAATAATATGCTGCAGCTACAATGTATCATCAATTCTATGTTCATTATATATTACTAAAAATAAAATTAAAATTAATTGAGCCATGACCAAGGAAACAAATAGGAGATTTTTCCTCCTTTCTGTTTATAAGCATTGGTACATTGGGATGTTGCCCTCTTTCCCTTGTCTTGTGATGCCAACTAGCATTAGTCCCCATCAGTCAAAGGCACGACTCTCATCCCAAATCCCACATTCTGAGCAAAACTAGGAACAAGAACTCGACTGCAGTTCCTTAACAAAAGCAAAGCAGAAATATTAAAGGCGCTGGCTGTTTTTATGAGAGCTGGGACTGCTGTGGAATGTAGGCCAATTAAATAGACAGGCCAGTTTGCACTAATTTCTTCTCCAAGTGCTTTATCTGGTGCTTCCACCTTGCAAGCATACTGGGGCTGGATGGTCTTAATGTGTACTACGGCTGTTTCCCACAGTTACTTTACCTGATATACGGTCCTGGCAGCATTGCCATTTCAATTTTTCATACTTTCTCCTTGTACAGTTTTAATCATTTGTCAAATAACAGTCCTAGGTATCCAACCACTTAGCTTATCTGTTTTATTTGTATTTTTTTTTTAAATCTGACTAGGTTAAACTGCCCTATATGCTCCCCAGGTTGCTTAGGCATTTAAGCACTACTCTCTTACTTTAAAATTAGTTTTGGAGCTAAAGGTAATAAGTCATTTTATACCTTTATTTTTTATATTACAAGTTTGGGGTTTTTTTTGTTTGTTTGAGAAAGGGTTATTTTGGCATGCCAAACTGAAAACATTTTAATGGAATGAGGAATGAAAAATCACCTGTAAAGGACATGCCTACCATGCAGACAGCTGAAGAATTAAAGTTCAGCTTGTTAAAAATATATTCTGACAGACATTTTCTGGCTGTAAATACTGATTTGATTTAATAACAACACTCTGTGGGGACCTGTCAGAATTGTTGACGGAAAGCAGGCAAGGGAGGCTGGTGTGAACTGCTTTGCCTTCCAGGCTCCTTGGCTCTCAGGATGGAGAGCTTTTTGGTCACCAGGTTCTCTGGGAAAGGAGAGGTTGAAAGTGCTGACCACCTGCCTGGCTTCCTGGGCTCTTTCTCTGACCAAGAGTCAGTTTCCTCACCACAGGATTTTTCAAAAGTGCTATTTTACAATAGCTCTCCTAAGGAAAAGTTCTAGAAACTTGCCATTCCACGGAACATTTCACATTTCCAAACTGTTTTTCCAAACCAAAATGGTAAATAAGTTGAAAATGGAAAAGCTTCCCTGTGCCTCTCGTCACACACACGGTTTGTCAGACCAGTAATCTAATAAAATGGTGGTTCTACCCCTGAAGTCTAAAAACACATTATTTCCTGCACACTGTTTCTGCTGCCTTGGGTGACTAAATTGGTCTGGGCTACAGCTAGTAAGAATTTGAGCATTGGCTTTTAACAGAGCTGGGGCTTTACTTCTTTATGTAGCACTAAAATAATAGCTTCATAGAATAGCTCCAGCCACACACAGGTCACTAAGGAAACAATCTGTGTAAGGCTCGCAGTTGATTCCTGTGCCCAACCAGTGGTAATTCTTCTAATGGCTTCAGCGGATGTTGAGGATTTCGGAAGGAAGTGGAGAAAAATGGTTAAACGTCTGCAAAGATTTACATGGGAAACGAATAGAGCTCAAAATGCATCCAGCTTAGCTAAGCAGTGACTCAGAGGGATCTGATTGCCATCCACAAATATTTCAGAGAGGTTAAACACATGGAACTACTCAGGATAACAAGGGAAAGGAAGCAATATGATTGCAGACAATTTGGATTGAACTGCAGGCATGCTTCTCAATAGCATGACTGGTTAGACTGTGGAACAATTTGCAAGTGAGACGGTGGTGGTCTCAGCATTTGGACCATTTACTGCCAGATGGGGAAAACACGTGGTGATGAATAATCTCATTGTAGAAGTAGATGGACTTCACAGAGTTTTCATAAGCTTTTTCTATTCTGCTTTCAAGATGCCAGGATCTCAGGATGGAAAAAGTAGAAGCAGATGAAAAAGGTAGAGGCAGATACAGTTTTACTGATGTTTGCTACTTTAAGCAAGTATTATCTCAAAGTAACAAGAATTAATTTCATTTATAATTCTACATCATTGCTCTTTTAAAGTCATCCTATTATTTCATTCCCTCCAATCTGAAATTTCCTTAGTTTAAGAGATCTGAATTAAAATGGAACTACAAGAAGCATAAACCATTTGCATTTCTTCTTGCTTAAAACTAAATAGCAACCATTATGGCAAACAAATAATATTTAAATAGGCTTGCAGAATGATGTAGTTAACACCAGCGCTAAAAAACGTATGTGCACATTTTCATCCCTTTCTGTCCTTGGGGAACGGCACCATTAATGACTTGCATTTATATAGCACTGTTCTTCTGAAAAGAGACTAATTCCTGCACAAACTGGTTTCACAGACAGCATACAAAAAACATTTCTCTCCTACGTGCTAGGCAGTCAGCTAAAGGCCGAAGAGAAACACGGCATTATCTCACTGGGTTTATACAGCTTGGAGAGAAGGATGCCTCCAGACGAAACAGCAGCATTACGTAGGGCAGGGCTGAGCCCATTCCTTACATCAGTGACGACTTTGGGGACCAAGGGTGGCATGAACAGCATCACGGAAACGAACGAGTGGGTTTGAAGTGCAACGCGAGCTTTATTAAGTAGAGGAAAGGATAAGATAAAATTCATACCACCTGAAGACAGAAAGGAAAATACTGACCCAGTTTTAGCACTTGAAAACGTGTGTTTCAAAAGGAATTTGAGATACAGAATTTAAATTCCTTGAAGAGTGTTTTCTAGGGGGTGTGGTAATGCACAGCACAGTAAAGGAAGTCAGACAGAGGCGTGATTCCCAGCTCACACATCCTAACATATTTATATTACCTCAAAGGTGGCCTGTGTAACGCAAGCAGAAAGAAAAACCACAGTTGCACCAGGGCTTCAACTTTGTGAACCAGCATATGCTCCATATGCTCTTCTTTAACTTTAACCCACACCTTTTCCAAGTCCCTTACCAAGCCAAATCTGAGCTACAGTAGAACATAGTGAATGGCCGTGAAGTAAGGCCTAGATTTTAAAAAACTGTAGATTTTATTCACGCACTGACATTTCTGTCCAAAAGTCTGGTGTCCTTAGTCATGGAAGGTTTTCAAAAACACCTACCTTGAAGCTTGGGAAATGTTTGGAAGATAAAATGTGCTTACAGCTTAGCATTTATGTAAATGAGAGAAAATCGGGGCAGAAACTGTCATGTCATGATGGCGTGAATTGCAATTAACGTGAATTATATGCCATGAATTGCAGTTGTTTAATATTAAGTGCATAATATTGAACAGCTGAACAAAGATAGGCGAGACCAATAGAACAGGTTTCCTGGGAAAAACCATCTCCCAGGAAGAGAGTGAGGGAGATGAGCTCTGTCCCAGCCTTTCCACCTCAGCTTTCCTGGAGCACAGAGTGACACAAAAGAGGTCGTGAAACGGAACGAGGACAGAAGTGCTGAAAAAAAGCACTGAAAACATGCAAAAACACGGTGACTGAGGGGCCCAGGAGAGAGAGAAGAGCAGAAGTGAGATGGAGGGGAAGTACAGCTCAATCAAGCTTCAGCTGATTGTCCAACGAGGCACCCCACTGTTGACAACGTGGGCAGATTGCTGGTGAGAAGACAGGGCAAAGCTGGAAGCCAGGGTAAAGAGATGGTTACAATCATTAAACAGAGAGGATGAAGTATGGGACAAAGCTTTTAAAGGTAAACTCAGAAAGATTGCAACTATACTGGTGCACATTCCAGGCTCCCTTCAACATACAGGCACCTTCATTTTTCACAGGATGGGCTTAAAAAGCAAAAGGTCTTTATATTTTGCTCACCACATCACTCTCCCCCAGTGGAGCCCTTAAATGTGAACTTCTGAGTGCTGGATCCTTCAGATCCAATGGTCTACACACTGTAGCTCTTGTATTTCTACCATGTACTTGGACAAAAGAAGTCTGTCTGACTTTCTGCCTACTCCTCCTGAGGGAAAGGTGTTTTATTATAACTGGAGCAAAATGCCATGGCGTCGGTTCCGTACCTCGCACCAGCAGAAACCAAAGATGACTGTGACCCTCTGAGATTTCATACTTTGCAATCATCCAAATCCAAAAAAAAAAAAAAAAATCAGCCATGAAAAAGAAGAGAAGAAACCTGTCTCATGCCTTTGTGGCACACAGCTTTTCATTTTAGGCCTCCTTTAATCCAATACAACAGCCTATAAAATATGTCTCCATTCTAACGTCTCTTTTAAGGGAAGTCTCTTGATGATTTTTTGTTCTCTATTTCTGCTCAATTGAATTGTATCACATTTTTGCTCTTCAAATTTTCTCTCCTCCTTAGGCTTTCAAGCTCATTTCTCCTTTACTCCGTCTACACCCATCAATCCCTTTCCTTCCACCTACTCCATGTCTCAAATTCTCTTTGAAACAAAGACAGAACTTAAGTCCTCAGATCTATAAAAATCTGTACAAATTCACTCCCTGATCCTAGGTGCCTTTTGTATTACCAATTCACTTTGTAAAAGATGTAAAGATTTATAAAAATTAGTTTTAGTCATAAATAATAGTGTATTTTTGTGGAACATCTACAGCAAAGCAAAATCTGAATGCCAAGAAACCTGAGAAAAATTATAGGATTATAGTTGAGAGCAGTCCTGCAGAGAAGGACTTGAGGATACTGGCGGATGAAAATTTGGACCTCAGCTGGCAATGTGTGATTTCAGCCCAGGAAGCCAATCATCCCCTGGACTGCATTAAAAAAAGCGTGGCCAGCAGGTCGAGGGAGGTGATTTTGCCCCTCTACTCTGGTGAGACCCCACCTGGAGTACTGTCCAGCTCTGGAGTCCTCAACGTAGGAAGGACATGGACTTGTTGGAATGGGTCCAGCAGAGGGCCCTAAAGA
>JAOQGH010000012.1:127369973-127409938 GCA_025769975.1 Gallinago jamesoni
GCCTGCCCAGGGAGGTGGTGGAGTCACCATCCCTGGAGGTATTTAAGAAACGTGTAGACATGGCACTTCAGGGCATGTTCTAGTGCCCGAGATTGTTGGATTGTTGATTTGTTTCTGTTTGTGGGTGAGTTTTTTTGTGGGTTTAGTTGTTGGGTTGTGGGGTTTTTTTGTGGGTTGTTTCTGGTTTGGTTTTTTTTTGTGATTGGACTCAGTGATCTCAACGGTCCCTTCCAACCATGAAGATTCTGTGATTCTGTGATTCTGTATTTCTAGTGAGAAAGGAAACTGGAAGACAAATGATTCAAAAGAAAAGAAAAAAGTACATATTCCAGGATTCATTTATCTAAATTAGGAAACAAAAAGGAGACCATATGACATAGACATAGTGTCTTTAAACCTTGTTAAAATTTGAAATATTGAAATAAGCTGTACCTGCAAGTATTTTCCTCGTCCCACTCAGCTGCAAAACCAGCAGCTGTTAAAAAGGGCCTTTTATTCATACTCCCATGAGGGTAGAAACGGGAAGGATAAAGTCCTGAGTGTACCTGGCCTCCTGCAGATGTGGCACTGAAGCAGCCATGTGCCTCATGGTCCAGGCACACAATGAATGGAGAGCAGAGACATCAGAAATCACAGGCAAGGATCACCACTTCTCTTTCAGTGACTTGCCTACCAGCAACAAACGGACACATTTACCAGTAACAGAGGTTGTTGCCTGACTGCAAAACCTTACCACTGCCTCAAAACTCCACTGTCTGAATCTCCTCCTGGATTAACCCTCTGGGGACAAGCCCTGTACCTTTCGGCTCTCACCCCTCCCAATATCATTCCTTTTAAACCCCAAAAGAAGTAATGCTGCTGAAAGGGTTACTTACAGTGAGCTCAAATATTGTTTTAGACAATAAGTGCTACGGCTAACTACACATACAGGGCCTACAGCAGAAAAAACTTTTGGGAAAATTACAAGGAGAAAAACTATGAGGAAAATTTTTTTCTTTGACTAATGAAGTAAGCACCCTGACAGGAGAGATGTGTGCTATATTTATTCCAGCAGCGCTGAGTTATCTTCTTTAATACACGAGGCACCAGGGAAGGCAGACAGCAGATAATGCTGGAAATGGTAATAGGATGTGGAGTCAAATGACAGCTGAGCTCGTGGTGCGTGTTCCTCCTGGATCAGCTCGGAGCCCATCGGGGGTCCGCTTGGCAGGGACACAGGCACAGAAAGTCATCAGCCTCCCTCAAACTGTAGTAAGTTTAGAAGAGACACACAATCACAGCCAGCTTCAGCTTTTCAGAAAGATGTGAATTCCTGCTTTTCCACTGCACTGCAAGTCACTATGCATCTCATCTGCTCTGTGGGTTACATGTTGTTTTGTATTCACCTGGTACTTCAACGGCTAGGACACCAAGGCAGTGGAGAACAGGGTCACAGGACCCTTGGCAGGAGCACTGTCTGTCTTTCTAATCTTTCAGGGCTTTCTTGGATAGACTGAAGCACCACAGCTGCCCTCCCATGCATTCTGAAACTGTACTTCCTCAACGTAGATGAAATGGATTCCCCTGCCTCTCCATGTCTGCCATTGAAATCCATAGTGGGAGACCATATGATGTAGCTGAATTATTCAGATAAACATTGTGCCCAAAAGGGGAAAATTGTAGAAGAAGTGGCTTTCCTGCTGCTCACATCACATCACAGTGCATCATGTCTGTATTGATGGTGGCCCCTCAGGACCCAAAGAAGCAGGAAAGCAGACCAGACCAGAGAAGGCTTGATATCTTTTTTGTATTGGACTAATGTGTGTGCCATAACCAAAGGTGAGCCAGGAGGCTTGTGTTCTGGCTACCTCAGCCCAAAAATCTAGTCTCTGACGGGGATCATTACACCTGTGTCCATGGATACCACATGCTGCCAACAGCCAAACAGTGGTACACTGAGAACAGAGCTGTGGAGAATCAGATGGTCTTTAACAGTACAGTAGTCTACATAGTTATACAACAGTCAGTGCAACTTTGGCTGTGTCAGGAGGTTGGGGCACCTTGCACAGGTAATAATTCTCTAAAAAGAGAAATCATTCAAGCTCCAAAATTATCTCATGTTAAAAAGCAGGAATTGGTTTATTTATTGGTTTATTTTTGAGAACAATGCTGCACCAATGAGTGGAGGGTAACCTAATGCTTCCTTTTCCTAGTAATTTCATTTTCAGCTGGTCTCCAGTCACAGGCAAAATAGAAAATGGTTTCTCTTCAGCCACAATGAACATCTTAAGGGGCTTTTGAACCCTCCTCTGCCTCCCTCCTCCCCAAAACTCAACTGAGTTGCTGACCCTCAACAACTGCTATTCAGAGAGAATGTATGAACTACCTCACACCATCCTGACATTTTTCCAGTCATTCCCTTTATCTATCCTGTATTGCCTCATCACTGGAAACTGTAAATGCCGTTGTTGCTTTCAAGGTCAGCTTTTACTCTACGTTGTTATTTCTGAGAGGCATTTGTTCCATGAATAGCATCCTCCTTTTCAAACAAAATACTTGTATTAGAAGAGTGCACAATCCTATAGAGAAGGTGGATTTATTTATCACTAGAGATACATATTAAACCTCCTCCCGTTCCCTATAGCCAGGAAGATAGATTATTGTAGCTGTAGGAGACAAACAGCTCTACTGAATAAAAATGAAGCTCCAGATAATTTGTTCTAGACTACTAAAAAAGGCAAGGAAGTGATCCTCAGTTCTACATAAGACAAATTCCTCTCACTCATTAGCAATAGAATTCCTCTATTGTACATGCTTTCAAAAGGTTTTGTTCTAAGAAATCCCATGGATAATGTCACAAGAGCAGATTTGGCCTGATGTTCCTAATGACTTCATTTTCTGAGAACATCAGCATTTTTCTGAGAGCACTTACCCTGAAGTGTTAGCTTCTTCAGATTTCTAGTTCCATCCTGCAGCTAAAACAGACAGGATCCATCCAAGGCCCACAGCTCTTTTCTGGCTCTGATTTACAAGGTGCCTAAACAACTTTATCAGAAGGAATAGGTGAAATCCTACCTCCCAACTGGCTATATACAGAGCTGACTGAGGTTTTATGATAAATGCTGTTTCCACATCTTACTTTTGCCTAAATTGATTTGCCCATCCTTGGTGTGAGTGAAAACAAACAGGCAACCCCTACCTAAAGCTTCTGAGTTTGGAAAATAGGTTGTTTATGAGAGAAAGTTCTCCATGTGGTAATTGGAAAAGGAAGTAGCTGAAATTCTCACAGTGTGCAAACTTGTTGGAAGCCTCACACCATAATCGAGATCTCTCTTCCTAACACAAACTCCATTGTTGCAATTATTCAGATAGCATATCTACACAATTGTACAGAGAGAGAAAGAATAGAAATTAAACCTTAAAATAACACTAAGCTATAAATTATGGAGATTCATATTTGCATTTGAGAAGTAGAGTGGCTTGCGTATGATAAAACTTGTCTTCCATCATCTTTCCAAAGAAATCAGATTGTGTGTGACTGCACCCCTGCTGCGCCGTACCACGAGTTATACAGCAGCTCTGCTGTGATTCTACTGATCTCTGAAGTTCCTAGCCCCTCTGCAATTTTCTTTATAGATTTCTAAGTCTATAAAGTTATCTCTACATGGAACTGCACAAACTTGTTGTTTTCAGGCTGAAGTGACAGTCAGAAAAAGAAAATAGCAAGGAATCTGACTCTGAAGGGTGCTAAATACTCCCAGCCTCTCATAGGGTCCAATTTTTATTTAAAGATGCTTTAAAGAGATTGTAAAAGTAGCTGCCCTCCCTTTAAAGATGCATTCAAATACAACAGCATCAGGATAAAGGAGACTGAGCTCCGTATGCCTTAATAAGCATTGAAGTACTCATTACCTCCCAGGTAGCCCTTACCTATTTGTGTAGTCAATCCCATAGAGCATCAATCCCATGCACTGTTGGGTGACCCTGAAGGATGGGGCAACTTCTTCTCAACATACTGCAGATATCTGGGTTCTCTGTGCTCTTGGTCAGCAATGTTTCGTTTGAGGAGGGTAAAGCCAGAAGCTTTTCATTCATGGAGTACAAATGGATTTCAGAAATACATAAAGCATGAAAACAAGGCATATCCCCTCAAATCTGTGTTAAAGATTTGCTTATTCAAATTAGATTTTCACAGAGTTTATAATTCAATCCTTTTAAATGGGTGTTTTAACATGATTGATTGGCTGCTCTGGGCATTTGACAGATAACTGAATTCATAAGGTATTATTCCCATATTTTAAGCTAAAGGATGATGAGTTATAAGTGCCAAATTTCTTGTCTGTTGAACAAATATGTAGCTTCACATTAAATCTATATGAAACCAGCTATTCCCCAAATGCTACACAAATAAAACCATATTCACTGCTTGTTTGCAAACAGAAAGATACAAAATACCATCGAGCCTAGCAGCTACAAGGCATTTAAGTAAAGTTGTTATAAACTCTATATTAGGTTTATATATGTAGTAGAAAGTGCCAAAAGTTGGAAACTAACCATAGTCAACAGTTTTATCAACCTTAGTTCAGAAAAAATATATGCTAACACATACTTAGCTACAGGCCTACTGACCTCTGGGCCATATTCATTTGTACCAAGCTAAACTTGCTAACATTCCCTTTTTATCTCTCCTAAATAAACCAGGCTTAAGAGCAATTATATCAATAAGGTCACAAAATTCAATAGGAAAGTATGGGAGAGTAGAGACAGTCAAGACACCAGCTGCTACTCAGAGAGGTTTTCCTCTAGACAAGGTTTCTATATAACCTTTGACAAAATACAAGTTTGTATTTTGTGTGATCCCAACTCCTTGTATCTTTCTTACAGTAACACAGTAACAACGAAATTACTTGGGTTTGCTCTTTTCTTAAAACACAAATGTTCTACTATGTCATTTCATAACATCGCAGTGTTGCCCTTTGTAAGCAGCCTTTCCTGCTTTGATAACAATCTTGGATTCTGCTTTCTAGCACAATTGCTGTTGCACCACATGCAGTGACAACTTGTTATCTCTGGCTCAAGGGACATAATCATCTTTTTTTTTTTTGGTCTTCTAATCCACCACTGAATCGCCACTGCACTTCTGAAAGAAGTAAGCAAGAATTTTCTATTTGTTCTACAGCTTTCAGTTGCTGCATGAAATAAAGACATAGTAACAAAAAAAATGTGTAAGAGGTAAAAATTAAAAATTATACAACATAATTATAGAATTCAAACATTTATGTGTTTATACTAAATTTTATAGTATTATGGGGGAATCAGCCTATATGAACAATTTAGATTCACAATATCAAACATCTTAATGTCAAAAGACTCACCATGGTCAACTGTCGAAGAAGCAGCATTTCATTACTACATAGAATTGACACTAAAATCATCCTAAATAAATCATTTTTGAGGGCTCAGTTCTCTTATATGCAAGAATAAGTAGGAAGGGTCCATGTTCTTCTTCTATACCATGTTCTTTTCAGATTCTGAGAAGATTTTAATTTGTCTAACATCTTATTGTATGTAGGATGATCAACACAGATCTCAGAGGCTTCCCTGGCAAGACACAGGATTGTTTGCTGCACCTTAGCTTTAGTGGAAGGTGAGAAAATATGCTTCCTGAACTCTTGAGCACCAACAGTAACATCTGTGAATTTCATCTACTTGGCTGCCTGACGCATTCCCATGGGTTTCTTCACAAGTGACAACACCCAGAAAAGTCTGCAGCCCAGTAACCTCTTCCTCCAGTCCATTCTTCTGGTATGCTCCTAGGCCGGAGACAGTACAGAGAATGACAGAGAGCTGTGTGACTGTGTAACCTGCAAGAATGCTCTTTTATATTGTCAGAACAAAACAAAACAAAAGGCAGTAGAGGAGTCCAAATGCTGGCATAAAATGCTTCTTTAAACACTTTCCTCTTTTGCGTGGCTTTTCTGCTCTTGCTTGGGATCTTCACAAAGACCCGACTCAGGTGTTCACTGTTTCCACTGGTGGGAGTTGCAGAGTCAGAAGTATCTGTGGTGTGGAGCAAAGGATTCAAACGGACGAACTTCTCATCTAGAGCTTGGGCATAGAATAGAGCTGACCTACGAGAGTCTCTGTCTCTAAATAGTTCTTTGATCAGTGTATCTCAGTCTCTCAAGGTCAGCTTTCAGATCACAGAGGTAGTAGAGGTGTACAGAGATTCCACTTACTTTTCATGAGTGGGGTCAGTAAGAGCAAGTCCATGTTCCAAGCATATTTGAAGAATGGCCTGCTCCTGTTTCTAGGACCACTAGGATGCTACCCTGCAGGTAGCACTCACTGCAGGTTTGAAAAACAAACATCTTTCTGGCTAATCATGGCTGAGCATGTGTGTTCAGCTTCACTGTAAAGCTTCACTTTCTATGTAAGGATTTCTATGGCAGAGGAGTAGCAAAACACTGTATCCTTTCAATTCTGCAAAAAGCAAGAGCAGATAGAGATTCAGTGAATACAAAGCATTGAAGAGTCATGGTTGCTGCAGAATATCTTTTATTTTTTTTTCTGCAGGTACTCTTGAGCACATGCCCTGTTGTAGATATTCACAAAGGATGGTGAGAAAAGGGACCATCCATATTTTCTGCTGAGCACTGATTATCGTATTGCCCTCCTGGACTTGGCACCTTACCCAGTACCTAACTCCAGTGCATAACATTCTATAAAGGTTAGAGATACAGTATGTCACCGCTTTGCAGATTTCTGATTTGGCATATTTTTGAAACCAGAAGAAAATGACCTCTGAGTTCTGCTTCAGTCAGCCTTGCTGTCTCACTGGAGAGCTACATCAGCTACACTGGCATGCACTTTTCAATCCATACCGATATTCTCTGGGATGAGATAACTTGACCTTTAGGAAACCCATCTCAGCTGAATGTGCAAGAAATGACAGCCTGGAATAGTATGTTCTCGTCAGGGTAATAAAGTCAAGCTCCAAAAAAAAGATCTAACATATGCAGATCCCATTCTTTCAGTGGTGACTGTAATTTCAGGGAAAAGGCAAGCAGGTGACTGATTTGTTTATAGGGAGCCACATCAGAGATGAATTTTAAGTGTGCTTTCTGTTACATGGGTCAAAGGGTCAGTCACTGCACCTGCAGCTCAGCTGTAGTCCTGGCTAGCTCTTGGGGTTCAGAAAGATAGTTCAGGATGAAAGGATATGATGAGCGTTCTGGGAAGCGTTCAAACAGACAAACCGTAAGATGTGGGAGGACTGAGCAATTAAAATTGTAATTCTTCTTTGGAAAATTTTCAATATCTATGATTAAAAGAAGACTGAGTGCAACTGCACCATCCAAGTTTTCTGAGAGACTATATAAAGCTAAATAAGCGATGAGGGTCTCTTTACTGTGGTAAGTACTCAGTGATTTTACAGCGATTGCCTGGAGGAAGCCCACATGCTATATGGCTGCATTTGTTGGAATCACTTCCATTTGAAGAACTTGTTCTCCTGGCAGAGTTTTTCCTGATCTGCAACAAAATTTTCTGGACCTGTGAGAAACACTTGCTCACCCATCAGCTGTCGTGCCTTTGGGCCTGTGTGTGTCCATGGTTCTGAGAGACAGCGTGTGAGTACATAGAGAGCTGCCTTGGAAGTTGATTATCAGTCAGCCAACACTGCCTCGAGTCAGCCTAAGAGTAGTTTTTCCTTTTTGATTCTGGAAACTATCCTGGGAATTGGGGAATTCACTGGAGGCACTGGCCTCTGTTTCACTGAAGGAAAGATCAAACCCATGATTTGGGATTTAGGCTCCCTCCAGAGGAGAAATTCAGACATTTCTTTTAATCCCAGATAACATACAAAGCTGTCATAGGGAATTCCTATGAAGCATTGACCCTTCATGATTAGTCATAGACAACCTGTTTAGCAGTTGCTGACTTGTTGAAAATGAGGGGAATAAGAAGAATTTTCCAAATATCTATACTACACATCATGGTGATGATGGCACAGTGCCAGCCATTTCTCAAAACCAGCCTTATGTCATTTGTTGAATGTAGTATGTGAATTCTGCCCAAAAAACCCTTCCAGGCAGATAAAGAAGGACCTGAGGAAAGGCAATGATGCCAGCACAGAAACAAGAAGGGAGTATTTATGGCTATCCATGACCTTGCAATAGACTCCTACTACAGCACAAGCATCCTGCTTGTTTGTGTTCCTGCTGATAGCACAGCTGAAAAATGTTGCCTAGACATACTAAGATAATGGGAATGAGTAAATTATTAATTCCAAAGGCATATCTGCTTGAAAAAATCTAGAATGATGACTTATTTGTAATACCAAGTAAAGTACAGATCTTTTGTCTAACTGTCACCTCAAAATGACAGTGAACTAAACCCTTGGTAATGGGCTCATTTATCCAGCCCAGTTAAATTCCCATTTATCTTTCTAATTTGCACTACAGCATCACAGAAGGAACAGTTCTTAGGGTTCAGCATGGTGCTGTGAATTATTGAATGTGAAGCTGCCAAAGCTTTTTGTATCAGATTCGTAATATGAGTTTGGAACAATTTTGTATTCATTATTACCAGAAACAACAAGATATAGAAATTAATTGGATTAATTGAAATCAATTTGTATAAATGAAAGATGATCTTTGCTCTCTTTCATAATTTTGGTAATCTTTTTGCATATTGCTGACAAACAACCAAATATTAATGTATGTTTTTCTTTCACACAGAAATGCACACTTATTACTTAGTTATACTCCCAGAATCCTACAATAATAATGGATTCTTTCAGATTAGCTGCTAAGAAGTATGTAGTCTAGTATCTGTGGCTAATGTTCTGCCACAGGTCATATTCCTATGAATAGCTCATGCAAATAATCATGTTTCCTTGGTTAGGGAAGACTCCCCCCATTGCTGTAACCCGACATTTCTCTAGCCCGCAGTATTTAATGATCTAATGAGGAATTCAACATCTCAAGCTTTTATTTCGGTTACACTTACACTATATAATACCTCTACATTTTCTGACTAAGGCCTCATGAAAAATACACCCAGCTGGCATAGAACAGAATAAAAATTCTACTGATTTTGGACTTGTAATACAGGGCATATTTTGGCACACAGCTGTTTTATGTAGCTTTTAAAGTGGTACTGTCCTCAGATCTTCCATCAGCCTGTGAGGAGCCTGAAAAAAATATAAATTTCATAGTGCCTCTGTTTCTCCATCTTTTAACATGATTTGTACTCCTCTTTGCCATTATGTCACTTGCCATGACAAGCAACCAAGATTCATGGCTGAAACTATGAAAAAAGCCTCGGGTTTTGCAATGCTTTTTTGGGGAACAGACATAGTCCAATTTTTTATTTGTTTTCCATTTTGATCCCAAGTACTCAACCTGAAGTGTCGGTAATAAGATACGGTAGATGCCCATTAAAACATGTGGTTGCTACTACATTCTCAATACAAGTACCAGGTCTTTGACCATGTGGAAGTTTCTCATGATCGCAACAGAACACATGCAATGTCTTGCTCTCCGAGTCTGGACTGAGCAGGACTTTTTGCAAAATTGTATAAAGTCTTGTTTTGAGATTCTAATCCCAAGTGTGATGATTGAAAGGAGCTGCATGGAGATTTAATGGCAGGGAGAACAGACCCTTAGTCGCTCGATGAGGCAGTGGTGGCTTCTCTGGAGTGCGGGCATGCAATGACAGAAACAACCACAGTTACAAGGAGCAGAGAATGCCAAACTAACCTGCCACATAGATATGTTGCCATCCAGGTGACGGGCTGCAGGGAATGTCTGCCACTCTTCCTGGAGAACAGAGGAGACAGGGCCTGTGTGCGCTGTGAGCAGATCAACGATCTGCTCAGCCTGGTGGCTGAACTTAAAGAGGAAGTGGAAAGACAGGGTCATTAGGGAATGCCATCATTAGGGAAAATGCAACAGGGGGAGGCTCTACGAGAGGAAGAGGATCCTGTATCCAGCCCCCTCAGGCTAATGATGGAAGCCTAGGTAAGAACAATGAATGGAGAAAAAACTCCCTCCTTGCCCACTGCACCCTGTCCAGAGCCTCTCAAGAACAGATATGAGGCTCTGGTCAAGGAAGGCCAGTTGGGTGGAAATATAGATGATGAGCAACCTACAACACAAATGCATCAGCCAAAAAAATGTACACCTCAGATCACTACCGCACCCCCAAAGAAAAAAAGGAGAGTTATAGTTGTGGGTGACTCCTTCCTAAGGGGGACGGAAGGCCCAGTATGCCAGGTGGACCCTCCACAGAGGGAGGTCTGTTGTCTCCCTGGAGCCCAGGTTAAGGACATCACCAGGAAACTTCCTGGTTTAGTGTGTCCTTCAGACTACTATCCGTTATTGATTTTCCAGGTAGGTACAGAAGAAACTGCAAACTGCACCTCAAGGTCAATAAAAAGAAACTTCAGGGAGCTGGGAAGGGTGGTTAGGGGATCTGGGGCACAGGTTATCTTTTCATCACTCTTTCCTGTGGCAGGTAACGATGCTGGGAGGAACAGAAATATTCAGTCAATTAACGCATGGCTCCACAGCTGGTGCCACCATCATAAGTTTGGGTTCTTTGACAATAGGTTTGCCTGTACAACACCAGGTCTGTTAACACCTAATGGGAGGTGCCTCTCCCGAAGAGGGAAGCAGGTTCTTGCTAAGGAGATCACAGGTTTGATTGACAGGGCCTTAAACTAGATGGGAGAAGGGAGGGGAGTGATAAGCTTTGGAGTACCACACAGGATTGGAGGGACAGGGTGCTAGTAAAGGCCTTCAGCCTGGCTCCCTGAGCCAAGCTGGTGATCCTTCACTACGAAGTTTTATGATGATGTGCCAGCAGCTCCCGGGGTAGAGGCAGTGCACAGAGAAACACCTGACAGACACTCCAGGGGTTGTTCCCCTAAGAAGGCAGCGCAGCCAACAGCCCAGCTGAAGTGACTCTACACCAATGTACGCAGCATGGGCAACAAGAGGAGTTGGAAGCTACTGTGCTGCTGGAAAGATATGATACAGTGGCCATCACTGAAACCTGGTGGGATGAATCCCATGACTGGAGTGTGGCTATTGAGGGCTACAGGTTGTTCAGAAGAGATAGGCGAGAAAGGAGGGGTGGAGGTGTTGCCCTTCATGTCAAGGAATGGATAGAGAGTGAGGAGATGTCCCTAAAACCCTCCCTGGTGTCAGATGAGAGATTTGAGAGCCTGTGGGTGAGGATTAAGGGGCAAGCCAATATGAGGGACACTTGTAGGTGTTTATTACAGACCACCTGATCGGGATGGAGAAGTTGATGAGGCCTTTCACAACCAGCTCCAAGTAGCCTTGCAATTGCAAGCCTTGGTTCTTGTGGAGGATTTCAATCACCCAGTTATCTGCTGGAAAGGCTACACAGCCAGGAATATGCTGTCTAAGAGGTTCCTCCAGAGTATTGATGATAACTTCTTAACCCAGCTGTTGGAAGAGTCAACAAGGGGACAGGCACTACTGGATCTAGTACTGATGAACAAAGGGGGACTGGTGGAGGACATCAAGGTCGAGGGCAACCTCGGCGGCAGTTACCATGGAAAGACAGAGTTCAGGATTGTGGGTAACATACAAAAAAAAACAAATAGGACTGAAACTTTGGATTTCAAGAGGGCTAACTTTGTCCTTTTCAAGAAACTGCTAGGTGAAATCCCATGGGTTAGGGCTCTGGAAGGCAGGGGGCTCAAGAGAGCTGGGCAATATTCAAACATTGCCTTTTCCAAGCTCAGGATCGGTGCATTCCCAAGAGCAAGAAATCGAGCAAGGGAAGCAGGACACCTGCGTGGCTGAGCAGGGGCCTTCTGAAAAAAATAAAATGGAAGAAGGAAGTTTACACCAAGTGGAAGAAGGGACTGACCACTTGGGAGGATTACAGAGATGCTGTTAGACTATGTAGGGAAGAAACAAGGAAAGCCAAAGCCTCCTTGGACTAAAATTGGCATGAGATGTCAAAGTCAACAAGAAGGGTTCCTTCAATTATATGGGAGGCAAAAAGAAAACTAAAGAAAATGTGGGCCTGCTGTTGAATGAGTGGGGTGCCATGGTAACAGAGGATGCAGGGAAAGCGGAGTTGCTGAATACCTTCTTTTTGGTGGCCTCAATCTTTACTGCTTGGGCCAAGCCCCAAGAGCCATGGACTTTGGATGAATCAGAGAAAGTCTGGACTAAGGAAGATCTTCCCTTGGTGGAGGAGCACCAAGTTAGAGAACACCTCATCCTGGGTGTCATCTCAGAGCATATGGAGGAAAAGAAGGCTATCAGAAGTAGTCAACATGGATTTACCAAGGAGAAGTCATGTCAGACTAACCTGATAGCCTTCTATAATGGCATGACTGGTTGGATAGATAAAAGAAAGGTGGTGGATGTTGTCTACCCTGACTTGAGCAACACTTTGACACTGTCTCCCACAGCACCCTCATAGCTAAGCTTAGGAAGTCTGGGTTAGATAATGGACAGTCAAGTGGCTTGAAAACTGGCTGAAAGACAGCTCAGAGGGTTGTGATTAGGGGCACAGAATCCAGCTGGAAGTCTGTGACAAGTGGTGTTCCCCAGGGGTCAGTACTGGGTCCAGTCCTCTTCAATATATTCATCAATGACCTGGACAAAGGGATGGAATGTACCCTCAGCAAGTTTGCTGATGACACAAAACTAGGAGGGGTGGCTGACACCCCAGAAGACTGTGCCGCCATCCAGAGAGACCTGGACAGGCTGGAGAGTTGGGCAGAGAGAAACCTAATGAAATTTAACAAGGGCGAGTGAAGGGTGCTGCACCTGGGGAGAAATAACCCCTTGCACCAGTACAGGTTGGGGGCTGACCTGCTGGAGAGCAGCTCTGAGGAGGAAGACCTGGGAGTCCTGGTGGACAACAGGATGACCATGAGCCAGCAATGGGCCCTTGTGGCCAGGAAGGCCAATGGCATCCTGGGGTGCATCAAGAAGAACATGGCCAGCAGGTCAAGGGAGACAGGTCAAGGTCCTGCCCCTCTACTCTGCCCTGGGGAGGCCCCATCTGGAGCACTGGGTCTAGTTCTGGGGTCCCCAGTTCAAGAAGGACAGGGAACTGCTGGAGAGGGTACAGCAAAGGGCCACAAAGATGATTAAGGGCCTGGAATATCTCTCCTATGAGGAGAGGCTGAGGGACTTGGGTCTTTTTAATCTGGAGAAGAGAAGACAGGGGGGATCTAATCAATGCTTACAAATACTCAAAGGGAGAGTACCAGGAGGATGGGGCT
Source organism: Gallinago jamesoni (assembly GCA_025769975.1). Lineage (NCBI taxonomy): Eukaryota > Metazoa > Chordata > Aves > Charadriiformes > Scolopacidae > Gallinago > Gallinago jamesoni. Next base: position 127,383,238 of record JAOQGH010000012.1, read on the forward strand.
GGTCTTTTTTCAGTGGTGCCCAGTGACAGGACAAGAGGAAGCGGGCACAAACTTGAGTATAAGAATTTCCACCTAAAAGTGAGAAGGAACTTCTTTACTGTGAGAGTGGTAGAGCACTGGAACAAGCTGCCCAGAGAGGTGGTGGAGTCTCCTTCTCTGGAGACATTCAAAACCCGCCTGGACAAGTTCCTGTGCAACCTGCTCTAGGTAGACCCACTCTGGTGGGGGGGTTGGACTAGATGATCTCCAGAGATCCCTTCCAACCCCATATGATTCTATGAAGAGCGGGTTGTTTCCTGTCAGAGGAGCGTGAGGTTGAGGCGCCCTTGACTAGGTGGTTGCTCTCTGGCTCCCCTGACATCTCCCTGTTTAACAAACACCCGGGGTTTCTCCTCCCCTGGGGCCAGACAGACCTCTCCCCACCAGCAGCTGGGGGTTTGAGCTGAGGGGCAACAAGCCAAGGCCCCTCAGCAGTGTGGTGGCTGGTGTGGCAGCTCCACATCAGGCCAGCTTGACTCACCCCAAGTTTTTAGCTCGCTGGTCTGAAGGCTCAGACACAGTTTTGGAGGGTTCCAGCCTGAATTTTGAGCCGTTGCTAGAAGGAAAGGAACAGCCTGAACACACAGCGAGGGCTCAGTTTTGAGGGGTGTTTCTGAGGAGCCTCAGGGAGGCTCGACATCTTTGTAGGTCGCTGTTGCTCTGGTGGTACCAATCACAGGAGCCCTATGGTGTAGAAAGGGCTTGGTTTTCTTTACAACGTTTAAACGCACAGTGTGCCCCAGTGGCGTTCTGTTCCTCTGCTGGGAAATTTGCAAGCGTATATAAATGAGAGTTGTAAAGGTTAAGCTGTAAGGTTGTAAAAGCTGTGGGAGTTGTAAAGGTTAAAGGGTGGTTGGGGAAAAAAAACAAACAACACCCGATTCTGAAAATGAGGAAGGTATCTTGAAGAACGTGCTGCAAATGTGTTCACTTAGAACCAGGCCGCTAGAAACAATATAACCCAGGCGACCCAACAAACCAGCCTGAAAAAAAAATATGGCAGATGTCTTTGAGCACCACAGCAGAATAAAAAAATCTTGGGAGACTGGCTGTCTTTATGCAGATGGACAGGACATGTTGGAATGAGTCCAGCGGAGGGCCACGAAGATGATCAGAGGGATGGAAGTTGTGGCTGCCCCATCCCTGGAGAGAGTTGAAGGCCAGGCTGGATGGGGCTTTGAGCAACCTGCTCTGGTGGGAGGTGTCCTTGCCCATGGCAGGGGAGTTGGAACTTGGTGATCTTTAAGGTGCCTTCCAACTCTGACCACTCTATGATTCTATAAATATCTCCAACATAATCTGGTTTCTTGCTGTTACCTGTACCCGAATGTGAGCGTTTGAATTTTTGGGTGCTCTTTACTTATGATGCAAACACAGGCAGGGTGTACATCTATAATAATAATAATAATAATAATAATAATAATAATAATAATAATAATAATGGCAAGAAAGCCATGCACTGCTGCTTGTAGAGGGCGTTGGGCATACGTGCACATTCAGTAAGGCATTTCAGCAAGCTGGGGGTGGCTGGAAGTTCAGCAAAGAAACAAGAAGACTAAATATTAATTTCCGTTTTTTTTATACTAAAAGCATGCATGCCTCTGATGTGGATTCAACTTGTGTATATTTTTTGTTCAGTACAGTTGCTTTCATAGAGTACGAAAAAAGCCTGAGTGGAAGTGTCTGCCAGAGTTACACGCTTTACTCTGCCCCTGCATTTCTGCATTTAAAGTGCGTAACCTTGTGCTTGGAGCTGGAATGAATCTCCTGCTGCTGCTCCTCAAAGCTACAGGGTTCTGTACTTATAACCACAAAGAACATTTTTAAAAGGGACCGCAAAAGGGTATGAGGATCATAATGGTTTATCTCAGAGACAGTCCTGGCATTAGACTCCAAGCTATAAAAATATTTTATCCAGTTAGTTATTGGAGCTGCTTCTCCAGTCCCTAGGAACGTAAAGGCTGGAAGTCCTTGACCTCATCCGTCGCCTGCCCCCCTAAAATAGCTAATCCTGCCATCGTACAGATCCTTGGAGCAGTAACTCAGGAAGGAAAGGCAACAGGCAGTCAGACATCGAGTGACGCAGTGTGGTCACGGAGCCAGAGATGAAGCATCTTTGGATAAACATCCAAGCCAGGCCACAGGAATCCCACAGGATGCCACCGAGCTGGGGGCCTCTCCCGCGGGCAGGGTGGATGCAGCTCCCGAGCTGAGAGGCAGCATCAGCTGGCTCCCGGGAGGCTTCCCAGTGGGCTCCTACCGTCTGAAGGGGGAGGAAAGAAGAACAACCTCACACCCCCTTGAAAATGTGCCAGCTGCTGGACAGAAGGGTTTTGCCTTTCAGACTTCACCGGTCAGTGAACCATCGGATATTCCCACACCGTGGATGATGCAGTTGCAATGGTCTGATGATATAATCAAGGCAAGATCGGTGAGGGAAAACAGTTACCTTTTCACAGACTTAGAGAACTAGGCTACACGTTGAAAAAGAAGCAAGCTCTTGAGCACACAGCTCCTGGACAAACACTTTGCGCGCCAAAAGATAGCACGTTTGTTTCGTTTTTTCTCCCCAAACAAGTTAGTTGATTTAGTGAATAATTTCCACCAACAGATGCTGTCTAACCTGTTCTTTAAAAAAAACAAAACAAAACAAAACGAAAACCACTGCTGGCCTGGTTAGCTTTAGAAATTATTTGAAGTAATAGGAATAAAAATTACAGGTTTAGTACGTACGGGTATAAACAATTATGTTACATCAGCTAAACCTGTTCCTATGCTCCCTCAGACTGAGCTATTTAGATTCCCCTTAAACTCATCTATCATTTGAGCTGACTTCTTCCCTCTCATTGTATTTTATTTTGGTATTTTTCAGCTAATCAATTTAAATCTGAGAGGGACAACAACCAGAGGATTGTTCTGCTTTAAGAAAAGCGTTTCTACAGAAAGATGCTCTGGATCTTGTACTGGATTTTGAAGCTCTGTACTGGATTTTGAAGAATTTTCCTCATTTTCCGGGCCCCTGTTGCAGGTGCAGGATAGTTCCTTGATCTGGCATGAGCAACTGAGAAGTGCTGTTTTGCGTTTTGAAACTATTTCCCCCATCACATTTTTTATTTTGAGGAATATTAGCTGGCAAACACACCCAGCTGAGCGTGTGAGTCATCGTATTGGAATGACAGACGTGACTCACTTGGGCCCATGCGGCTGGTCCTCTCTGAATAGGCGTCCTGAAGCCGGAGAGTAGGATACATTAAGCCCTGAATCAGGAGCTAAAATAATTCTGAGTTGCGAGCTCCTGAAAACTTGCCATAGTTATTTCTGAATCCCTCTTTGGGAGGGAGAAGCAGGACTTTTTTGAGAAGTGCACTCCATGAGTTTTATGGGCATTTCATTTTTTGTTTTTATCTTTTATTTAAAGATCTTTTGTGATCTAGAGGAAGGTGAAAGCAATACAAGCTTTGTTACATCTTGATCGATACCTGTCCAGAAAATTAGAACACTGGATGATTCTAAGCTGATAATGGCACCATTTCTCCTCTTGCACCTCCCGTTCCTCCTGCAGCAACTTCAGAACTGTCCCCTTTCACTGGGAATGTAACCAATCTATCTCATACAAAGCTACAATGATAGTTTGCTTTCCTTTAACATTCGCTTCTCATTTGCTTTGACAAAGCTGTGAATGCATATGGATTTGCATTACAAGGGCAAGTGTAAGGTGCTGCACCTGGGGAGAAATAACCCCAAGTGCTAGGACAGGTTGGGGGTGACCTGCTGGAGAGCAGCTCTGAGGAAAAAGACCTGGGAGTCCTGGATGACATTGATTTTATATACCATCATAAACTCATATAATTTGGAAAATTGATGTTTTTGTTTTCATACGCGTTTCTACATAAAAATATGGTTAATGAACTAATTTTACTAGAAACATTTCAAGCAGATTTTATTACAATTATATGTAAGGCTTGAACAAAAATTAAACACTGTTAAGCAATGTACTGAAATATTTACATTGAAGGGAAGATTCTGAGACATCACTCTGGTATTAGTTACTATATGAACAGTGACATACCTAAAACAAGTCCATTTCAGTAAAACTGAGGAATTACCATGACTTGCCTGGTATTCCTTAGAGTGTCCTAGCCCAGAAACAGCAAATGAGAAAACTTAAACATCCTCATACATAAGGCAAAAATACCGCTATCTGCTTGGTACATCTATCGCTGTTTCCAGCTGTTGCAGTAATGGAAAACTTAAACTAAATTCCTCTTAAAGACTCACATGGGATTCTTCCCCGCAAAAGGATATCCTTAGGTTGACAGAAGAAGCTTCCGCCAATTTTTCGTTCCATGAAATGGCTGCTTTGTTGCCAAAAGACCATTTCAGTCAGGGGCTGTTGGGGTAATGCGGAGTAGCCTGCAGTTTGGAAGTCACAAAATTGCTCACAAGGGCTGGAGCAGCACTGGCAGCCCTGGGAAATGGTAAGCTATAGAAGAAAAGACTGAGTTTGTTACAGTCATAGCGTCCTCCTGAATTGCACAGTGCAAACATAAGATGCACCTCAAAATGTTTACCCTGGAATTAATTGCTTCTACCAGGGTCACAAACTGAGAATCTGCATTTTCCTGCAATGGAACACTTGAGGCCATTCTTCAGAACACTAGCATTTAGAAGGCGTGCTTTCAAAATGAATTTTGGGTATCATGAAATAAGGTACAGTGAACAAAGTATATCTGAGGAATAGGAAACTCTCTCAGTAAAGTATTTTATTGAGGCTGTTTACCTATAGATTCATCTCCACTTAAAAGTGACTAAAAGAAGAAGTATATCTAAATATATCCCATGCTCAGGGCACATTTAGTGGGAGGGATTTAGGAAAATGGAAATGTTAGCATATCCTTATTGTCACGTTTTCATCAGTTCCCACACATCTGTGGCTTTCTTTCATATTCTTTGATGAGCTACCACATTCCTTTTGATACACCTGCAATGCTTTTTATCCAATCCCATAGGTAAAAGCTATATCCCTCTCCTTTTATATTTATACTTTTAAATTATATCAGAGTTGCAAAGCAAAGCAAAGCAGACTGTTTTCACTATTTCCACGGCAAGGGTATAGACCTAGCAGATTATGGATTGGAGGTCAGTTTCTCCCAATATTTTTGGATCAGGGATTTTTGTAAGAGTATTTAACGTTAAAGGTTAACCCAAGATCCAAAGATCCTGTTTTAACAGCATGATAATATTTGACTGAGTTTTACTAATAAGCTTTATGAAGCAGCTTTAAGGTTTGCTTCAAGTCAGCTCTGAAGCAGAACGTTGTATTTCGGTTTGTGGATTGGATAAACAGATAGGAGTTTAAGTTTGCTGGTTCTCAAGCAGGCTGCTGATCTCAATTACAGCAATCTGAGATCAGAAAGAAGCTCACGGAATTATTTTTTTTATACGTTGCCTTGATTTAAAATTAGCTTTTACTTGGCAAAGTTTGAGCAGCCCTTTCCCATCTTTGTTGTTATTCCTTTATCTGAGAAACCACAATGTGGTAACTGCCAGCAGACATTGAACAGAGCAGGGGGTTATGAGGATTGAAATAAACCCAGCTTCTAAAATCAATGGCAGAACCCTTGACTGGGTGTCACGCTCCATCAGGCCCTGTTGCTGCAACAAAGCAGAATTATATCGCTCTACATCTTTACAAACCTTGTTGTAGTGTATCTACTAAATTATTTTTCTTAATTTCCAGCCAGACTAACTGGTGAGTTACGAGGAGGGAAGGAGGATTCGCGGGATTTGAAGCCTAATTCACCTCCCATTTGAATTGTTTCAGCTTGGCCCCATGGAAAAGAACATCTTAACTAGAAGTCCCAGAAGTCAGAGCAGGGTACCAGCCTGGTGCTCCTCTGCCACGCAGTTGAAAGCAGCGTCAGACCACAGCTGAGTTTGGAAAATGGTTCCCCCTCTCTTCTCACTGGGCTCACCTCTCATCTGCTGAGACCGCAAACGGAAACTCCTTTTTTTTGGTCTGCTTTTTGTGGTGTCTGCACAGCTACTCCAGCAGCTGAGACAATGGTGGAGTTCCAAGAGCAGCAACCCATTAGGTTCTCAGTAAAGGTTTTGCCAAAGGCTCGGAGTGTCCTCTCTTTCTTTTGAAGGGTTCAGCAGTCCTCAGCAGGCTTTGGCGGGCACTCAGGAACTTCTGAGAGGTGCTCCACATCAAGCAGCTTAGGAGATAGGCACAGAATACAAACAAATGATTGACCAGAAGAAACAACCAAGGCTGAGAGGACTTAAATAATGTTAATGTTGAAACCACGTGAAAAAAAAAAAAAAAAAAAAGGAGTGTGTGTTCTTTTCACGGAATCAGAGGTGTGATTTCACAGAATTGTCAGAGTTGGAAGGGACCTCTAGAGATCATCCAGTCCAACTCCCCTGCCAAAGCAGGGCTGCCCAGAGCACATCACTCAGGACTGCATCTAGACAGGTCTTGAAGATCTCCAGAGAAGGGGACTCCACGACCTCCCTGGGCAGCCTCTGCCAGGGCTCTGCCACCCTCACCCGAAAGAAGTTTTTCCTCATATTTGAATCATAGAATCGTAGAATGGTTTGGATTGGAAGGGATCTTAAAGATCATCTACTTATGTTTTCAGTCTTGTTCCCCCTTCCCTCCAGTCAGAAAAAGTGCTGTCAACATAAAAATGCCTTTTAGTACTGCTTCAGTGGAATTATACAGGAGAAGGTACAAGAAACGGGGCAGGGGGACGGGGTCTGTGCATGGAGGAGCCTCCTCTCTCCGTTCCACCCTGTCCAAGGTGACCTTCATGCACTGTTCTCTGCCCTTGAGGGCAGCTTTCCTATGGCCAGAAGGAGGAACCTCTAACGCTGTGAGGGACAACCTTGCACACGGTAATTAAGATTAAGGTGTTTGCTAAATACGAAGCCTGTGTACAGAGCAGATCTCTAGAGGGCACACAGCTTCGGCAAGTAGGAGGCACAGCAGTTTGGACTTTTGAAAACAAACATTCCCCAATTGCACCTCTTGCCAGCTTCAACAGAGCCAGAATAGCTGTCTTAAAAAATATTTAGGCGTGTTGAAACCATTTGTTGACTTTGAGACTGACTTAAACTGCTCATACCTTGATGACAATAGCATGTGTTTGAACTGAAGCTATTGAGTAAACTGGTATAAATGATACTGTTAAATAAAATCAGAAAAATGTTTGAAAAGAAATAGCAGCGCATGAAGTTCAATTATACAAGGAGATACTTTTGTCTGCCCTCTTTTTCCTGTATTCTGGGCACAATTTTTCTTTCTGCAGCCCATAAAACCCGAGCAAATATTGCAAACAATTGCATACAGCGTTATTAAACACTCAGAAAAATTATACATGTCACTGGTAGACGTGTTCAGGCAAAGACATCCACAAAACAGGAAAGCATCCAGAGGTTTCCATTGCTGGGCTTTACAGCTCATCTTTTCTTTAGCTCAGATCTCTACCTGGACTTAGAGTTTGTTTGTGCAGGTGGCTGGTTGCGGGGTTTGAGCCATCTATACCGTTGCTGCTCCATCGTTATTATAACAGTTTCAATTACAACAGTCTGCACAGGGCTACAACAGATTTTTTCCACTCTCTGGCTTTCCTGTACTTTGCATCCTCAAAATACTATATAAGCATTTTGTGTCAGATTTATTGCCTCCGTCTCCCTTGAAGCACTTGAAATCACCGTTTTAAAATATGCGTACATTAAATCCAGCAAATTGTACATTTGAATGAGTCCATCCAAAGGTGCTTTCCAAGTCGTCGATACAGGCAGCCTGCAAACCCGGCTCAACACATGGGCAGCATATCAAAGGCATCTCAGGAAGATGTTCTCAGCCTCAAAAGATAGTCTTTCCCCATTATTTCTCCCAAAGTAACAGAAATGATGGTGGTGAACCATTTAGCAAGTCCTAACTTTGGTAGAGAAGTTCTTCTTCATTCAAAGAGCACCTTGAAAGCTTTCTCCAGCGTTGAACCAGCTGTCTTTATAAAACCTCTATGCAATGTTTGCTGGTTTCCTTCTTGTGATCAGCAATAAGGCAGAAGGGTTAAGTTAGACACAAAAGAAATTAGTACCAAATCTGAGATCTGAAATTGTTTCTTTGCTCCTATTTAGATTTTTCTTTTTTCTCTCTTAAAAAATGTATAGAGGACTTTTTATTATTTTTTAAGTAAGTTTGTGCAGTGAGAAAACTTCTCAACATTTTCCTCATGGTTTTTCACATATTCTGAAACGGCCATTTCAATACAGTTTGTGTTCCTTCAAGAAATAACATGTTTTATGACTGTATGAACACCTCGTATTGCTCCATCTTTAACAAAACGTTAGCTTTTGCCATTATGTATGGTCCCAATGTCATCCTTTATTCCCTGTTTCCAGTCAATAACGGTGGGAGGCTCACCTCCGTTTTCCTTCCTCCTGTGTCCTTGCTGGCTGTCTGCCGATGGCCGTGGAGCAGCGGGCGTCTGTTATTTCTTCAAGCAGTTACAGCAGGAACTTCAGGCACGCTTATCTCTTCAAATTATCTTCTCCGTGCCCCTCAGCAGCTGTTGCTGCTCTATCACTTTGCTGCCAGATGGGCAGCAGGCACCAAGCCTGAGCCAGGACCAGCCGAGATGCCATTCCACCCTCAGAGCAGCAGCGCTGCTAAATTCCTCGCCGGAAACTGGAGAAGCTAATTAGCTGTATTTTTTCATTAAAAATCACTTTCATTTTACTTTATGCATGTTATTAATAATTGTCAATCAGACAGGGCAAATTTTCTACCAAAGGAAATACTGAAGAGCTGTTATGTGGACATGTATGTAGACTCTTTCATGGGTTCTGAATGTAACTCCACACCACTCCAGCACAAAACTAACCTTAATCTCAACTATTCCTAATTTTCTTCTTTATTTTTCAAGGCCTTCCAGATTTGTCTCACATCTAGCAAGACATACAAGAGTATTAAAATATTTTTTTTTGCTGTGAAATAGTTGCAGTTTAAAGGGTGAACGCCACCTCAGCTCCTCTAAAATGCACAAAAATTTCCATAAAATAATTATTTCACAGGGTAAAAAAAAAAAGACAAACATCAATAAAGTACATATGAAGTTGACTTTGACATTTAATAACTTGAGCAAATAGTTAGAGTGTGTGATAGCAACGTTATCCTTTGGTATAAAAAGCAGACCGAGTTGTACTGCTAAATCGATTATATTTATTTCATGATATTCTCAAATACAATATATGTTTATAGAAGCTAACGTGCTCTTTGCTAATTACGCCTGGATTAAGACCATGGCATGCTCTATTAAGAGCCTCTCCGTTCCACAATAGCTTATTGCAATCATTAGAGAGAGTCTGCGATGCCTTTTTTCCTGACCCGTGACTCTTTCTGTAACACAGGCTTTGGTCCGAGGTGCCAAAAGAGAACAGCTGGATTCCTGCAGATGCCTTTACTTCCTTCCTCACCAAGCAGATGTTGTGAGCTGTTTCCTTCTAGATGGCCTTCATCGATTATATCATAGACACACCCTCCATTAATGACAGAGACATAAATAATTGCCTCTAGTTTGCCTTCATGGGTGAACAGCACTTGTAGTCCCTCAGGACCTGTGCTACCCTCAGGAACACTGACATCAAATGGGCAGATTTCTCAAACTGTCAAGACCCAGTTCAATACAGATAATATTTATTTTGCTAATTCTAAGGAAAAGTGTGTTACCAATGCAAACTACTTGTCTGGGTTACACATGGTTAATGTGCTACTGGAGGCTGACAAGTACAGAGGAGGATCACATCTTTCTTATTGGCATCCATGGCATTGAAAAGGTTTAGGAGTGGGTTTTTTTGCTTCTATGTTTTGTTTTGCTGTAGCTATTATTATTTTTCCTGGATTTCTTTTGTTTTTCTTTCTTGCATGGAGGTAGAAATGAAGTCTCATCAATCAGTTCCTTAAAGAAATCAGAAAACTGCCACAAAAAGTGATGTGAAGTGTTGAGCTTCTATTGAGACCAGAGATCTAGTATCCTGGCTCTGTGTAAGACCTTCAGTCTTTATGATTTAACTCTCTTGTTTCCCAGTTGCCCTTCCTTTTAAAATTTGTCATGTGTTTTAAACTTTCAGCCCTTCGGATGCTCCATGTTACTTCAGTGACCGCTACTCCTTCAATATCCACTTGCCCATTTGTCCAAAACTTGCTGGGCAGAAAGCAGAGTACATTTCTTAGGCAATACCTTTGGAGATTGCTTCAGAATTAAGACAACTGACCATAAAATTGGTGTGTAGTGACAGAGTCAATCCCAGTAGCTTCCCAAAAGATACAAGAAGCTTTTTGCAAAGTTACCCTTTACAGACACACCAAACACAGGAACAACTCATTGCACTGGTATTTGGAATCCATGAAGCATTAATTTATTTTTTCTTGTCTTGATTTTTAATTAGCATTTCACTCAGCTAAGTTTGAGCAGCCCTTTCCCCTCTTTATTGTTATCTCTTTAGCTCAGAAACTACAAATGGAGTCCATGCTGGTAATCAAGTTACTCAGGCATGATTTTCCTTTGGTAAATCCCTGCTGACTGCTCCAAATCATCTTCTCCTTCGTGTTTGCAGAAGACTTTATTTGCCTTGTGTGTCTTTTAGATAGCATGCAAAAAATATTTAATCAGAGTATACTTTTATTGCTGCTATACCTTTCTCAGCGTGTGTTTTATGGTACAGCACATGTACTACGAGCACTGAGTGTCACCGATGGCTGGCAAACACAAGCAGAGCTGAATCCAACCCTGGTCCAGATCTGGGGACTGTGCTGTGCGTGAGCCTTCACACTGTGTGTCTGAATCCCTTTGCTACACTGGAAGAGACTAAAGAAGGATGGCCAGGGAGAAGGAGAAAGTTAAGGGCCACGTTCCCTGTTTCCCCTCCCTCCCTGCCACCTTGCATCTTCCAGTCAACTCTACCTGCAGGGTATTGTCCTCTCATTAAGAGTTATTTCTCTAAGTAGAAGGAGGGAGATTAATAAAAACTCTACACGACGAGTAGTTACGTAGCTGAGGGCTTGATCTGCTTCAACAATAGCTGTAGGAGAAGTTATCCTCCTTGACATCAGAGGTTTTGTGTGAGCAGAAAAGCAGGGAAGCATCCAGGCTTACCTGGTCTTCAGCGTAACAGAAGGCTGCTTTGACAGCAGAGGCAATAAAGTAGTTGTGACTCTGTTGCAACTAATTACGAAGTTCCTAATTATGAAGAATTATTTAGGATTTCCCCCAAGGAGTTCTTTTTTAAAGGGTATTGGAGATTATCTCTAAAGACCTCTTCTAACATGTCACACTTAAAAGCATTCCAGCTTCTCAGATGTGCTGCTCAAGGGAGCTCTTTCTATTTTATTGGTATCCACTAGAGAAAAATAAGCAGCAGCCAAGTCATAAAAAGGTTGTTTATTATTACTTAACATCACAGCGATTTGCTGTTGCTAACCTTGTTGGAAAATTGCAGGGAGCTGAAGATGAGTGGATGAGCTGATTCACTGGGGAACATGATTGACTGATGATGGGAAAATAATGAGAAGTCCCAAGGAAGCTCAGAGCAGTGAGAAACTTCGGCAAAAACAGAGCTTTAAAAAGAAGCATTCTATTTTTCCTCTTTTTTTTTTTTTTTTTTTTTTTTCCCCCGGAAAGTGTCCCACATTTTCATGGTACACTTTGATCTGCACCTTTTTACCTGGGTGGGTTATTTTCACACCGCAGAAGGCCCTTCTTCCCGTGCAACAGCCTGTTTCCTTCTGACCAGGTGGTTTTAAGCTGTTTCATAAGAAAAGTCTAGAATAGATCATCTGTGGTTGGAGTATACCCCTCATGACTGGACAATAAAGTGCTCTTCCAGATGCCAAGATTTAGATCAGAGCAAAGGACGTGTAAAGAGCCCCAAAATATCTCCCCACCTGTTTCCTGCCCTTGCACGAACTCTAACAGTCTCTGTGGTTTGGGAGCAGAACCCAAGAGGGAAGGTGTGATTTCAAAGCAGCACAACGTGAGGTAGAACATTCAGTGTGGCAACGGGGTCTCCTGTGCCCAAAGAGCCAAAAGGTTGCAGATTCAGGGTGTCTTGTAGCAAAGATGACCACTTTGTGGTCTGGAAGAGCATCTCTGCTGAGGGGAAAAGACGGAAGACCCAGTCAACTGAGGGGACAAACTACAGAGCCAGCTCCTGAAAAAGCACTTCTTTGACAACTGGACAAAAAAATGACAAGGTAAATTTGAAAGCCATCTCCTTTGCAGTTCTCGTGACAAGATTCTCTTCAGCAGCAAGACTCCTTTAAAAATATTACAAATCAGTCTATCTAAATATGCTGCACAGCTTTTAGGAGAGGCTCTTAACCTTGATACAAACCCTTAGTCTCTTGTCAACCTCCGGATACTTTTTAGAAAGTCTACCCCTTCTGAGTAGCTATATTATCAGCAGAATTATAGCTTTGGATAGGTTATATAGCTTTATGCAGCCACCTTTAGTGCTGGGGAGTGAAAAAAAAGAAAATAAGAATATTTAGAGCTGGAGAACCTAAGAGAAGGAGCAATGCAAGTAAAGCACATCCGATAAAAGACAGGTTTGTGCTTGGTTTAGATTCTGTTGCCATTTATATATAAAATAACCTGGTTAGTTCAGGTTATTCAGCGCCTGGAACATTCTCTTTACAGCTTGCCAGAAATAAATTAGTAAGCCTTATTCTTTGTGACAAAGGACACTGGAAAGGGAAGCCGTGGAGAAAACGACAGGAGAGCAGGCTTTGAGAAATACTCAGAATATTCCACGATGGGTTTGTAGGCATTTCTAAGTACACCTGAAGCCACCAAGAGACCAGGATTTCTGGCCCACGAACAGGAGAGATGCCAGGAACTGCTCAGCCAGGAATGATGGGCAGAACTGACCTCGTGGGTGAGGATGCCTGAACCCTTGTCGAATTCTTAGCAAGGGAGGAAACGAATATTTAAGTAATTATGCCACTGATTCAGTTTGAAATTCTAAGTGAAATAGAGTGCCTTAACGCTGTTTCCCTGCTCACAGATGTTTCCATGCATAGTTTTGTTCATATTTACTTCTACGCCAACAAATGTGCATCAAATGCCTTTCCACTGCTCCTTTTTTTCCTCAGAACCTCTGCCAACCCATAGGATTGATTGGTTTACAGTGTTTACAGACAGTTTGGGACTCTATAAACTGCCGTTCCTGCAATATATACACAAAAGCAAAGGAAGGAGAGGAGTAAAAATGTCTTGCCTGCTTTGATGGCAGAATGGTCTGTACAACAAGGAACCATAAATTCTTTCATTCCTTTTAAGATGCAACAGCTGCCGAACTCAGACTCTGCTAAACTCCAGTATTTCAAGAATGCAGTGACTTAACAGGAGGGGGTTTTGCTGGTGAACTGGAGTGCTGTCCCTCTAGTTCTGAAGCTGGCTTTTCCAAACCAGCTTGGACAGCCCCTCTTGAATCTGGCAGTAAGAGCTTCTCCCAGCCCCAACTTGGACCCCGTCTTCTTGATGTAATGATCCTTCCTTATATTCTCTCCCTTCTGTCATCAAGAACCACTTCAATCCTTCCAACTAAATATGGAGATGTTAATTAGTACTAATTAAATAAATAAATAAATACATGTTAGAACCACACAAAAGGCTTGGTCAGTGGAAGCTGGGAGAGGAAGAAGGAAGGAAGCAGAGCAAGAAGAGAGAGTTTATTTGTGGAAACCACTTCATAAACACCAAGGATGTCTCTGGTTGTTATTTCTGAGGTATAAAACCAAAGCAAAGACTTGTGTTTGGACCCATAAGCCTGGCTGAAACCAGAACAGCTGCCAAATAATTATGCCATCTTGGGAACCTCTTTTACTAAGCAGTACTCCCCACTATACTGCTGTTCTCTCGTGTGACTTAGTAGAGTGAGCAGAAGGAGCGGGTCACTGAGTGAAGGAGAGAGAAAGTCTCCAAGAAAAGGGCGAATTAAAAGATGTTACACACTGCCTGGGTGCAAAGACTCTTCTTCTGGAAAGAGCACACAAAGCTCAACTGCTTCTCTCCAAAGAGCTGTGTTGGTCTGGGTGGACATTAGCAGGAGTAACCATAGAAGAGTTGTGAGGAGAACGAAGCAGAGCAGAACCATGACACCCAGACAAAAACCAATTTAAAAATTATGCAGAGAAGAGGGGAGGCCTGTGTTGGCATGGATTTAACAAAGGATGGTGAAGTGATGGAAGCAGAGCAATAGGAAAATATTATTATTGTCTTACTCTATGGCTGTAATATAAATGGAGAAGTGCTAACCCAAGTGAAATTTGTGCTAATCGTACCCTTCTTCTGCACAGGTTTGCTTGAATTTGCTTGTTTTGGAAACAAAGCCAAGCTTTAACTTCATTTGTTAAAACTCTATAGGCAGCAGAACTAGCCAGTATTTCACTCTGCCTCGTGACCTATTCGTCAAGTTCCCAGAATCAGCAGATTTACAGGTGCAGAAGTTTTATCTTGTTCCCAGTGTAAGGGACGTAGGTGACTCACGGGTTGTGAGATTAACAATGAAACAGCTAACTCTGACCCAGGTCTCCATGATGTGTGCTGCTGGTGGATACTCACCATTTTGCACCAGCCCATTGCTGGGAGCATTAAAATCACGACAACGTAGTCAGGTTTGGTCATCACTTAGAAGAGAACAGATCCAGACTAACCACAGTATTAAATTTACATCAGCAAGAGAACGAGATACCAAGAGCGGTTGCCTTTTTTCTGGAAAAATCCAGAACAAAAAAAATGTTGGTATTACCTTTCCCACAAGATTTTACATTGGCAGAAGTGATGGAAGGATGCAGAATGTGGCCACTAATTCACCAGCCTCAGAATTCATTTCTAAACTTTATTATTGTCTCCCCTGAGACTCTCGAATTATTTTCGCTGTAGCAGCACTCCAATTATTTTCAGCTGCTCAGCAATTAGAATTTGTAGCAAAGTTCTGATTCTTTGAAAGTTGTGCTCGTTCTGAATGGGAGCAAAACCAGCTTTCTGTAGTTTCTTAAAACACAAGTTTCTGGAGGAGATGCTGTTTCAGGAAATTTGCAATGCGTTACCCTAAGATAATTAGCTAGTAAAGAACTTTGCGTTTCAAACATGACAATTTATTCTGAAAAGGATCAAAATTAACGACACCGACATTGTTAGGATGCCTTTCAGTGCTTTTCATCAGAATTTCATGAAAAGCAGTGCCTTTTTTCAGATGGTTCGGTTTTTAATGACGCTTCATTTCCCAAAGGAGAAACTTTCCTACGGTAAATTTCTTACCTTTTTAATTTTATCCGTTGTTTTATGTACTCTGTTCATCTGAAACTCAATTGCACGAATGCTGCAGACACTCCTACCACCAGTACTGCCACTTTTTCTAGGAGTGCATCTCTTACCCCATCTGCCAGTACGAAATTGTATTACAACCCATACGTTTCGGCTCTACGTATGTAGCATTTCATGGTTTGAAGATTGTCTAAGGGTTAAATATCGGTACCAAACGATACCAGTAAATGCTGTAAATCTGCAGTGCACCCCGGCTTTAAATCTCCTTGTCCGTGTTTGGAGTGAGTGCTAGCTAAATGAGGAGCCCTTCTGCTTTTTAAGGTGATCAGAGAGAAATGGGTAGATTAGGAAAAGAAGCTTATCTAAAAAAAAAAAAAAAAAAAAAAATTAGGAGGGAGGAATAGGGCTTGAAGTTGCAAAATACAAGACCGTATCTCAATTAAGAGGAAAAAAGCTTTCTAAAGAACGGATGTACTCGAAGCATGGCAAAGAAATTAATTGGTTCTCTTTCTTTAGGGTAATAGGGAATTAGGGACAGGCTGGAGTCGCGCTGCAGAGCTGTTGTGTAATTTCCCTGTCTGCTCTTACAGATGAAAGGGATGGGGATTTGCTTTAGCTGGACAGCCATTTTCCCAAAGGCAGGGTAAAAAAACTAAGGAATAATGCTCAGCTACAGGTCCAGGTGGGATGCAGCAGAGCCAACGGGAGTCAAAGCAACAGATTTGTGGGTGGGAAACTCCCAGGTAACCCCTGGCCAATATTTGCCAGGTGGGGTTTGGTAGAGTCGGACCCAACATCTGTTCTGAAGGACAGGAAAAAAAAAAAAAAAGAAGTGTAAAGCAAATACCAACACAAGACTCAAGGCTTGTTTGCCAGGGACTACAGTTATTACTGAGCTCACAAACTGAAATCTGACCTTTGGCAAGAAGATAGGATTGGACCGAGCGTGCACAGGGCAGACAATGCCCACTGTCTTCAGCTTTCCCACTGAAGGAGGACACTGGAAGCAGCTGGTTGAAGTACACACTGGGGCTTATAAAGCAGAGACTGACACATTCCTCACACGTGTCACCTGTGTAGCAAATAATGCGTGTTGTTCTCGGGAGGAGGAGGTCAGGAGATCACCCTCTTTGCAGCTCAGGCACCTCGCCAAGTCGGTGAGACACGTCAAATCTGGCCACAGCCACTCCAGCAAGCCCAGGGTCTCAAACTTCTGCAGACACCTCTTTGCCTTTACTTTAGATAGTCCAGAGTCAGCAAGAGAGGGGTTCCCAGGCTCCCACAAACAGCGGTGATGTTCATAGAATCATAGAATCATCTAGGTTGGAAGGGACCTTCAAGATCATCTAGTCCAACCATCAACCCAACTCTGACAAAAGAAAAACCAAACCATCACTAAACCATGTCCCCCAGCACCATGTCAACCTGTCTTTTGAACACCTCCAGGGATGGTGCCTCAGCCACTTCCCTGGGCAGCCCATTCCAATGCCTGACAACCCTTTCAGTGTACAAAACGTTCCTAATATCCAACCTGAACCTCCCATGGTGTAACGTTCTTTTACTAAAGGCTGCTTTAGTGGCTTAAAAATGCCTTAGATATAAATGTCTCCTATTCAAGTGAGATCCACCTGATAAGTACATGCATTTACTGTTCGATTGCCTGTACATTCCTCATTGTTGACAACATAAAGCAAGAAGGGATGGTAAATCTTAGCTGTTACTTAAGGCGATGCTGAGAATTAAGGACTCTGCCATAAATGACCATTTTATTGCCACAGGCAAGAACCAAGGAGCCCAGCACGACCCATTTTAATGCGAGCTACAAAACATGAAAGGGTACTTTATATAACTCATCCACCAGCTGTCCTTAAGTTCATAGAATCATCGAATGCTTAGGAAAGGACCTTAAAGATCATCAAGTTCCAACCCCCCCATTTCCCCCCAAGTTCCATATAGGTGATCCTCTGATGCTTGGCACCTCCCAGGGCAGACTCCTGTTTTCCACGTACGTCTGCTGAGTGAAGAGGAAGAATGGTCAGGCCCAGGATGGTCGGGAGTAGGATGGTCTGTACAAGGCTTTGCACGGTGTGAAAGAAGATGGTTTGTGGGGAGGAAGCTGGGATGGGGATAACAGGACTGCAGAGGGGGCTGAAGAGAGAGACTCCTCCAGATCACGGCCCGGGGGCTATGAGAATCTTGTCTGTTACAGATAAAAAAAAGAGACATCAGCTGGGATCCTGCAAGTGTTTTAAAAAATTAAAAATAGAAGGGCAAAAATAGAGCCGCCATACATCCCCAGAAACTTTCTCATCCATACAAGGATTTCAGACGTTAAATCCCCTCTCAGTCAAGAAACTGGAAGTGTCTAAGAATACTCACGTTGGCAAATCAAGCGCTGAGTAAAGACAGGTGGGAAAAGGATTAAATCTGGCACTTTTGTAATTTGTTGTGCATTATATCCATCACAGATTTTTTTCCTGTCGTCACCAGAACTAAAGCTCCCTCTTTGTAATCTTTTCAGATAATTCAGCCACTTTCCACCTTGAGAAACAGAATCAGGAGCCAACAGCTTTGAGTTATTATAGAATCATAGAATTGTCTAGGTTGGAAGGGACATTTAAGATCATCTAGTCCAACCATCAACCTGACTCTGATAAAAACCATCACTGAACCATGCAGGTAAGATTCAGAATTTCTAAAGTGTTCAGTTTCAGAAAATTGCTGGGAATGACAAAGGCAATAAACCCGAGAAGTTACATTGCTCCAACCACCTTCATGCTGTCTCATCAGATATCAATTCTGATTTTTATTTAAATATAAAAAGCTCAAAATGAGTTAAAATTAATAAAGGCATCATCTTTATGCTTCAAAATATAAATTAGATGGTTTTTAACTGTATTTTCTAACTAGATAACATAAATTTCCTGTTTCTTTCACATTTTAAGGAAGAGTGATCTGAGTATTTGTCGATGTCATTTTAATGCGTTACAACTTTTGAGAAATGCATTATTTATTTTCAAGCACATTTGCTGATTTGCTTGTTTAGTTCTGAGCAAACACTTTAATGTGGGAAGCTGGAAAGATTATTCAAATATTATTATTCTTTTCAACCAGCTGTCGTTGAGAGCCAGAAGAAGGCATGTTTGCTGAAAAGCCGCTGTTCTAGCACCGTAATTAGGAGAGACTGGAGAAAATTCCCTAAAGCTTTTGGCTAGACAGCATTAGGCTGCAGTGTTAGAAAAAAACCCCAAAACCTCATCTAAATTAGAGGAGCACTCCTCTCGTGGCAGATTAGAGTTCAGATGGGAGACCAGAGCGTGCCTGCAGCCTGGGTCATTCTGAAGTGCTGGAGCGTGTCCAGAGGAGAGCCACCAAGCTGGTGGGGGGTCTGGAGAACAAGTCATACAAGGAGAGGCTGAGGGAACTGGGCATGTTTAGTTTGGAGAAGAGGAGGCTGAGGGGAGACCTCATTGCCCTCTACAGCTCCCTGAAAGGAGGGTGTAGAGAGTTGAGGGTTGGCCTCTTCTCCCAAGGGAATAATGACAAGAGCAGAGGAAATGGTCTGAAGTTGGGGCAGGGGAGGTTTAGATTAGATCTTGGGAAGAATGACTTTGCTGAGCGGGTGGTCAGGCACTGGAGCAGCCTGCCCAGGGAGGTGGTGGGACTTCAGGCCATGCTCTAGTGCCCGAGAGTGTTGGGTTGTGTCTGTTTATGGGGTTGTGCCCCAGGAGCCCAGCTGGGACAGCGACAACCCTACTCCTAGACCCTTCCCATGTCATGGGTATTTCTGTCCCGACTTCTCCAGTGCGGTCTGCGACAGATGTGAGCACGACATTCCCTCCAGCTGTAGCCTGAGCCGTACCTGGTCTGTAGACTAAGCTCTGGAGCTCAGCAAGCCCAGCTGGTCATCTCCCCCTTCTCAGGAACACGATATGTATATTTATTTATGCTCGCATTGGTACTCATGGATGGAAGAGCAAATGTGAAGGGAACAAAAGGAAACCATTGCAGTGGAAATAAAAATGAGACTCATGGGAACTCTGATTTTTAATTAGAAACATCACACATGTATTATAATTTTAGCTCGCAGAGGTTAATAGAAAATGAGATCAAAGGCAGCATGTGTTTACCAATGGTAGGTCATGGCAGGCTAAGCTTCTTTGATGTTCTAACAGATTTGAATAGGAAATGAAGATCTCATCTATCTGAACTTGAGGAAAACATTTAATGTGCTGCCACTTGGGACTGTATCTGTTCGACCAATGAGAAAGGAACTTGTAGAAGAGCTGTAGAAGTGCCTGAAGTTTGGAACAGGGCAGATGACAATATGATTCTGTTGAAAAGAGAATGGCAGTGCTGGAAGGAGGTTAGTAGTAGAGATCCTTGAGGATTTGTGGTGGGTTCAGCCATCTTCTGTAGCAGTACTTACACGGTTCCTCCTCCCCCAACCCCATAGGTTCCTCAGGGTTTTTTTTAACCAGATGCTCCAGGGTTGCTCAGCACACAAATGCGATGCTGCCCTGGACCCTAGGCTGTGTCACCCAGCTGGTGGGAGCCCATGTTGCAAGCCTGCTTGAGAACTCCTCACTCGTGCTGCAGATGTTTGCTCCAGGGAGGGTTTCAGTTCCTGGCCAGTGCAGGGTTGGCAATGCTTCCTACTTTCCTCTAGCACGGATGCTTTCAGGGCCACACAAATATCACAAAACTTTCTGGACTCAAGTCCACTTGATAGCACTGCCAGGTCACCTTCCAATCGGTAAAGAAAATAGGTTCCTGTGTTGGTTGGAAGCAAATAACGAGCACAAAATTTTCATTCTTAATCATAAATTCTTAATTTTTAAAATTTTTAATTAAAATTGCAGCTGTGACAAAGGAGAAGACTGCAATATCATTCAAGAGGAACTAGAGGACCTTAGAGCAATGGAGGCACAGCATTGCAATGAGCTTCCATCAGATATACTGTAAGGCCATGCCCTTTGGACCTACGATAAGGTTTGTGTTACAGACTAGGAGTTCATCATCTGGGGAGAGGATGGACCAGGATGCATTTTCAAAGAAACAAAGATACCGAGAAAGTATCATTTGAGCTACTTCTCACAAAGAAACATAAACCGACATTTTCTTTGTGAGCTACTTCTGGAAGATGACATAAAATCCTTGTTCCCTGCTTTGAGAAAGGGAAGCAAACATGAACCAGTGCAGAGAACACAGACGTGACAAGGGAACTGACAGCTTCTTTTAATGAGAGGGAAGCTAGAGAGTTGAGTTGAGTTGAGTTGAGTTGAGTTGAGTTGAGTTGAGTTTAGCTAGTCTAGCAAAACCAAGACTGAAAAAGGAAGCAATTATTCTCTGTAAAGCTATCAAGACCAAACCTCAAGGAAGGAAAAAGACTTTTTAGCTGACACGATAATACATGGGAAGAAAGTGGCCATGAATATGTTTAATCAGGAAAACAGAAGATTTTTAACTATCAAGAGGAAGGTTGTTTCTAAGTAGAGGCAAATAAAAGCTTATGCAATTTTAGGACAGCATATGGAAGGGGCCACCTTGAACGTTGCCATCCTACAGCAGGAAAAAGAAGCTGGAAGGTATTTCTAATTTGCAGCTGGACGTAGAGAAGCCCAAGGGACACCAAACTGCATGGCAGCAAGTAAAACCTCCTCTCAACAGGAGACACTGGTTATTAACACTGGGATTAAAAGGCCAGTCCTGTGACAGAGCAGGCAATTTCTTTGCTCTGGAGCTAGAAGTGAAACTGGAATTAGCGCTACGTAGTCCCTGTAGACCCATCTGCTTCTGCTCCTAAAAATAAAGAAGGGGAACAAGAAGTGCAACCAAGCCCACAAGAAGTAGCTTCAACCAACGTTCAGATCCACAGAACTGCAACAGCGGAGAGTTGCTTATAAATCCTCTGCTTTGGGAAAATTTGCAGCTTTACATCCACTTTTGCACTGAAATTACGGAGACTCCGAGTAGGACGTGGGAGCATTTTGAGGGTGAAAAGACCTCTGGACATATCACCACGATGACAGCCCTTGAGCTCCCTGCCTGCCAAGCCAGGAGCCTGCTAAGCTGAAGCTTGGCTTTGGGCATGGATCCATCTGGGAAGCATCCTCTCCTAAACACAGTGGGACAGCGGGTGGGCTATCTCTTGGGGGGGAGGGTGTCATTTGACTTGTGCCACATTGGCTGTGGCTGGTGACAAGTTGTGGCACTTCTGATTCATTCCCACACTGCAAAACTTGGCAAGCTTTGTGCAGACCACGAGATGGCACAGCTGTAGTAGCTATATAGAAGTGGGTAAGGCAGCCTGCCATGAGGTCATTAAAAATAAAAATTAACATTTAATATCAACTAGAGATGGAGGGGAGGGTGAGCAAAAAATATCCTGTTCTGGTGAAAAAGCTCTTATTTCTAATTGAAGGGCAGTGTTTTCTGAGCCTATAAACAACAGAAAATACTGAAATCTCTGATTTTCAATAATCAACTGCTTATATATTTAAAAAAAACATTTCAAAGCAGAGAGGACTTTTGAATGAGAAAGCCAGTTTTGTCTGAGATGTAATAGAATCCTGTGACTCTAGATTATTTTCAGTCGAATGTTAGAATGATTATGGAATAGTTTTTTAGTGTTGTTTCTCTTTTTTTTTAAGCTGGAAAATTCTTTAATACCAACAAGCTCCCTCTATCCCACAGACAATTCCATTTGCAACCACTTTCAATTTTTGAATAGCAAAGGAGTTTGAGAACAATCCCTAATAAGATGTCAGATACCAATGACCTTTTGAAAATAGTCTTTTTACAATACAATCCACACGGTAATGAATGCACTCTACGAGACAATCATGTTTCTAATGTGGATTTATGGGATTCGGATTCACTGCTGTGAATGACCCAGAAAATATTATGGAAATTTAACCCAATTATTATGCTGGCAGGGTACCACAAGGAACTGGTTGATATAGGTTTATTGTCTCCAGGATATTTGTTTTTATTATCCCCTAACCACTGAGATGATTTGAAGTAAAAAGAAGCAGACATATAGTGAGGACTATGCAAGGAGGTGGAATTCCATTATATTTATGTTGTGGGAGGTTTTTAACTAAAATGTTGTGATTTGTGTCATTCAACAGTGAGTATTGCTATTTGTCCTGCAGCTGTTCCTCATGTAGCATAACAGGGTGATGACCTGTAGTTAAGTTTTCTATGAGTGTCTGCAAGAAAAATATTAACTTTCCATCTGTTTATGTACTGCCATATTCATCAATATTTTTCAGAAATGCCAGAGATTTGGAGCAGTCTCATTATGGCCAAATCTAAACTCATGTAAATACTGAATATTTGTCCATCAGAAACATCTATATCTAGTCATCTAATCAATATCCAAAAGGAAGGAAAATAATAATTTTATTAGTCAGGTCCTCCTGGAGAAAATCCAAATTCTTGATTAGCATCCAAATGAAAAACTGGCCTTTCCAAATTTGCTATGTTTCATGCCAGCAAACTGTTCTCTGACTTGGAGAGTGAGGAGATTCACAAAAGCCTGCATTTGTTTTAAATTATATTTGAAATTTAATCAGCAAGTTTTTCATTTGGGTTGACAGTCTTCCTTATTTTAACTGGGAAGTGACTGTTCTTGCTACGCTTGGTATAATATTTATAAGGAATGTCTTAGTAAGTAAAAATGTAAGTCACTGACATTTGCTGATAATCATGGATACGATTTTCAAAACAACCTGAGGGATTTGAACTCGTAATGTTCTTCCCCCTCTAATTCTTCCCAAACTGCTGTTATTATTATCCCTGGGTCTACTTCAGGGCTGAGTCCTGCAAACACAGAATGCAGTTCCAGGAGGCCTGGAACGATGGGGGGGGATGTGAGTCTTCAGATTAAAATCTTTCTCAGAGCTCTGAAAAAGGAAAAGCAAAAAAAAGGAAAAGAGGAAAAGGAAAAAGAAAAAGGAAAAAAAAGGAAAAGGAAAAGAAGAAATGATGATTGATTCCTACAGCTAACTGAAATGAAAGGAGTTGACTTCTTATCTCCCGCTGTTAGATGCCCTGCTCACACTGAAGCTTTGCTTCAGGGGCTTCTCCAGAGCTCAACAGACTGACACCAAAAAACACAATTATTCTTTTCTCGTATTAATATAACTCAGCACAGAAACAGACCACAGAAACATAAACTGTCTTTTTTTTTTTTTTTTTAACTGAGGGTAATAAAGAGCCTTTAAAATTTCAGAGAGATGATAAGTAAGTATCCCACCTAGAAAACTCAGTCTTGCAGTTCCCATTAATTTTAATGTGATTTGTACAATCGCTTCCCGAATGCCAAAACCGCCTCTGACAGTGAAACACATACAATGCCCCTGTTGTTTTATCTCATCCTTTGATGATTAAGTTTGTGTATTTTGGCCTTTGCAGAGCATACACATCCTAAAATCTTGTTTACAGTTCCCTGCTACTATTGCAGCGAGTGAAGTGCTTTGTGAGATCCTACGCCCGTCTGCAGAATTTGGTTCTCCTGCCCGTGGGTGTATATTTATAGGCACTGATGAGGTCCCCCCCTGAGCCTTCTCTTCTCCAGGCTGAGCAGTCCCAGCTCTCTCAGCCTTTCCATGCCACCAGTAACCGGTAGAGCACCACAGGGGCTGACACTGGGACCAGTACTGTACAGCATCTTCATTAATAACAAGGATGATGGGACAGGATGCATCCTCAGCAAGTTTGCAGATAACTCGTGGTTCCAGGGACTCCTAAGGATACCAGAGTCATTTGTCTAGGACCCTAGAGAAAGTCTGCCACAAGGCCAGGAATTTAACCTAGCTGTCCTGGGACTTCACAGGACTGACTCCGGGACAACGACAGCATTAGTGCCATTCTCCATCTCACAACTCATCTGGAAGTAGAACTTCCTTGGGAATATTTTATGTGTAATTCCTCCAATATCCAGAAGCAGGCCAAAACTTTGACTTTCATTACTGGAAATTCTCTCGTTTTGTTGCATTATTCTCCTTCGCCTAGGGTTGAACATGATAAGAGCTGGGGAGCAAACAGAGTGCTTGTCACCGAATAGTCTGGCAATATGAAGTTGCTAGAGGTCTTTATGAAATAAGATGGCTCACATCTCCTTTTTTATGTGAGAATTCAGTCTCTGAAAAAAAAAAAAAAAATCCTCTGAAAGCAGAACAGAGTATCAGCTATGCTTGTAACAGCACAATCACAAACATCAGTCCAAAAGACTTCGAAGAGCCCTTGGCTTTCCTTCAGGTGGGAAGTACCAGGAGATGTGCCACCAGGCTGTGAGCATCGTCCGTGGCAGGAGAGAGGGTTGTCCCCAGGCTCTGTGAGCATGGCTGTAGGTGATGAAATCACTGGAATAAGGCAGGTGGCCGTTTCCGAGAGCAGAATTTCAACGACTGCCAGGGGGTTTCAAACTGAAAAGCAAAGGAAAGAGCTGGCATCATCATCACATCAGGTACTACTTCACGGGAGATGTGCACCTCAGGAGCAGCAACAGTCTGGGAATGGTAGAGAGAAAATTTTTCATTTCACAAAACCATTGTGAAATTTGTGAAAACCATTCACAAAATACAATTTTTCTTAAAAAAAAAAAAAAAAAAAATTCTCAAATCCAGCTCTAGAAATGAATTTCAGACACACTTCTCACATGAGCTTGTTATTGGATTCATGTAATTAAATCCCTGTTGCATGTGAAGGATGATGGCCTGCACCTAAAAAAATATTTGGGCACCTAAAGCAGAGCTTAGCCACAGATGTTTTGCCATGACTCCATGTCACAGGTCTCAGACACGCTCCCAGATTTCTGTGCTATGACATGTATATATGCCTTTACAAAGGCAGAAAGCCTTTGGCATTTTCTCACAGAATCATCATGGTTGGAAAGGACCTCTGAGATCACCGGGTCCAGCCATACACACAAAAAAGACCCCCACAACCTCGGGTAGTAGAGCATGGCCTGAAGTCCCACGTCTACACGTTTCTTAAATCCCTCCAGGGATGGTGACTCCACCACCTCCCTGGGCAGGCTGTTCCAGTGCCTGACCACCCGCTCAGCAAAGTCATTCTTCCTCATATCTAATCTAAACCTCTTCTGCCCCAACTTCAGACTGTTTCTGCTGGTCCTGTCATTATTCCCTTGGGAGAAGAGGCCAACCCCCACCTCTCCACACTCTCCTTTCAGGGAGTTGTAGAAGGCAGTGAGGTCTCCCCTCAGCCTTCTCTTCTCCAAACTAAGCATGTCCAGTTCCCTCAGCCTCTCCTATGACTTGTTCTCCAGACCCCTCACCAGCTTGGTGGCTCTCCTCTGGACACGCTTCAGCAGCTCAATGTTCTTCTTGTGGCAAGGGGCCCAGAACTGAACCCAGTAGTGTCCTTAGTGCCCGTCCTCAAGCACCTCTTAATTCAAAACATGTTACTCATAGCTTGGCATTGGTAGGAGGGTACATAGGCAGGGAAGGAGAAACAGTAATTATTTACACACCCCAGCAAGCCTCTCAAGCACTTGAATAAATTAATCAGACTCTTAAAAATTAACTTGTAGTCAATGGCATCTTGAGAAGAGACCAAGACCCTTAAGACTGGACTTAACCCTTTGGTAGAGCCTCTCTCCCTCCTTCAGCCGTGTGGAAAACTCTCATCCCAGGTTTGCAAATATTTATTGACTGAAGCTTTGCAATGCAAATAATCTTACGATGGCCCTTCTGAAGGGGGAAGGAGCTGGGGTGTATGGACCAGGCTTGGGACCATTGCTTGTATCTAAGTCTGACAGGTACTGTGAGCTGGACCTCTTTGGGTTTGGATTAAATACGAAATTATTTTAGTCACGGACTAACAATAGCAATTTTCTTCTACCTTTTTGCTGGGAATGCTGCAAATAATAAGAAAGAAAAGAGTGTGCATCTTTTTTTTTTATTGTGCTGTTGCACTGTTATGCTTCTGACTCTCTGTTTTGATCTTTTCCTTTGTTCCTTGTCTTAGATCCGATAAGTAAATATCTGACTTGGCCGTCCAGCCACACAGCGGGCTTTTTCTCCACACGAGCTGTACTCTCTGCTGGATGCCCCACCACAGCCATTTTTATTACACTGCTTGCTTCCAACATGCTCCTGCAGGGCTGGTCCTAAATGGAATGTGCACCGGGGAGTCGACGTGGTATATTAATTATCATCACACATCTTAAGCATTTCACATGTCCCTTAAAACTTCCCCCAAAATCTACAAAATTCTCTGGATCCGCGTGCAAGGGGGTGCATTAAAAAAAAAAAAAAAAAAAAAAAAAAAAAAAAAAAAATTTTGTTGCA
>JAOQGH010000012.1:127413203-127425745 GCA_025769975.1 Gallinago jamesoni
GCAGGAGGAGGAGGAGGAGGAGGAGGAGGAGTGTTTTGGGTTGTTTTTTTTTGTACTACTGAAAGTTTTGAAGGTTAGAGAGCAGATGAATAGGAGTGAACTGATTTATTTTTTTTTTTAACAACTATTTAGCCACCTTCAAATGAATTACAGCAAGGCATTCCAAAGAAGTAACGTGGACTTCTTGGAAACTCCAGAGCTTTTAACAACAATGCTAGTCCCTGGTAAATAACCAATTTTTCACATTCTTTTTTGTTTATTCCATGTGAAAGAGTTCTGCTATATTAGTGTGTTCCATATGTAGGACCACTGCAAAATATTGCCCTTAGTCAATATTTTCTTTGGGAAAGTATGAAGGAGAAAGAGACTCCAAATGTTTTTATTTTAAGCTCAGAAATGTAAAGTGCATCAGCACAAATAAAAACACTAGATGCTTTATTTTACATACTGGAAAGTTACACCAGTATACACTATTTAAGAAAATATCTGCAATAAACAACACTATTTGGGATTAGTAAAATACACCCTGGTTTAAATTTTCAGGCAAAAAATTGCTTGTCAACAAAGACTTCAACTTAATCATATTTACGTTGACTGACATGCATCTTACTAATAATTTCTAGTTATTAACCAATTTATTGTACACACTTTCTGCTATGTTAAAATGGATTAAAAACCAAATGATTTTGAAAACGCAAGGTGTTAATGATTCCAAATTACTATTTATAATACAAACTGATGGGCATGCAACATCTTGTCAGAGAAATGATACTTCAAAGAGACAGTACAGGATGAAGCAAAGCAAGCATCGGCCCCATTTTTTCCGAGATGGCAGCAAAATTTTTATCTTGGGCAACATAAATCTATTACAATGAAACTCTATTTTCCCCTATGTCTGAGTACAGACTAAATTTAAAATAATAAACCCCCATCTATTAGGAAAAAAAGAATTACATAGTCCTATACCTGATGTTTCTCCTTAAAAGAAACCAGCCAAAGGGTTTTCAGACCTCATGAGCCTCATCTGAAAACACAATTATATGCCAGGGATTCCTGCAGTAGTGGGAGATTGCACTTAATGAACCAAGAATCCCTTCAAATTGGGGTAAATTGCTGGATTTAATATAAACTTGGCTGTAGGAAACAACATGCCCTCTTCCCAGACTTCTTTGTGCCCAAGAGCTTGGCTGGGTATGACCCAGGAGCATTCACAGGTGAAGTACAATTACCATACAATTAAATGTAAACACCATTTATAAATGGCTAAATATAGAAGGGTCTGAAAGGGGATTCAAAGTGCTCATTAAAGCATGGACTCTGCCTGCTAAGAAGGATTTCAGTCTGTGGAGCTCTATCCTGGTGGACAGTTGCCATGGAAACAGCATTTCTTACTGGGGAGGGAAAGCTGGGGGGGGGGGGGCAAAGGGAAGCAATGCCTTCACAGGTATTTTTACAATTTTACAGATTATCTATTATTTAGAGATCCGTGCAGACATTTGGACTTTTGTTTTGTGTCAGGTACTTTGTGCGTTTGATCTGTACAAATCGTATTTGTATGTGAAAGGCAGAAAATATTCATGAAGTGAAAAAACCATGGCTGCAGTGCCACCAATCTGCTTCATAAACTTTAAGACACCATAAAATGGTGATACCGCTGTAAAATCAGGGGAAAAAAAAAAACCCAACCTGTCTGCAACCAGCACATAGGTAAGCTCTATTTTAAAAAACAAATCTACCCTAGCTCAGACACAGCTGCAGTTTTTTTACACATATGGTTAACTGAGAACTGAAACAGTTGTAAACTGTTAACGGGAATCTGATTCAAAGATTACAAACCAAGAGTCTTCACTCAGCTGATTAATTAATGTTAATAAGGATACACTTACCTGGCTAAGAATGACTCGGGAAGAGATGGGATTTCAAGACTGTCGGATCCAGTAGTATCCTAAAACAAACACATTTACCATCAGTTAATAGGAACCAAAACCTCTTATAATCACTTGCTCACCTCTTAGTCCACCAAATTGCTTCTCGGCAATCTACCAAGGTGGCAAGAATCACTCAGTTCATCTTCAGGGAATGCCTAATCTTTATAGAAGATCTGGACCTGAGGACAATAGAGAAGCTTTTAGTGAGGAAAACAAAAGCTAAGAGAAAAGTGCTGAATGCTTACAACATCTTAGTTCATGAAATAAGCTCTTAAACTGGCATTCTTTTGGACCAAAATTCATTAATCCACTGATGTGCCAGGGACTACCTGGACAAATTCAGGTAGGATTCCTAAGTATCTTCTTAACATTCTTCTTCAAGAATAACATTTGGCAGAAAATTGGATGGATTTGTGGACATTTGCTTTACAGAAGCAAGCAGTGTTAAGGAATTTAATCCCCAAATTGTGTAGTGCCAAACCTCCTGAGCCTCGAACGCCCCTCTGCTAAGGGGCCTTGGCATCTCGGATACAGCCACAATTGACACGTTAATGCCTCCTTGGTTGTTATGAAAAAAGAGAGATAAATTCTTGTCTGAAGCTACCCCCACACACCAGTTATATTCAATTCTCCCAGTATTTAAGTATTCTTCCCCTGCATGGAGAGGTCTCATCCTTGAAAGCATGCAATTTTCAAATAAAATACTATTGCCTTCATATATAAATGAACGTTTCTTTATATACATTGTGGCTATTTTGGTTAGGATTTTTACAAGAAGTAGAGAAAGAAGTACCGTTTACATTAAGAAATGAATAAATAAATTCTCCTCTCTTTCAGCATCGTGGTGGGTCCTCAATAACAACTAGAAGCTGTGGGCCCAGGTGATGTTAATGTCACATTGTCCTTCATTACAACAGCATTGGTACAGCAGAGTACAGGTGTGCTGGGTTAAGAATTGATGACTGTTTGTTATCGTGGATGTGGTATTTTCCATTTTAAAATATGGAAACCTGCATCTTTATTACCTTTTCTCCTTCAGCAAAACGATGCATTCTAAAAGCTGAAATAAGATGACTACACTGAACTGTTTATTGTTGTCTATTTAGTCCAAACTGTAACAGAAAAGTGCATCTTGATTGGTATGACTAAATATTTGTGAAAAGTTTTAGTTTTATGTTAATAAACAATTGTTACTTAATGCCGCTGTCTTCTCCTTTTACAGAAGAAACAGGTATGAACATGAACACGTGTCTTCATAAATATCTTGGGCTTCAGAGAAGCTGCAAATCATTTATTAGGAGAATAAACATAAGGACAATTTTTTGTGTCGGTACAGAACTTCACTCGTATGGAAAATTTCCTGCCCACGACAAGGCAGTGCCGTTGTCCCTTCACAGCCTCTAAGCCCTTGCAAGAGGAAACACAGACTTAACATTTCACAACCAATTTGCTTTGAACCTTATGTCCTACACACTTGGAAAATATTTTAATTTTCCGCTTTTTCAGAATTTTCAGAAAACTCCTTAGAGAAATCACTGCCAGAGCATAAATAGGCAAAAACCTGCAAGTAGAAACACTTTCTTCCCGAAGAAGTCTTGCTGTTGTCCCATCTCAGATGTGCATCTGAGCAGTAGCTAAGGAATGAAAGGCAAGTGACTATGGTAACCTCACACCTCCATGACAGGCTGACAAGCTCTACAAGCTAAATGACCACTCTCCACTCATCTAGCAGTCCAAAAGTTATAAACTGTACCCAAAAGGTAACTTGAAAGTCACATTCAATTAAAAAAAATCTTCACTGTAGGATTTCTCTATTTTTATTTCAACCCAACCAGCACATTGGTGTATGTAACTCCAAGTGGGGACTTTCACCTACAAATAAGCAAATGAATTAGCTATATAATGAATCAACCCCCTCCACTGGAGCTCAGGTTCTCTAAGCAAACCTGGATGACAGAAAGTGGTACCTACACACCTAAATTTAGGTCGCCACTTTAGAAGCAAATTTCACATTTAAATCAGCAAAAGTGAATGCTTTCAGGGCTGAAGTCCAAAGCTTTCTGTATTGACGTGATCCAACTACACATCCATTCATTTTTAAAAAGGCACCCAAGAAATAATATGCTCACAGATGATAGATCAGTGAAAAGTTTAAAGGTTTCTTGTCTTTAGCAAAGTAAAACTACTCACATTCCTAAAGATCTGACTGGCTTTTTTCTTAGGACAAGATGTCAGCCTGGTGTCTTGGCATGTTTTCTTTTGTCACTACTGGTCTACCAAGGAAGGAAATACAGTGACATGTGACACTGCTACAGGGTAAATATGTAAGGGAAAACTGACACACTGAGGCTTAAGACATTCTTCCTTTTCACTGAATAAAGTATATTAAAATTCTTCTTAAAATAACCTGCTTTAGAATTTCATGTCATAACTGACACGAAGGGGGGAAAATTTCTAGTAGGTCACACGTCCTTCTAACAGTTATTCTCCTTTGTGTATTTGCTAGTAAAAAACTGGTGAATCATCCACAACAACAAGTTTTAGAAGTTTCACTTAAAGAGTTTCAAGACCTACACACAGAATTTGCCTTCAACACATAACAGGGGGAAAAAAATCCATAGGACTCACTCTAAAAAAAACTCCCAGCGATTATAAAACCAGCAAAAAAATATTTCAATTCTTTGTAACATTACTTGCAAACAACATGGAAATAGAATACACTTGAAAGCTTAGTTTAATTGCCCAACTACTGCTAAACATAAAAGGAATTGCATTCAAACAAGTTCATTTGCATAATTCAGAGAAAGAAATTTAGTGTCTATCAAATGCAACTTGTAAGTTTTCTGCACCATTGCGATTACTATTCGACACATTCTCATTTAGCTTCCATTATCATTTGTGACAGAGGTTAAAAAATTGCCTTCGGATCCCAAATGACATCACTGTAGGTCTGAATATGGGCTTGGAAGGTAACAATATTAATAAAAAATAACTATTATTGATACTTGTCAACTGAAGGATACATTTAGGAAATACTCAAATTACTGCTTTCCATTTCACTATTAAATACTATTCTAATTTACGAAAAAAGTTATAGAATTAACTATGTATTGGTATACCCATTTACTCACATTAGATGTGATTAAAATCTGTCTTGTTCCTCAATTTTGCCTGTTCCATACACATTTTTAAGTCAAAAACACTGGACAGTTATTTACAAAGTACTTCAAGGACTGGAATGCGTAGACAGTTCTCCTGTTCTGATCCATGATGAGAGAAGATTTCCCATTTCAGTGAAATTGTTAGTTACAAGAGACTTCATACCTTGCAATAAGGTACGTACCCACACAATATTAAAGAATCTCTTGTGTCAAGATGGAGATTTCAAATGAAAAAAGGAAGCAAGTGAAGGTTCGTGGTTTAGGTTGCAGGGTGAGGTTTTTTTGGGCAGCTTATTTGGGCAGAAATAAGCTAGAGAAGTACATACCCTAGACCATCTGAGAATTGACACAACTGGGTTTTGTTGTTCCATTATTACTGCTAAGGAAAAAAGGTGAGAGCAAGCAAAAAAACCCAGTCAAGTACTGGCTCAGAATTTATGGTCAAACTATATGGCTAAACCCAAACACTAAACACAAACAATTCAAAGACAAAAGTCTGTCACAGAAAAATGTAAAATTGTTTATTTTCACTGTAATTGTATTACCATCTCAGGCATTACAAATTAAAGGTTTGACTTTTAAAGCATTGAGACAATTGCTGGAAGAAACAGGCATTTCCGTAAGTTTCCATAAGGGTCCTACTTCCATCTGTAGGCACCCGAGTAACTTCAAAAAATCATAAAGATCTAGATCAAAGGTAGCTCCTTCATTGATGGATTTGTCATCTTCCAAACAACCTGTCATTTCTTGTTTATGTCAATAAAAGGGTTGCTCTTTCCCTGCAAGACAAATAAACCCAGTTGTAAGAGATCATTTAAAACAAGTTTTCGTGGGTCTGCTTTTATCTCTTTTCTACTCCATGTACATTTAACAATTTGGTATTTTTTTGATTAATGCAAACAGTTCTACATCCATTAATCAGAGAGACTTAACGTGAAGTCTTCCCAACAGACTTTCTCGACACAGTAACATCACTTCAGTTCAAACGCTGAGCTATGTCTAGGTAGGCCTGATCCCCACATCTCAAAAAAACCCAGACATCTTTCGGCACAAACATGTCCCACGGCCCACTGCCTGTAACAGTATCTCCCTTGTACATGTCACTCTAGGAAGCTTTCTCCATGTGAAAATACAGCTTTCACTCAGAGATGGGCATATACTTCAGTGGTGACTTCAAAAACTGAGAATTAGGGAAGTCTTAAGATGGGCAAGAACCACTCGAATACTTGGTTGAGCGGCAAGCTGTTGACAACCACCTGCTCCTAAATACAAGCTCACTGACATATTGTAGGACTATTGCAGTCCTAATGAGGACTGTCTGTTCCTCATTAGGAATTTATTTGGAGGCCTCCTCCTGCCCCTTATAAGCACCGTTCATTTAATTTACTCATGCATCTCATCGATCCCTCTGGTTTCTATGAAGAAAAACAGAAAGGAATTTTCCCATGTAACTACAGAATGTGCTGCATGAAGGAAACTGAAGTGCAGAGGAAAGAGGATGGATAATGGAACAACTGACCATCGCTTACTGTTCAGTGTTTAAGTAAATTAAGTGGTTTTGCACCCTCCATTGAAAACAAGTCCTGAACGAATCAGGATGCAAACATTCTACTCTAATTTCCGATCCTGTTCTACCAAAAGGGTGCTGTCCTTAGATGACCTTTTATCAGGATGCCTCAAGCAAAACTGCACAGAAATCCACCTCAGCACTTACTTTTGAGATCTCAGGAACAGCAACATCCAGATAGTTTCTCACTATCATATCAGCTCTACTACACATTGTCCTTAAAATTAGATTGCATCTCTCCCACCCTTATAGAAACCATAAAGGCTCTGAGGAAGATTTTTGATTTATTTTTTCTTTTTAACTAATGGGAACATTCAAATATCTGATGGAAGAGACAGAGCTTTCACAGCTTCCCCAGACCAACTGTATTTTCACTGTG
Organism: Gallinago jamesoni; assembly: GCA_025769975.1. NCBI lineage: Eukaryota > Metazoa > Chordata > Aves > Charadriiformes > Scolopacidae > Gallinago > Gallinago jamesoni. The sequence continues at coordinate 127,420,239 of JAOQGH010000012.1, forward strand.
ATGGGGAAGCACTGCAACAGGTTGTTAAGTCTCTGCCTGTGGAGATGCTCAAACCTTGACTGAACACCATCCTGGGCAACCCGCTCTAGCTGACTCTGCTTGAGCATGGGGGTTGGACTAAGTGATCTCAAGAGGTCCCTTCCAAACTAAATGATTCTGGGAAAATTCATTAAAAGTGACCAAAAGCATGCTTAGGAAAGAAAAAAATACAACAAACAAACCAACTTTAAATTCAGAAACTGATCTTCCTGAAAACAAAGAAAAAGCATTTTTCTTTGGATGGTACTTGCCATGGTTAAGATGCCAAATACCGACTGGAGAAGTTTTGTACAAAAGTAACAGAGCCAAACTGCACAATCTGTCTTTTGAAGGTTTTATCCATTTGGCAAACCAGTCTGAAGAAAAATGTTTCCTACCACATGGGTTGTCAAAACCTCCATGACTGATTTGATAACTTCACTTAATACGAAAAATGCTTTTACTTACTGGCTTTTCAAGTACAACTGGGTGATCAGGAAGAAACTCTGGCTTCTTCTGAGAGAGAGAAACACTTGAAAGTTTCAGAAGGAAATCTCTGCTGTATTTGATCCTTTCTGTGAATATGCAAAATTATTAACTGTAGTTAAAGACATTAAGGTTGGGAATTCAGAGAACTGATTTGCTTTCTTAGAGAAGGGTGGAAATGCTGTATGTGGAATATAAAAAAATCAATATTAAAACCAGCAGTAACTTAAGTCTGACCTTGCATGAGGACAATTTACAGTAAATTACAGAGCATTTCACTTTGAATCTATCAAATTGACTTCATAAATATGGAGGACTATTCCAAGCCAATAAGGGTTGGTTGTTTTAATGCAAAGGAACTCAAAAAGGTGAATCCAACAGTATGGTACTGCAGACAGTACTATACTGTATCTTGCTCTAATTAACAGAAACACCTCAAACTGGTCTTGAAGCCCTGGAAGAAAATCTGTTTATAACTCACTCGAAAGTGGTACACATTTCAACGGGACAGGTAACAAAACTGAGTGTGTCTTCTCTTGGAGCTATTAAGTTGATGTTTTCAACAGCTAAAAGTAATAATGAGATCTGCTGCATGAAACTGGCAAATAGATTAATACCAATTAAACAGTTTTGAGGGTTGTACACTGAATCAACAAGAGTCAAGGACTTGCTTAGAATGTGCATATTATTATTTGAGTTTGTACCACTATCTCTACTCCAGCATAGCCTCAGATATAATATGTCTATCTATGTCTGTATTTTCAGCTGGTATTCTCAAATTAGAGCAGAAACAAGAGGAAAGGAATAAGGAAAAGAAGGGACAAACTTTATCTCTGGGCCCTGGTGACAAAGAATTTTATTCCTTTAGGAATAATAGGCATCTTGTAAGACTGGTTTTAAAGTAAAAGAGGGTAGATTCAGACTAGATATAAGCAAGAAATTTTTTATGATGAGTGGTGAAACACTGAAACAGGTTACCCAGAGACATGGTAGATGCCCCATCCCTGGAAACATTCAAGATCAGGTTGGACAGGGCTTTGAGCAACCTGATCCAGTTGAAGACTTCACTGTTCATTGCAGGGGGGGTGGACTAGACAACCTTTATAGATCTCTTCCAATACAAACTAGCCTATGTTTCTAAGAGAAAGAAAGGAAGTGACTGAGATAGCAGTAAAAAGCACTCAAGAACTTTAGAGACAGGTAATTGAGGGCATATTACCACAGAACAGATATCAAATGGAAATTATTATCTACAACTTCATTTACTGGTGGAGATAAAAATGGAGTTCCAGTGGAAATTTCAGTGTGATGCAAGAGACAAAGAAGGGAAAAAAAAAAAAAAAAAAAGTCTTATTTATAGGCAGTAGCTGAACAACGTGACCTCTGAAGTTGTGTTACTCTGAGGGAAAGGATTACAACAATCATCAAACAAACAAAAGTCCTTTGAAAACAAGTGCTGGAAAAAGTCTGACATTATGGACAAATGTGGAGTAGAGTCAGGAAAGCATCACAGAGCAATTAACCACTGAAAAAGGTCAAAAGTGACAGCGTATACAAGACACCAGGATCTGATAAGAAGGCATTGAAAATCTTGTAGAACACAATAACCTCCACATACCACAGCAGAATCAACAAGAATGGATCAGAGATCAGAAAGCCAACACCGAACAGATAGAACTTGACAAACCTGACAACAAACTAGATCCAAAGAACAGAACATTATTCTATTTACAAAGACCAAGAATCAAAAAAACAGACCTGAGCCTAAAAGGGGATACATGGAAGACTTACTTTCAAGTCAGTAACATACAACAACATAGAATTACTGCTCAGGAACCTGGGTGATGGTAACCTCAGACTAAGGAAAAATAGGAAAGGCTCAATGAAACTTGAAAGAATTCTTTCAGTTCTAGAGTACTAAGAGCAACAGAACAAACCAAGTCTCCAGAGGTTACTTAAGGATTGGAGATAACCGATGGAGATTTAAGATTAATTAATTAAAGGCAGACATTAACAGAAAAAACTGTCTCAATGAACTGATGACCTAATCTTCATCACTACTACAGTTCCTGTGACGTTTAAGAATGAAGAATCAGGCAGAAAACAGTGCAGAGGAGGACTGTGAGAATATGTTTGGAATCTGAGATTATCCCTTAAAAAAAAAAGAGCAGAACTTTGGCTTGTTTAAACTTCCAAACCATGTCAAAAATACTATTATGCTTTATAACTACAGAGTGACAGACGTACAGAAAGAAAAGCATAAGGAATAATTCTTAAGGACAGTGTTGACACAAGAACAAACCATCCAGGACTAATCATAAAAGAAATTAAGTGATTTCTAAACATCAAAAAATTAGTATTTCAGAGTAACCGTAGTAAGAGTAGGAAAAGAAAGTCAAACTACTGAATTGTTAAATTGGTTGCACGCAATAATCTTAAAAGATAGTACGCTATGACTGCAACGGGCTAAGGGATACAAGTCAAACCTGTACCACTTCTACATACAGAAGCAATTTATAGAAAACCAGGATTTTGTGTGAAGAATTTGTTTTTATGCTCAGGTCTTGTTTTTACTTGTTTTTGTTAGTGTTCTTTTTGGTTGGCTGTTGTGTTTTTTTTTAAATAAAAACAAAACACAAGACAGGTACTCCCTTATATGCAAGCAAGTCGGTTATGGGCCAAGCTGTATACTTTCTCTAGGGTGTTAGTTAAAAACAGGATGGTTTTGTATGTCAGAAAATACAATTCTGACACAGATCTCCATGCAGTATTTTACCTTTTTTTGCTTCTGATTCATGTTGCTTTGGTTGACAGGGCATCACAGTTTGAGCTAAAATCTTCACTTCAGTCATTTCAGATAACTGAAATAGGGAGAAAAGAGTTGAACATTTTCTGATATAGTTCACAAAATTAAGCTACAAAGCTTGTTTCCTTTAACCATATTAAAACAAGAATGTATGTTTCTAAGTTTCTTAGTTAAAATTAACAGTTGTAGCAGTTTCAGTAATCAATTTTGCTTTCACCAGTCACCAATATTTTGGACAATTAATATTTTCTGCACATGAAGAAAACTGGATTCTGTTCAGTTTTTCTACTCCTTGCAATTGAATCACCATCTTCTTTAGAATTTAAGAACAGTCTGAAAAAAAAAATATTCTTGCACAAATTAAACAGTAGTCAGAACTGCAGCTATTTATAACAGTTAATGCATCTCTAACTTGAAAGATAAAGGTCTTACAAAATAACTGCAGAAAACTGTGAACAGGAATACTGGTAAAGTAAAATACCTGCGAAGTTTAATTTGAACCTGTAGAATGTTTGTTACTCTTTATTACATACTATAAAGGAATAGTTCAACAACCTACAAAACAGTAAGCACATTTGAGACAGCAATTTTTTTAGACAGAGTTTTACAGTGCTATTTCTAGTTTTGAAAACGAACATAATTATCTCCTCCCTTTCTCTCACCTCACCCAGAACATGGCCAGAAGACACTACACTGGGGAACAGTAAAAGCAGGAAGGACTTTCCCTATGACCAAAAGAGAGACTTGGATTCTCTCACTTAGCAAAAGGTTTCACAAGCTCAAGACCCAAAATCTACAGTACAACACTGAGTTCCTTCCAGCTGCCACAACTTTGAAGTAAGTGTTTTCAAAAGTAGGAAAGAAGTTTATCCTCAACAATTTGTCTTGGCTCCCAAAAGGCTCCACAAGTTTGGCTGAGGAATTTTAATCTCATTTTGAAAAAGATTTGGGGAATGGGGCCAGGAAGAACTAAAACTTTTGGAAGCATTTGTCAAAAGCAGAAGAAATCCTATTTTCTAGACAGACTGTACCACCAGCTTTCATGTTGCGCTAAGACAAATTGTGAAATGGCAAAATATTTCCAGTACGTTACCCATCCTGCCTGCACTTCCATTTTCTGTGGCTGAAATGTAGTTACTTCTTCTGCTTTGCCTAAAACTTATCTGAAAAATCTAGGGATTTTGGAGAATGAAGTTAACAGAGAACCATACTTCTAATTCTAACTGCTACGTGACGTTCAACTAGTCTTCACAAGTCTTAGCTATTCAAAGGCTTTCTCCAAGTACAAAAAAAGATGTAACACATTCTAAATCACAAGAAAAAGACAAGCATAATAAAGCAGAGCTTAAAGCCATGTGCCAGACAACGTCACCACAATATTTTTACATTTCTCCTGCACCATCTCCCATCATATCATCTTTCCAACTACTTTATAACATCAAAAGTTCCATTATACCTGGGCTTGGGTAAACTTAACATTTGAGTATCACCACTCACAACAATACTCTTGTACATGCTCCCATCTGAAATCCATCTACAAAGAACAGAATCCATCTACAAAGAATATCCCTAGATAAGGGCATGTATTTCTAAAGCTCAATATCATTTTTAAATGGTAGTTAAGAAGTAGTAAATTAAAACTGATACTGATGGAGACTTCTCAAGCCTCTCTCTCTACCTTAAATAGAACTGAGGGAGCAGATTCAACACTCTCCAGATCTTCTGAAAATTCTTTGCATACCATGAAGGAATAAAAATTATTCTATCTTTAAATAAGCCAGTTAAGGCACGGGGAGTATTCAGGCATTTTCACTGTGAACACCAGTTTGGCAGTAATTCCCTGGAATCAAGGCTAACATTTTAAATACAAGCACTATCATTGTGCTTACTACTAACATTAGCTCTTCTTCACTTCCTTTAAGAATTAAGACTAGAAGTTTCAGACTTTCAGTTCCTCAGATAGTAGTTTTAATACTATAATTCGCTGTTCTCTAGAGCACTCCGAGTTGAACCTAACACTGACTAGCACTCCTGGTGTGCCATAATGATGATTTTTTTTTTCAGGTACAAATCTAAGCAGCTTTAAGTGTGTATATTAAATATCTTAAAGTAAAGCAGTTTCATAGAATCATAGAATCATCTGGGCCGGAAGGGACCTCCAAAGGCCATCTAGTCCGACCCCCCCGCAGTCACAGGG
>JAOQGH010000012.1:127425845-127455251 GCA_025769975.1 Gallinago jamesoni
ATCACCCCTTTGTCCTCCATGTGCCCAAGCATGGTATCTAGAAGGATCCGTTCCATGATCTTCCCAGGCACAGAGGTTTGAAGAGTTCAGTTGCCAGATTCTTCAGTTCTTTCACTGTTTTAAGAACTTGTTTGGTCAGAGTTGTGTGTGTGTGTGTGTGGTTGTTTCTAAAGCCTATTTTATTTTTTTAATCTATTTATAAGTTAGTGGCACATACAGTCTGCTTTACTTTTAAAAATCTTTACTGTTCACCAAGCTTTCCAAAAAGTAACCTGCATTTCCTGTATCTTAACCTACAGCAACTTGAATATTTATTCCCTCTTTAAAAGATTGTCACTTCGTAAGACCATGACTGGTATAAAATAATTGTAAACAATTGGTTTTCCTTTAGCAATATTAAGTGTTATGTGAACAGCTGTTCTTCTTTTTCACCTTACAGTTTGTTTCATCCACTGATAATTTGTCTTCTGTAAGAGGAAATATATTGGAGGAGGAAGAAAGGGAATAAGTGTAATTAAAGTTTTATGATTGTACATACAGAGCACTATTTCTGTCTTGCCAAAAAAGCAGTAAGATTTAAAGCACCTGAAATACAATTGCAATTTTGAAGAACAGATTCTTGAAGTGAAATACATGTATTATTCTAGAAACGGGGAGAGCAAATGGATAACAATGCACAGCTTCCTCAGATTATTGCTGATGCTTTTTCAAACACAGAGAATGTTTGGCAAGACTCATTAAAGAGTGTTAATACACAACTTTGTATCCTCAGATTCAGGTCTTGGTGTTTTTAGAACTAGCTGCTGCATGTTCCTGCTTGGAAAAATATTCTGTGAAGCTGCCATGCTGGCCTCCAGGCCAATGCTGCCCACCAATTAAAGTCAACAAGTTCACAGGGTACTTATCAGTTGGTATTTGGAAGTACCTGTGAAACAGCTGACAGTGAAAAATATTAAAAGCTTTCTCGATACCCTATGCAAAGAAAAAGCTTTAAAAAAATAAATACAGCTATACTAACATCAAAGAAGTTCAGTATCTAACTACATGTAGCCAAACATTGATGAAACTGACTGCTACAACATTGTTGACCATGGGCCTATTCTAAAAGGGAACAGTTTGTTCTTCTTAATATGCATTGCTCAAGAAACACTTGTCAATTTCCCTATGTGCAATCAAGGATAGGCAGCCAACATCTTGATTTTTAAAAAAGTCAAAGGTAGCTTCCAGAAGATTCATACAATAAATTAAGGACTACAGAATTATTAGACCTCTTCTAAAATAAAAAATGAAGGGACGCTTGGCCTAACAAAAAAAAAAAACCACAACTTCCAATACACTCTGAAGAACATCCAGGGGTTCACCTGCTGGAAAGCATCTCTGCAGAGGGAGACCTGGGAGTCCTGGCGGACAAGAAGTTGACCATGAGCCAGCAATGTGACCTTGTGGCCAAGAAGGCAAATGGTCCCCTGGGGTGTATCAAAAAGAGTGTGGCCAGCCGGTCAAGGGAAGTCACCCTCCTCCTCTACTCTGCCCTGGTCAGGCTGCATCTGGAGTACTGTGTCCAGGTCTGGACTCCCCATTTCAAGAAGAGCAGCTGGAGAGTCCAGTGGAGGGCTACAAAGATGATCATAGGAATGGAGTCTTCCCTTACAAGGAAAGGCTGAGAAACCTGGGTTTCCCCAGAAACCCCTGAGAAGGAATCTCATCAATGCTTATAAATATCTAAAGGGCAGGTGTCAAGAGGATAGGGCCAGACTCTTCTCAATGGTGCCCAGTAACAAGACAAGGTGTAACAGGCACAAGCTGAAACACGGGAAATTCCATCTCAACATGAGGAAAAACTTCTCTGCTTTACGGGTGGCAGAGCATTGGAACAGGCTGCCTAGAGAGGTTGTGGAGTCTCCTTTTCTGGAGATATTCAAAACATCTTGCTCTAAGTGAACCTGCTTTGGCAGGGAGGTTGGACTGGATGATCTCCAAAGGCCCCTTCCAACCCCTACCATTCTGTGATTCAAATCATTATCAACAGAAAATCAAATTCAGACTATGAAACATCAAGAATTACAGTTGGAACACTAGAAACTTTTTTTGCAGTTTTGCAAGTAAACAGCTACAACCAATTTCAAGTTTGAAAGACACATTGTACCAAGTCTAAAAGCAAGTACTTCTGGCAATAAAGCATTAGGGTGCTTCTGTTTTTTTGAATACTAAGGCCCATTTATTGCCTGGTCCAGCAGAGTCAATGAAACAGAACAGAATGCACTGGAACTGTGTAATTATCTACTTCTGTGAAGTTTACTGCCTCAAATGAATTTGTGCATCTGCTAACAAAGAAAAAATTTCAAATTTCTACTACAATTTCTAAATTTCTACTCTTTACACATAATAAGCAATGACTTAATATGAGTACTTTAAGTTTAAAACAGCCATCTTCAATTCAATGAAGTATAAAGAAATGCCACGCAAACTTTCCTAAGACTCTTAAGTCACTCATAAGGTTTATTTTTCAGCTACAAGTGTATGCAAGTATCAGGGAAAGGCATTTCTGAAACTCATACTTCTAACATTGCTGGTTTATAACATACAGATTCAAGGACACTCCTAGCTGGAAATACAGTTTACTTTTCATTTGGTAAAATAAGAGATCAGCTGACCTCCAATTTATAGCACTCTAGAACACACTCCATCAACTTTGTCATCTACTAACTACTCAATACTCACCCAGTCAACCTTACTCTGCAAACGTGCTTCAGAGTTGCTAGGTAATTCAGTTTGTAAGTTTAACGGAATGCCTGATGCCAGTGAAGATAAGAGAAAAAATTAAGAAAAAATATTTTAAATAAATAGACTCCACATTTTTATTTTGTGATAGTTGACAAGAACATTACTGAAATTTCTGAGATTATATGGGCATTTATTCACAACTTAAAAGCTCTAAATCACCACAATACCGTTTTTCCGTATCTTCCATTAATTTTAAACAAAGTAAAAATTTATCCTGTCACAGCTTCTGTCCACATTATCACTGCTGTCAGTTTCTCTGGCCACCAAACACTTCTACCTTAACAATAATAATATCTGTAATACTGCAATATCTAAAAGGCATACAAAGATGTTAAAAAAAAACAAAACCACCACCAACAAAATATACACACAAAATATTGCATGGGTTTTTTCTTGGGCTTTTTGGTTTGTTTGTTCTAAACTCATATGAATGCTAGACAAGAACTGTATGGTACAGCATATTGTACTTGCAATAAAATCTAAACAATAATTTATTTGTTAACTTATGTGTTCAATAACAGGAGTCAACTAACCCGAAAACTACAAATTTTATAGCAAAGCCTGATCCAGCTTTCAGAAGCGAGAATTTCAGATGTCAAGTTAGAAGAATAACACCAAAAAGTGTTCTGCATAAATCTAATTTATTTTAAAATCAGATTTTACCAGAGATGATGTAGCAAGATCAACACACAGCAAGATATTTATACATCACTGCAGTTTGTACAAAGACATAAAAAGAAAAAATTTGAAGTCACTCTACACATTCTTGTTATTTCCTTAAAAGCTAATTCAAGCTTTAGCAAAGTGAACTGTACTTTAGCCATACTACTCACCTTGTTTAGAAGGCAGATGACGCACAGGTCGTGCTGGCTGAAGGGATTTACCAATAAACTTTTTAGTTTCCTTTAACATTTCGAAGCATCACACTTTAAAAAAGCAGCAGAAATCAGTACAGAGTGTCGTTTCACAGTTAAGTGAGAAAAGCAGTCTATCTACCACTCGTCAGGTGCATTTTACAAGACCATATACTATTTTTTAGTATCTGAGCAGGAAAAAGGCCTAACACAGAAGTTTTCTTAGATGACAGAAAATGCTGGATACAGTTTGCATAAAGACAAAGAATCAGACATCCCCCTCATTTGTCCTTCCAATTGAGCTATGTCTCAAAAAGATTTTTTTCTTATATGTATATATGTACACTTGGACAAAGGAGAGGGGGACATGTGATGGAAATGAAGGTGTTTTCTAAAAAGTAATTTAAATCAATGGGGTTTTAATTAGTATCATAGCATTTTTTTGGTTGGAATAGACCTTTAAGATCATCAAGTCCAACTGTTAACCCAGCACTGCCAAGTCTACCACTAAACCATCACCCTCAGCATTACATCTACTTGTCTTTTAAATATTTCCAGGGATGGTGACTCCACCGCTTCCCTGGGCAGCCTTTTCCAATCCCAAACAACCCCTTCAGTGAATATTTTTTTCCTAATATCCACTCTAAACCTCCCTTAGCACAGGGTGAGGGTGTTCCCTCTTGTCCTCTTGCTTGTTACTTGGACAAAGAGACCAACACCCACCTCGCTATAACCTCCTCTCAGGTAGTTGTAAAGAACACTAAGGTCTCCCCTCAGCCTCCTTTTCTCCAAACTAAACAGCCCCAGTTCTCCCAGCAGCTCTTCATAAGACTTCTGCTCTAAACACCTCACCAGCTTTGTTGCCCATCTCTGAACACACTCCAGTATCTCAATGTCTTTCTTGTCATAAGGGGCCCAAAACTGAACACAGTACTCAAGGTACAGTGCCGTGTACAGGGGGACAACCACTTCCCCAGTCCTGCTGGTCATACCATTTCCAATACAGGCCAGGATGCTTTTGGCCCCCTTGGCCACCTAGACACACTGCTGGTTCAGATTCAGCCAGATGTTGATTAACACCCCCCAGTCCTTTTCTGCCAGGCAGCTCTCCAGCCACTCTTCCCCAAGCCTGTAGAGTTGCATGGGGTTTTTGTGAACCAAGTGCAGGACCCAGCACTTGGCCTTGTTGAACCTCATTACATTGCCCGTGGCCCACCAATCCAGCCTGCCCAGCTCACTTTATAGAACCTTCCTATCCTCAAGCATATCAACACTTCCACCCAACTTGGTGTCGTCTGTAAACTTACTGAGGGTGTACTCAATCCCCTCATCCAGATCACTGACAGATATTTGAGAGGACTGGCCCCAATACTGAGCCCTGGGGAACACCACTTGTGACTGGCCACCAACTGGATTTCACTCCACTCACCACAACTCTCTGGGCTCTGCTATCCAGCCACTTTTTATACCCAGAGAAATGTACACCCATCCAAGCCACGAGCAGCCAGTTTCTCCAGGAGAATGCTGTGGGAAACTGTGTCAAAGGATTCACTAAAGTCCAGGTAGACAACGTCCACAGCCTTTCCCTCATCCACTAAGCGGGTGATCTTGTCATAGAAGAAGATCAGTTAGTCAAGTAGGACCTGCTTTTCATAAACACATGCTGTTTGGGCCCGATTGCCTGGTTGTCCTTCACGTGCCACATAATGGCACTCAAGATGATCCACTCCATACCCTTCCCCAGCACCAAGGTCAAACTGACAGACCTGTAGTTCCCTGGATACTCCTTCCAGCCCTTCTTGTAGAGGGGCATCAACACTTATAACTATAGAGATTATTCAATTCTAGTATGAAACAGGAAAAGAGAAGTTAGGCTATTTAAAATATGATCCAGTATCACTCCCCACTTTAATTGGTCTTTGCATTATAGAATAAAAACAATCTATTCACTACACAGTAACACTTAACTTTTACTACATTCAAGTAACAATTTTCCAGTCTGAATACATTCAGGTGTAGAAAACAATTGTCAAATGATAACTGTCTGAATTAGAGCAGCTGAGCTAAAGCTAGGGGAAAAGTTCTGTTTTGGTTCCCTGTTTTTCCTACACTCTCAACTTAAACAAGAAATATTTGAAAGCTGTAGTCAAAAGCAACAAAGAAAATTCCTGCAGACAAATGAACTGTGACTACTAACATAAATGATATATTTCACTTTATCCAGATTAGGAATACTTGTTTAAATCAGATTTCTACTGCATACTAAATTTCCATGTAAAGCAATGCAGTAATGATATTTGTATCAGAAGATTCTTTTAAAAAGCAAGTTTTCCTTCATACTCTGATTGCAATTGATATACACTTTAAAAAAAAACACAGAAAAACTGCTTAAGAGGCTGGCTAGCGTCTAGAATGTAGCACAACCGTATTTTTTAAAGCTTTCTCCTGTCGATGAAAAGTAAGATGACTTGGGGAGACAGCAAGAAACCACATTCTCCCCACACACACTCCAATTTCCACAAGGAGGATGTCTTAAGAAACCACACGCTCCCAAGGAAAGCAAAACAAATGAGAATATGAGAGGAAGAGGTGAATTGGACAGGGATGAAATGAAGTACCATGGTCTTACAGGTCTATTTCCTCTGAATTGAAGGAAGAGGCTAGAGAAGATCTCAACAAGTTACCCACCCCAACCTTCTGGATTAAAACGGTGTTCTATCAGACTAATATCAAGAAAAGAGGAGAAAGAATAGTTTTAATAGCTGAGGAGCAAACTGCTTCCAGGGCACCTCCCACACCCCAAGACCTATAAACACCACATTGCCTCTCAGCAGTTACTTCAGGTTGTCACCTGCCCACCAGAAAGCAAACCCTCTGCAGTGTCAGAATTTTTTTTTTCTGAGTATCTAAACAAGTTGGGACATTCACAGTAGACAGCTCACGAGGGCCCATCAAAAATGTTCTTCTGTGAAAAACCCCTTGAGCCCAGTAGGCCCACGAGTACCCCGAAACTGACCATCTCCCCTTCCCCCGAGGAAGGACGGCCATTTCACTCGGAGCTCCCCAAGCTCTACCACAACCGGCAAGAAAACGAAACCGCCTGGCAGAAGCCACCTCCCTCAGCAGCCCTCCCCGGCCTCGCACCTCACCACCCCTTCCGCCCCGCTTTTTGGGCCGAGGGCCGCCCCAGCCCACCTCTAACCGCCTCCCGGGGCCGCTTCCCCAGCCGCCGGCACTGCCTCTGTCCCCCCGCACCAGGAACGGGCTCCGTGACCCCGCTCTCCCTCAGCGCCGGGCGGGGCGGGGCCGGCTTCGCGCTCCCCTCAGCCGCGTGCTGGGGGCTGGCGGCCGTTTAACGGTCGCGCCGCCAAGGGGCAGGGGGGTTGTGGCGGTCGGGGTGTCCCTCAGTGGGGCTGCTTTTCCTCCCGCTGTCTGTTAGGAAGGGGGGGCCCGCAGATTTCGCCTTTCAGGGTACCCTACGAGGTGCGGGCGGGTTTTTGCCGGCCCTGCCGAGGCGGGAGGGGAAAGCGAAGCCGAAGCGAAGTGCTGCCGCTAACTCCCGCTCGTGTCGGGACTGAGGGAGGCTGGAAATAAAGGCGGGGTCGTTTGTAAAGTAAGCTTTAGCTGATTTCTTTTTCTGCCTGCCCTCGAAGTTTTGCCGTTTCTGTTTGCTGGGTGCTTCGTGGTTGTGTGGTGGGTTGTTTTGGGTTTGTTTTTTTTTTTGAAAAGTGGGGGGGTTTGTGTGTTTTTAAATTTTTTAATTTATCTTTTTTTTGAAAAAATAAAGTGTGTGTTATCTTATAGCCGGTAGTGCACCACCTGTATGGAAACAGCAGGAAACCCCGGGGTCAGTGTGAGGGAGGGCCAGTATGGCTGGTGCTCTTACTCTGAGGCACCCTGAGAGCCATTTCTGATCCTGATTTCTGCTTACAGTGTCTTTAAAAAGGGCAATTTAGGACTTGGCTGGTATCTGGGTGATTTACTGGCTGAACAGAAAGTACTTTTCCACATACTATTCCTCCCTAACGTTGTTGCTTAATGAGATGTCCTCACTCTCTCAAAAAATGAAGTCCTATTTATCCGTAGAGCTACTCCTTCGTCCCACAAAATGTCATCCTGTTTCATCAGTGCCTAACAGTGGAAATTAGGAGAAAGTAAGTGTCTTTTGAGCACAGGTGTGAGGTCTCCACAGCTAGACTCAACCAGGAAGAAAAGGAGAATCTGCAGCCCTGGGAAAGGTGCCAAGCGTGGTCTGTGAACCAGAAAACAGCCCTTGCCAGCTCACCTAGTTGTTCCAACCAGTTACACAGGTATGACAGACCAGAGAATAGCCACTGGCTTTTCGTTTATGTAAGTGATGGCATCTTGCACATTTTAGAAATATAAACTTTTTTTTTTTTTTTACAACATTTGCAGATATAACAATGGATATGCTCTGCTAACTCCCAGAGGGGCAGACTAAAATTCCATGCTGTCAATTCCAGGTAGTCAACTACTATAGTACACGAAGTTAACAAAAAATCCTTTAACTTTTTTGGGGAGTTTGGTTGGTTGGTTGGTTTTTTGTTGGTTTTTCTTCTTGTTGTTTATTTGCTTGTTTGTTTTTTTAATGTTTCATAGCAGCTGTGAACTCAGACTCCAGAGGTTCAGGATAGGTAGGTAAAACCAAGTATGTAACAAATTTATTTATGTAAATAGCAAGTGCTTAAATAATCAGCATTTAATTATTAATATCCAATGTTAAGATGTACAATCCTGATTTGTTTCACCTAAAGACATTTTTGTTCCACCAAGCATTGTCGTTCTTTGCTGCAATCTCTGAATGTTATTTTGCATAAGTCAGGTATGCAGAGTTGAATACCGTCCCTGCAGTAGAGGCTAATATAGAGATGTCAAGCTCCTATAGTCTTCTCTGGTAATATACCATCATCCAATTAGTTTCCTGCACTGATGGTGCATGGTGTGCCATCACATTTCTTTTTGCAGACACTGATGCAGTACCTCTGTGTACCCGCTAACCCACTTGCTGCCATTTAAACTCTGGTTTGAGGTTAATTTCTCCCAAGTGAATTAGTTTAGGCTCAGACATGCCATGTTTGTTCTGACCCACCATCTATTCTCACAAGATTGTCATGTAAAACAGTTACTCCCCTCCTCGTGTCAACCATTTCCCTTAGCTAAATCGGCACTAATTATTGATTATTAATATGTAAGTGTACATAAATACTAAATGCCCACTGTTATTCCAGAACAGTCACTGACAGGAAAGTCAATGGATTTGATACCTTTATCAATCCGAGATAAAGGTATGTTTTTTCATGGGGCTGTTGTGGTTTTTGAAAGACACGTGCCAGGTTCTGCAAACCAGATTTACCCAAGATCAACACCGCCATTTCTGTGGTTGGCATATCAAAACGGTATCGCACACAGTTATGTAGAATTACATGTCCTTCCAGTATTTTTGCACATTTAAATATGCTAAGGATGAATTAAACAGTGAAAAAACCTCACTTGTATATTTCATTGGGGCTGTAGACGGGGAAGCTGCTTTTAATAGGTTAGGGAAGAAGAAAGGGCAGGAGCAGAAATAGGAAAGGAAAGAAAGGGAGCATGCCAGATACTTTGTAAGCTTGTTGCTCCTGGGTTTGCTGGGAAGATGGGTATATTAGGGCTGGTAATGGCTGGTTTTTGAGGCACTGACTGTCCCAGCAGGAATAGTTATCGCCTCACACACAGCCCGCCATGAGTTGGCAATATCAGCGGCAGCAGTAAGGCCAGCTTTCCTGCAGTCTGGCTTAGGCAGAGGTAGCACTGGACCGCAGCCATTTCACAGATCCCAGCAACCTGCTGCCTTAAGCAACTTTGCTTGTGCCTAGAGGGAATTCCGCTTCCGACTGTGGGAAACGAAAACATACGCTAACGTTTTTTCTACCTTATCAATTGTCTGCCAGTTTTGCCTGGTGCTTGTAATCAGCCTCCTGGAAATTCCAACTTCGTTTGGTATTGTTTATGTTCTTACATTACATGATGATAGTCTAGTGTTCTCTCAAATATGTAATATATACAATAATTAATTTAAAGTGCTGATAACAGGTCTAACCAAGAGAGATTTTATTATATATAACAAAATATAAGTATTACAGACTTTATTGCTGTGTGAACAAAATGCATATATGCAGAAAAAAACCACCCCAAAACCAACTAGCTCTTTATAATTGGGAACTGATTAGATTAGTTGGGATTTGTTTGATTTTTGTTGTTGTTTTTTTTTTTTACCATATTGCTTGTGCTCCTGAAGGCTGTAGGCTGCAGAAAGCCACACAGTCACACTTACTCCCTATACTAGATATGGCTCAGGAAGCATAAAACATTTATGAAAAGACAATATCAATATTGCACATGTAAAAATGAGCAATTGCACATCTAAATGAGCGTGTAATTGTAATTGCATATGATTCTAGCTTTGTAATGGATGACACTTAATAGCAAAGTGACGGCTTTGTGCTGAAATGAAAGCACTCCTGGGTCAGCCTGGAGGCAGATTTGTAGTTGCAAGTTTAAAAAGCCATTTTAAGTGTAATTTGTCATTCAGTTGTGCAGCCAAATGTAATCAGCTTGTTTGCATATGTAATTGTGATTTATTTAGCTGTACTTTTTTGGGAGCCTTCTTTTTTTTTTTCCTAAAGCCACTTTCCATGTATTTTCATCACAAAGCAAAATCCATTATTTCCAATGTTATATGCTTTATTAGTGAATAGAACAAACACTGAGAGATAAGAATGGAAGTGTAAATGTTTGTGTGCACACAGGATATTTCAGTTGTATGTTTGAGAAGTGGCTACTTCAGCTAAACTAGTGACTAGTCCTGTGGCACCAGTGCCAGGAAAGTATGAAAAAGCTTTTCTACTCCTTGCATGTTCCTGATGTTGAACTATTTTCTGTATTGATCCTGGTTTTCCAACAGATTTGACAATTCAGAAAATTAATCATGAGTGTTAATTTTCTTTTTGACTAGAGAAACTGTTGAATTAAAAGTGGGAAGCCATTGCTGTATTTAGTGCTTCTCAAGTGTAACTGAAAAGAAGTTTGAATATTTATGGTCAGCATCTAATGCTATGTACATTAATATATGCAAATATATTCACATACAAAACTTCTTTCACTTCTGCCACCTGGCATGTTTCTGTTAGGAGAGGGATTTTGTATTTTTGTTTAAAATTAATTTTCTGGGGTCCTTAATTATAACAGATTCTCATCATATTTCTTCAAAATTTCAGGCTTCTGTGAACATGGAGAAAAATCTTGACAACAAGGATCAAAGGCACCATACGAGTACCAAATCATCACCAAATGGCAAATAAAATGAATCTTATTAATAAATATATAAAAGACATATAAAAATTAAGCATTCATTACTTTGGGGGAGGACTGCCTTGCTGGTCTCTGATCACTGAAAGATGGCAGTACTGAATTGCAAAGGTTAATTATCGCACCTAAACCGAACAGTGCATTCAGGATGTATGAACTGAATATTCTCAATAACTGCAAACAGCAAACAACAAAATTTCAACTAACCTTAGTTTGTAGGCTCTGAAAAACCACCTGCACGTCCTTCTTCTCGAAGGGGATTTCAGAAGCTACTGCCAGGAGGATTGAAAGGCAGAAATTCCCATGGAACCGTTAGGCTCTGTTATGTCACTGGGGTTTTGCCCTGGTAGCAGGATCTGCTCTTACTGCCTGAACCTGCTTCTCAGAGTTGCCCTTTTGGGTTTTGGTAGGCTAAGCTGTGGCTCTGTTGAAGGAACTTCCATGTGGAGGGCACATCTCAGATGCAGAGCTTTAATTTGCTGTGACTGCATTGGATAGTGGAAAAAGATGCCATGGGGGAGTTGGTCCCTGCAGAAGGAAAACTGCTAGATTGTAGCTAATTGATTAACTAACTTTGTATGTGAAGGAGGATGTCACAGAATATCAAGATCTGTGCTGTTTGCTTATTTTTTTGTATTAACAAAAGCATAAGAAAAAGAAGGTAAGAAAGCATTGTGGGCCTACATGAATCAATCAATAAAAATTCATCCACATCTATCATTATCCAGCAAATTTTATAATCTATGTATACATACACGTAGTAATAGATTTAAATATATATATATTTCTCTCATGTGTTTTGTACAGGAAAAGAGACTCACACATTTAATAGTTGATAATAATATTCTGGAAGAGTTCAATTTGCTTTGGGAGAACAGAATTTTGAAGTCATGGCTTAATGACTTTAGTGCAGGTTTTTCATTTTTTTTTCTGAGTTTGGGCCGGAGTATCACCTGCAATTTGTAGAGATTCCTTTACTCTGATTTCTTACATCTGATATATCTATCATAGCTGAGTTAAAAGGCCTAAAAATCCTATATTCTGGAGTTAGTCTCTGAACTTGAAAAGAAACTTTCAAGAAAAGTTGGCCCAAGCTCCAATAGATGGGAGAATTTTGCTTTCCAGTATTTCAGTCATGGGGACTAGATTTAGTTCTTATGCTGACTGAGGTGGTTGTCATAGCTTTTAATACCAGGAGTATATATAGTGTTTTATGACTAATCATCTGAATGACTTTAGATTCAGATGAAATAGAGCATGATTCAGCAAATGCCACCAAAACCTGTACTGATAAATAAGGGTATGGTAAAATGGGGATAGAAAAGTCAGGACCAAGGGTATAATGGGAAAAAAAAGACCAAAGTTTGGAATGTGACAGAAGGAAACACATACTAGTTCTGCAAAAGACTAGTGATTATAAAAATTGCATATATTAAAACTATGCATTCATGCTTCTTTGGAATGAGATAATCTGTTTATGTCATACCTGTGGGAAAAAATTATTGTCAAAATTGTTGACCATTTTCCTTAACATACCAAATAGGAAATATGATCGCAAGATAAAACTGTTATGTGTTCAGATGTGTGTACATACATATGAGGGTAAGAATGACCTAATTGAAAATTAATGATATTTTGCAAATTAATCCATTGCCATTGTTTGACATTTGCTTTGTCACTTTGAAATACATTATTGTAAAATTATTAAATGCAAATTACATGTTAGAGTGGAACCATTCTGACTTTGTTCAGCTTTTTCTAAATGCAAGGTGTGGCTGATTTATAAGGAATCGGAATAAAGTTTCTTACTTACATTGCCTTTTAAACTTTAATTTACTTACAAGAGAGAGATACTAATATTTCTATAGCTTTTAAGTTTGTTTCAGTTGTAAGTCAGTTCACTGTTCTTCTCGGTGGTAGTGTCTATCTAATAGCTTCTAATGATGAAGTTCCACAACAGCCATCAGTGTAACTTCAGTGCTTATTGATCTTTCTATATTGTTTACTGAGTTGTCTCCATTTCTGTGTTGTTCTCTGTGAAGATATCAGGGTTTTAAAAGCTGTTTACAATAAATGTGCTTTCCAGCCATTTCTTTGCACGTGTGGACAGCTGCTGCTTCTTGTGATGTCCAGCAGACATTCTAATGGTGGGAAAGCAGAGGGAGAACTAGAGCAGCTTCTTTGCAGGTCACCCTTCCCATTCCTCCTGGAAGTGGGGACAAGGTAGAGGCAGGGAACGAGCCTTAGTCTTGTCCTAAAATGGGGCTTGGAGCATACACGTACCCACAGGATAGGGGTCAGCTGGCTGCTGGGTGCACTGCTGAAGGCATTGCCTGCAGGAGATGACAGTTTCTGGCTTCTGTTAGCAGGGTAGTTTATGCTCCAGTACATTCCTGGTTTACTTAACTCTCAGTTATCTTAGCTTATCACTTCATTGTAGCAGTGGACCCGTCGCGTTTCAGCTGTAACTCGGGACAGCAGGTTCTTCTGGCCAAGAGGGTTGTTTTTATCACCCGGATGCTCTGGATCTTACCCTGTAATTTACTGGGTGCCTCCTAAACACTGGCAAAGACAGGGAAAAAGAAAAGGTCAGCAAACAGAAAATGAGAAAAAAGAGCAGGCTGGGAACAAAACACTTGTTGCCAATATTAACCAAACACAAAATTAATTAAAAAAAAAAAAAACCACACACAAAAGCAAAAATAGCACCTAGAAACTCTATTGTGGAACTGAAGCCATACAGTCACCACAGGAACCAAAAATAATTTGATTTTTTTAATATGAAAAAGTCTCATTTAGTATATGAATTGGGAAAAGAAGCTCACTACCTACAAAATGAACAGTTGAAGTCTTTGACATTGAGAGTAAGCACAGAATGTGGCTTCCTCACTGGCAAAAACTAAAGGATTTTCAATTCATCCTACTAAAAAAAAAGAAACATAAAAAAAATACCAAGTTCTTATTTCTGTATAGAAAATACTGTTTGTTAATCAGTCTCTTCTCTGAGTGTATGCTTACGGAGGCATTTGGTCTCACAAGGTAGTTAACAGATATTCCTTTGTTTTCATTTATAAATCTTATTTTCTAGGGCTTTAAAAGTATTAGAGTAACAATATGCCTTGGCCTTGGTCTGGAACAAATTTATACCAGCACGTCATATCTCCCTATTTTATATTATTCTACCACAGCTTATATTACAAGTTTCAAAAAAACTGTTTTGGGATAAATATTTTTACAAAGAGTTTTCATCTAGACTTAATGTTTATCATAGAAGTGTAGTGAAAGGAATTTGCAAAAAGAAAGTCTCTTTTTGTGTAAGAGGTAGCAAAAAAAAGAGACCTTTTTTGTAAAGATTTTAAATATAAAAAAGATTTTTAGGCAAGTATTTCATTTTCCATGCTGTCTTTTAACTGCTGCTGTTAATAAAAACCAAGGTTTATGAGAAACCTCAACTTTTCTGGAATAGTCTAATGACATTAATTACTGTTTAATCAACAAATACAACCTGTTTTCATGTTTATTTAGGTTTTAATTAAGCACCAAAGCATTTTGGAAGTTGAGAATTTGAAGGGAGCCTTCCCAGCTGTTCTTTAAAGTCTCTTCTGAGGATACGGGGTTCAATAAGAAACCATCACCTGAGTTGCTGGGACCCTCTCCTTCCAGCCTGGGGTACGTACACGTATTTTGAAAGTTAAACACGGCTGTGGGTGCCCCCTTCTGAACATTAAGCTGCCCTGGGTCAGGAATTTGTTGTTCGGTTTGATTTCGCTCCAGGAAAGCAACTTCCAAGGACTCCAGTGGTATCAGTCGGTCTCTTATCAGCAATACCATTTCTTGCAGGATAAATAAATCCTAACTTTTGATGTCTGGAATTCAAGCAAAGTTAGCAAAATGGCTGTCGTTGAAACTGTATTTCAGGTAGTGGTACTGAACAGAAAATGCTGTATCATTCTAGTCAAAGAGTTAGAAATAGTTATATTCATTACAGCGTGTATCCTTCATCAATTTAGAAAAGATTATAGATTTAGAAGAATGACAGAGATTCCATAAATAATAATGAAATAGGAAACTTAGGGTTCAGTCAGCTCACATAAATATCTCATTAAATCAGCTCACATCAAGACTTTCCTTCAAGCCAAGATTAGGATCTGCTGTTACTTGAAAATTCCATTCAAGCTTTCTAGCTCAGCCAGCCTGTGCTTACAAGTGTGCAACTAAAAGCAGATAATCTAATTTACTGAATTCAGTGAAATTCAGTAAGCCTAGCAGGGAAGTAAGTTAAATTTCACCAATATAAACATTTAATTTGTAAATGTTACCATTTTCTTCTTCCTCTGCCTACTCTCAGAAATCAAATGAGTATTAGCAACAGTCCAGTACACTTAATGCTGTGTTAAAAGTGCAGGAGATGGCTTGGCCATCACAAGATTATAAATTGTGCTATGGTAATGCTGTCTTTTTTGTCAGTGCTAGAAATTCTTGCTCCTGTCGCCGTGCTAATGGCCGGCTACTGTTAGAGCCGGGCTACTTGTCTGGTATAGAGACGGGCAGTCCCCCACCAGCCACAGTGCCACGCGGTGTGTGTGTGACAGGCACACTGCTTTTCCCACCTGCGGCGAAGCGTGACATTGAGTTCTCCACGCTCTCGACCTGCTCTGTCTTCTGAACGCTAAAAGCAGAGGAAAAGTCAATCGTTTGTTTGACAAAGCCTGAAGGAGAGGAGGCAATAATATTCTTTCTGTAATTCATCAGGTAGGAAAGCATGGAAAGCTTTCACTTGCTGTCTCCCAAAATGAGATATATCCCAAGCATTTCTAAAGAAAAAAAAATATTAATTTTTTTTCCAAGCCATTAGCACTAAATTTTGGTTTTAAACTAAATTGTTTCTGTTCTGGTTTAATGACCTCAGTTTAAAATCACTATATTACAGGTTATGTTTTTTGCTATTTACTTTTAAACAAAGATCTGAAGGAAAAAGTTTTATTCTCACTCAAACTTTGGTAATCTGGAAAACACATTCTTGTTAAGCTTCCTGCCATAGATAAAATACCAGAACTGTGCTATTTCTGCCTTTACAAAGTACATTACAGTATGTTTGTACATCTGAGGTTTTATTATCAGTAATAACTCCTCCGTTATGCTTTCCAAATTTGGAAAGCAAAATCTACTTGGAAGGTTGTGTCTTCTTTTCACTGTTAACAGTCACAAAAGGTGTTGATTTGCTGCGAGCCCAGCAGTCGATGAAGGCTGTTGCCTATCACCTCTGATACTGGGGACAGGGAATTTTAAACAAAACTGAAAGTATTTTGAATAGAAATGCAGATTGTAACAGTTTTTCAGGAAACCTACAGCAGCTATTCTGTTCAGCAGTATGTAAATGAGATCGCTGTAGTGTTTTTCTAATCGGAATGAAACCCATGAATTTGGGGACAATTCTCGTGGTGGCTCCATACAGGACAGCAGGTACGCAGTGATGTTTGCAGCGATGAGCATTTCACCTTTCTCAGGGCCTTTTTTTATTTTTGAGAGCCAGATTTCTGAGGAAAATCTAAGCTGTTTGTAGCAGCCTCTGATTATTTTGTTTGTTTTGTTCTGTGCATGCACTTTTAACAATTTGGCTTAGCTCCATTAGCTTCCTAGTTCAGACAATCTAAATATAACATTAAATACGATAGCTTTGTAAGTGACATTTACCCACTTATAATTTAAAAAACCATAAAACTTAAGTTTGCCTTTGGAGTTCTTGTTTCTTAGTTGTTTTTCCTCTTGGGGGGGTGGATTTAACTCTACAGTTTACATTGCCACATCCTTTTCCTGGGGCGTGCAGGATATCCCAGGGTGTTTCTGCCAGGGACTCCAAGGTCCCTCGGTCACATGAGACAGCACTGATGGAGGCAACTTGAGGGGATCACGAGTGTGTTCTTCATCTCAGAGAGGAATGTCTTGCTTCTACAGGTCTTCCAGATCCCGTTACCTGATACAGGATAGACTGATGCAGACAGTGGCAGTGTTAAAAAGGCCAGAAGACCGGTTCGTAGCCCAGATTCCCTCCATTCTCATCCTTTTGCTGTGAAGTCAGGTGGGTAACGATGCCAAAAGGCATACCATGCAAAAAAAAAAAAAAAAAAAGTTGGTTTAAATAGAATTTAGTGTTGTTAAGAAATTATTAGGTGTTTCTTCCTCATTTTCTGTGGTGTGATTTTCCTGTTCCTTGGTCTGACTCTTGCAGATTGTTCTCTGCCTCCATTTTGTATCACTGCCCCCTTCTAGGCTGCTTCTTCATCCTGAAACTCCTCGATACTTTTTTTTTAACTTCCTTCACGTTGCCCCGTTGCCAACAAAGTGGTCCGCAGTGCTGGAGGAGAGAGTCCTCCTCTTCTTTCACGTTCGGTAGGAGGAGGAGTTATGGACAAACCACGTGTATTTCCTGCACCTCCAGAATGAAGGTACCAACTTGACCAGTTCAGAGGAAACGCATATCCAGTATAAAACAGATGTTCTGAGATTTTTAGCTACTTCTAACAAACGTCTGTTGAGCACAAATAGGTGAAATCTGTCTAAGTCTTGTAACTCAGCCATATTTCAGCTCTTTTTCACAGGAACGTTGAGACCTGTGACACAATGCCAGCTAAGCCTGCCAAACTGCTCCAAAGCATGGGGTAGGGATAGCTGGAATTCTCTGGCTATACGAGTTTATTTAAGCATAAACAAATAAACAGGTTTTCCCCTGCTCTCATTCGTGGAAAAAGAGTACTATTTAAACAGAAACTGCACAGAAAATAGGCCAGAGACACCCGAGATGGAAAATTCTGATCTAAAGGGTTAACATTTGACATTATAAGCATCAAACCAGAAGTAAGAGACAGTTAAATTTCAGGGAATGGAAATGTTGGGCAAGTTAAATATTTTTTAAAGTACACTTTCTAGTTCATTTACCTTTCCATCAAAATAACAATAGTGTGCATTTACGTTAAAAGGAATGTGAAGTACTGTGTTCTTACTCCTAAATAAGACAGGTACGCAAACTATAAATAGCCCTGTAGGCTCTTTCAGCCCTCTTCAGCACTGATTAGACTAGCTGAGTAATTTTTGATGAAAAAACCCAATAATCAGAGAATGCCAGTTTGCCAAATTTGGATTTGAGAAGCATATTACTTTCACAGAAAGGTCAATTTTTTAACAAAGTGAAAGTATGACAAGAAAGATGTACATGGGTAAGAGACTTCATTAAATAACAGTGAAAGTTTAAAGATGTTCCTTTGGAAATAGAAATTCAGCCTGAGAAGGGGAGACTCCTAGGGTGACTGTGTTCTCAATGGTGTACAAGACCTACAGCCAGAGAGCTCCTGTGGAAACCTGCGTGCTCTCTGCTGGCTCATCTGCAGAGGTCTGGGGATTCCTGGCCACGCAGCCTGCTTGGGGTGCAGAGCTTCTCAGGAGGTGTATTCTACTTTTCAAAATCAAGTTCAACAGAAATCCTGTATTAAAGATTTATTTCTTCAAAGTGCTTTAGGTTCCGCCTCTCCGAAATGGTTAGAAATTATGTTCAATCCTTGCCTTAAATAGGAGAGAATTCGAAGTATTTCACAAGTTTAACTTGAGGAACTAGCAGATACTACACACAGTAGTATCAGTAACAGACATAAAATTAATAAAATCCAAAGAACAATGTGATAATCACAAAAATAGAGAAGACCCAAAATACTCCAATAACACTATTAAGCAAAATTTTGGGGGCAAATAATATCAAATTCTCTACCTATTTCTTATTTAGGCAACTATACTAATTTTTTAACAAATTGAAAGTATGACAAGAAAGACTTATTATAGACAGGTAAGAGACTTAAGTAAGTAACAGTGAAAGTTTAAAGATCCTTCTTTTGGAAATACTAGAAATTCAGTCATCTTTCTGTGAAGATAATATGCTGTAAGTCATTTGACCCATAAGCCTGCTAGCAACTTCTCTCTCACACAGTTTAACTCTAATCAGTCTTGAAATTTCATCAGCCACATCATTTTCCCTAGGAAATATTGCAACAAAAATAAGCAGCATGTCCCCAGAGGTGTTTTTCTAACCTCAGTCTCTTTGTCCCTCCTCCAATTTCTTTTTTTTTTAAACACTAAGCAACATGCTTAAATTTAAGTGAGCTGGAACTATAAGCATGCCGTTACAAATGGATATAAAGCTATCAAAAGAGCTAGTATTACAGTCACTTTGAAATAAATTGTTGGTTTTCCATTACAAGATACACTGTTACTGGATAAAAATGTAATATGCAACTATCCTTATGACCCCCCCATGCGTCTCATTTGGTTTTATCTTTTAGCCATTATTTATAGTAAGTGTTCATAAACCCATTTGATAATCATTTTACTAAGTCATTCCAGTGACATACAACTTGTCATCTGGATCAGCAGTTTCCAATCCATACTCTGTCATATCTGTTACTTTTGTTCACAAGATTTAGCTGAACATGCTTCTTGCTGATAATCTGTGATAAAAGCAGCCGTACAGATCCAGATCCAAAATCTGTTTAGCTCTATGTCCCTATTATTATTATTATTTTTCCCCACAAGCAAATGCCTACAGATGAATATAAAAGCAGAGAAGTGATACAGGGATACCTCCCTGGTGGACTTCTCCAGATTCCAGTGAAGTGTAACATCAGGCTAACAAGTAGCTTTTTTGTTCTAAAATAAAAGCTCTTTTTGTGGTTAAAGCTGTAGGAAACCGAGCCTAGATATTCTTCTCTTGTGGGCTCAAATAACCATAGCCAAATCTTGCAAATAACTTAAATCGGATTAAATTTCTCTCTCCCCTCTCCATGACCTCCAGCCTTTTGTTCCTTCACCTTCGTGCAAGCTGCTGCACATAGACTGTACCAATAAAAATCACTGAAAGCAAACTGAATTAAGGAGTTATTTTCAATTAAGTTATAATTAAGTTATTTTCAAGCAGGTTCCCCCCACCCCTGCAGTGCTAGGTGTACAGTGCCGTCCCCGACACTGCTCCAGGAGCACAGCTCTGCTGCCGAGCCCTGGGACAGGGATGGACACGACTGGAAGGCTGAGCAACGGGGACAATTTAGTCCAATATGGCTGAGATGAACGTGGGTTTTAACTCCCCTGTAAAGCAAATAATATTTGGTGTGAGGAGGGAGTGAATATAACGAGAGAGTAGAATTTTCTTTTGCAAGTAGTTAAGTGATACTTACTCCTCCAACACGGATCTATTTCTCAACAACAAATTTTTTTAAAGGCTTTGTAAATGACAATCACACATAAGAAAGAAAATAAATAAGAACACAGAATGAATTAAGTTAATCCAGTCACTCAGCTTGCTCTCAGTGTCTATCAGGTAGGTGTGAAATAGATGAAGTAAACAGCACAATAACATTACTAAAGTATTACTTTTTTTTTCAAATAGCTGGCATGTATTTCCACATCCTCCCTGTTTGATAATCACTATCTTTGAATAATTTTACTGATGTGTTTCTCAAGCTTGCTTGGAAGAACACTTCACAGGTATTTTTAGAGGGTATTTTGCATCCAGTGCAGAATTTTTGCTATCAGAAAGGGCAGTTCAATTGATCTAACATGACAAATCACCTTTGCTGCTACTCACCTATTTATTATCATTAGCTACAGGCATTTTCTAATGCTTGATATTAAGCTGCTGCCCTGGCCTTCCCTCTGTTTTTAAAGACATACACTGTTTGAAAGACTAGGAAAAAGCAAATATTGCTCGTCGTCCATCTCAACAATAACCACTAATGACTCCGTGGTTGCTTCAGCATCTTCTCTAAGCACTTCAAGGTGAATTTCTTATCAGGCTGCTTTGAAACCTCTAGCTTCTTTCAACATGCTACTCGTGACTGATCTGATAATCTAGTTTTCAGAAACACTACCCTCTGGTCTTTGTTTTTAAAAGACGACATATCAACATATATGACAGGTACAAACAAAACCCAGCAAAATACTCAGCAGTATTGAATTATTATTGGAAAATAAAACCCAATTTAAGGTCTGAAGTGTTTTCTTGTCAGCACCACTCAGTTTGTAGAGAAACTCTTTGGTGGGAAGGAGCAGAAGGAGAGTAGGGAAGGAAGAAGTTAAGATCTGAAAAGTGCAGAAACCCTTCACTGTGAATGCAAATAGCTCCTTCCCCCATCTAACACAGAATTGATACAGCAAGGAGACTATTAAAAGCCAGCAAAAGAACTGAATGATTATAGAAGCTAAAAGTTCTTCTAGTGATCAGTATGCACAGCACAGGACTATGTTATTATGGGGTTTTTAGCTTAAAATTTAGAGAAGTTCAATGGACTGAGACGTAGTCCAGCACAGACCATCATGAGTGGCTGCAGACAAGCCTGCTCCACAGGTAGTCAGATCTATTCCAGACTCTTATGAAGGCTCTTCAGATTCTACCATTAATTTTCTTACATGGTCAAAATACCATCATTCTTATGTCCCCAGAAGAGGTTGAAGCATCATGGCACATTTCATATTTTATAGAAATAACTGCAATAATTCGCTTTGCAAAAGGAAGCAGTAGCAAATACTGTGCTATTATCTGGATTCAGACAAAAATAAATTACGTTGTCCACGTATCTTCCCTTCTGATCAAAAAAAAGGGAGAACCACAAGATAGAAAACAAAATACAGCTTAACACAGGGCAAAAAAATGTTAAAATTCCTTTGATTCATTGATATAACATTATACCCAGGCTTCCTACCTAGCCCCCCCTCACTGAAGTTACAAAAGCAGTGGCTGATTTCCTGTACAGCCCCAGCCTTCCTTATTTCAGGATGCAGAGGGCAGGCAGCATTTTGAAACATAAGACATACAGAGAGTATTCAACAGTTTAAGATGCAAACGAGCGCAGCAGATCCCTACAGCAAATGGATGTAAATAGCATCAGGAAAAGAGAGTATATTACCATATTCCCTTGGTAAACCATTGGCTGAAGAACACGTAATCCCAACAGTGTATTGGGATCATCCCGTATTTACTCCCACATTCTTCCCAAAAAGTTAAGAAAACAGCGATCTGTTCTTGCTCTCTCATGTTCCCGATGCTGCCGTTGGGCAAAAATGCAGAGCTCACCTCTGCTGTGCAATGCCTTTGCTGTTCCTGTATCAAACTAGGAAATTTGTGCATTTTTATACAAATATAAATTAAATATAGAATAACATATATATATAATAACTTATATAAAATAACAAAATATATTAATTTTTGAATAATAATCTTTATTTCTTTATTAGTTTATTTGTAAAAGGTACATTGTAATCCTGAGCTACTGCTTTTATACATTTAGCATCATACAAAGACAGATCATTTACAGTTTGATCATTTACATTTATTGTGCTCCAAAATCCTTATCTGAATACCATTTTGTCCTAGCAGGAACATAGATAATTTAAATTACATGTATCCCTGAAACATCCACATTAATTTACCCATCTGACCCCATTATCTAAATTACTACAGTCGTCTAAATCACTCAGGACATTCCTTCCAAATTTAGCAAAAACTTGTTTAAAACTATAAAGATGGGCAGTGCAAGAACTGGTCCCTCAATCCTTTGTGAATACATCATTAGAAAAAGCTTTCTGTTTCCGTATTCTCGTAGCAAGTCAGTGCTAAATTGACGAGATGTACTTTGATGGAATGGTCCAAGTAACACTTTGCTTATTTACTTATTACAGCAGTTAATGTGAATTTACAGTGTCTCCCTTTGCAGTGACCAGTGCGTTAACTCTCCCAAACAGGGAAAATCTGACACGATCAGAGGAAAGTAAGAGGCAACCCATCACCATCTTTTTGTCACCTACGTGACGCTGAAGTACTGTGAAACAAGTCATATGAAATGCTTCCCTTCGACCCTGTAAAGGAACTCGTACGAATAATCGGAGTTAAGTTCCATAATCCAAGCATGGCTTTAAGGATTTGCCAGTTTAAAAAAAAAAAAAAAAAAAAAGAAAACAAACCCAAACACTGAAGTCCCAGGATCCTTGAAGAGAAAGCATTTATCCTAACTGAAATCCAATCCTGGATAAATGGAAATTTAATTGGACTACCAAAATAGCATCTCTCTACCTGAAAAAAACCTCAAAGCGTACAGTGTTTACAAATGTCTCTCTAGCAACAGTGTCAGTCCTTAAAGTACACTCATAACTTCCATTTCCTGAATAAGGTCACTATGATCTTAGGCAAAAGATACAGTAAGCAGTTCAAGCAAAATGCTTATTGCTTAGGTTTTAAAGCAAGCCACTTTTATATGATTGTAGTTAAAACATTAAGTACAAATGTGAAGCTACTGTAGAAACACTTATAAACACTCTTGCTTTTGAATTCTTACTGATCATCTAGAAAAATGGCAGATGGATTTTAACGTAACAAAGGAAATGTAGAACTTAATACTGTCTGTTGAAATAAAATTCAACACCTATAAGGACAGAGTTATGAACATGTAAACACAGCTTTAGTATTCAGAGCTAGGGAATCTAGCAGCAAAACAAACTATTTGCATATTACGTAGTGCAATGAACAGTTGTTCTTAAGAGACCCCCAGTCTTAAAACTACTTTGAACAGAATGGAATCCTTACAGGAAAGGTTTTAAAAGTGTCCAAGATGTAATATCCAGAATTACTAGATGTTCATCCGCTATAACCTAATAATTTCTCTATGCAAAACTGTGCTCTGGATAACTGACTTTAATGGCTCCCCAGTAGCAGGCTCGAATGAGGCAGATTAAACCTAAGAGATAAGCGATAGCCCAAGAAACGTATGTTGCGTGAAATCGCCTGGCAAAATCTTGTGTACCAACCTAAAAAGAGAAAAAAAAAAAAAAAAGCATCAAAACATATAGCACTACCTGCTTTTCAGGGAAGAGCAGATTATATTTCGGAGAAGCACTTCAGCAACTTTTTTTACTCTGATAAGGTTAAATCAGGCATTTTATTAGCTTAATTTTACACAGTTGTAGGATAATTGAGCTTGGAAGGGACATCAGGTGGTCTCTAGCACCAACTTCCCAACCAAAGCTGGGTCAGCTCTAAGGTCCCCCCGAGTTGCTCAGGGTTCTAATCTATCTGGGTCCCAAAAAACTCCAAGAATGGAGGCTACACAAGCCTCTGGGCAAGCCAAACAGTGAAACATTTTCATCATTTTCAAACTCAGTAAGAATGTTTAAAAAAAAATAAATAGAAAGAAATCTGTCTTTTAATGTCTTTATTTCTGGCTGTCACTGTTTTTATTAGGGAAACTGGAAAACTCTTCATAACTCATTTAAGATCACACATAAAAAAATTATTCAGGTTATAGGGCAAGTTAGAGGTATAACGAGAATCATATATATGAATTTAACTGCAGGTATTTCCTCACGTGTACTTTTTGGGGACTGATGGGTAGAAAATTGTCCCTAATAACCAGTACCAGACACTTAGAGCCAAGTGAGCCAGACAGTTTTCCGAGTAATAAAGTAACAACAAAGGGAGCCTTGTGTATACGTGTTTCTGACTTTTGGAATCCTGTTCCCCTCCACTGCAGTGGAACTTAAAATTCCTGGCTATAAAGCAATATGTAGTTCTGGAAAACTGGCTGTTTTGAGAGCACTAACAAGAGCGAGATGTTGCAGTATTTCTACAGTAAAGTAAAACCATTCTTCATAAAACTGAAGGTTTTAGAGAGACAAAGAGTCAAATTTAACATCAAGGACACTCTTGAAGTGCCAGAACATTTGTTTTTTAGGAACGTTTCATTTTTCTGGCTAACCTGGATGATTAAGTGCTTGGTTTTAATAGAGATTGATAAAAACCACGCAACCTCAAATGATGGGGAAGGAAGAGAAGGTGTCAGTCAAGGGAGCTCCTTTGTAGAGGTCCACCCCCACACCCCCCCTCACACCACACAGTGCATCACTCACAGTTAACCCGACTCCGATGAAGATGCATATCATCCCAATTGTAATATAAGCACAGCAGCGCCTCCGCGGCAGGGCACTTCCAACAGAAGAACTGTTAGAAAACAAATGGCATTTTAAAATGAAAAACCAACCAACCAAACCACCTAAAAAGTAACTCTTCAGTTTAAATGGGGGGAGAGGAGAATGGCAATACACACACACCATCTTAAGTTTCTGAAGTTGTTGGCAAAGTCTACAATTACACCAAGCAGTAAGTGACAAGAGTCCACAGGTTTGTTTCAAAGGGAAACTACTGGTGAAGATTATCTAGTATCTAAAAATCTCAGTGCTTACACCAAAGAGAGCAGTGACACACCTGCAACTTGAGTGTGTCTGCCTCCTACATCCACAGCGCGCCCAGAGAAGCCTCTGAATAGCCTCTGGATTGCAAAACCCAAGCTGGCTTTGCAGCTTCTGTGCAGGTTGTTAGACACCCTGTAGACTTCTAATACTTGGTTTTAAGTACATTCATATATGCATCTAAGTAACTGGAAATCACTTCTACCACCCCTAAATGTCATTAACAGTAACAACCTCCACTACCTATTTCTTGGAATAGTTCACCCAATGCTGCTGAGTGGCTAAACTCCACCCCATGTCTTGAAGATAAAAAACCCAAACCATTTTAGTCACAAATGTTTCAACATTTCCAAAGCCTGAAATTCATCAGACACATTCAAGTCAGTTTTAGTTACTTCAAAAACATGACAAGTTCTTTTTACCTTCCAATGTTTAGAGTTCTACCACAAAAAGCTGCATGACAACCAAGGTAAATAAATCCTGTGATGTTCTGTGACTCGTTGTCTAGACTGTGAACTCCAATACAGACAGATTTGTCTCTACCTGCTGCGTTCAGCTAATTGTTGCAGTGCTTCAGACCTTACATTCTTTACTACAGGTTTGAAAAATTATTTCAGAAGCTCAGCGTTGTTTAGCAAATACATCTTGAGTCACACGTTTGCCATCACAGCTGTACTAACGAGGAAAATAGAAACATGATTTAATTCCATTGGAACACAGCTAACATGCACATCCATTGAAAGGACTAGAGGTGCTTTTATAAAGCATGTACCATCTGTCTTAGAGGTAGTTTTGAAGCTTCCTGAAGCATGTGTTAGGTTGATGGTTGGACTCAAAGGTTCCTTCCAACCTAGAGAATTCTATACTACCATTAGTTAAATACTTCATCCTGTTCTGGGAGATCAACATGCCTTTGGAAATGCTGGGATGCTTGTACTCTGTGTTCAAAGTTGCAAAGGAAGGTAATTTTCATCTCGTGATAGTTCAACATACTCAAGATAAACATGTAACAGAAGAAAGCACTGCTGAACTACTGGAGTAGTACATCTGTCATATGACTGATCAAATTTCTGGCTCCAGTTAATTAACCACATAGGCCTCATATGCTTAGCATGTGACTAGAATTTTTTTTATGCATTCATCTTAGAAAGCCTTCAAATAGATCAGTTTAAGCAGCTTAACTCCAATATTATTTCTTTACAAGGAATTTCTAAAATGCTCCAAGAAAACCCAACCAGAGTGCTCACGCTAACACCCTGAGCTTCACCTTGCGAGGCCAGGGTTGAACAGAGGGACCACTCGCAACCCATCTGTTATACTGTTTGAGGAGGAAAAGTCCCCAAACTGTTAACTTACCCTCTCACATCCCACCCCCCTTCATATTCCCTAAAAGCCACCCCCTAAATACTTTGACAGTCCTTCTAGAAGAGGACTATGTTGTCTTACTCCAAGTTACACAAGGGAAAAACCCAAACAAAACAGAGATTTTATAGAAGGGGAGAAGGAAGAGACTTCTCCAGAAGCTGAACTGATGAACACTGAACTTGCCAAACTGACCTCAGGTTCCCTCCTTCGCAGGATTTCCTGGCTCTCTACTCAAAGTTAATTCTATTAGTGAGCTGGATACCTTAAGAAAAGCCGGCAGAAGTGTCACGTTCAATACTTCTAAACCGTGCATGATATTTACTGTCCTGGTTGTTTCACATGGAGACAAAGTTCATTTTGGGAAAGAGACCTTCACTTTCAGAGCTGTAAATCATGACACTGCAGGTGCCCTGTGTATTTTCCATCCCTATTTCCCTCAAACTCTGTCCCCTCATGTCCAGTGAGAAACACTGGGGGAGAAACCACCATCTCAAAAAGGAAACATGTCTTTATTTACCTGCCTTTTTCTTTCCACAGAAAACAAAGATAAAATAAACGTAGGAAGTTTCTACAGTCACGTAACAGACCTGGGAATATTTAGCAATCCCAATAAATCATCATTTATTTTTTGTCTCCCAACAGTGATACCAGCCACTGGGCCACTCCAAATAGTGAGGCTTCCTTCTGCCCACCCCAAATTACACATAAAAACCACAAGCTAACTCTGAATAAAGCAAGCTGAAACCCTATCCTAAAACCTACCAACTGCGGCAACTCTGCCAGGCACATCCAGAAATACTAAAACTGGGGTCAAAAGAATATTTTTTAAAATCACAGAAGCAGCCTGTTTCCATGTGGGACCAATGAGGGTGAAGTCCCTACAAAGCTCTCCAGAAGGCAGCGGTTCTTTCTTTCTGAGCTGCTGCTGAGGACGCAGAGGTACCTGCCAGACCTTCGGGCAGCAGCCGTAGATATAAAAAAACACCAAAGCCAATTTAGCATCAGGTAGCAATTAGAAGAGGGACACAAGTGACAGAGGCTATTAGAGGAGTAGCACAGGAAAGAATGAAGGGTCTCCTGTGCTCCAATTAATAGGAATTACTGCCAGAATTTCAGACAGAAGGTTTTTTAAGAGGAAGATCAAAATACCAGTATTTTGAAGGTGAATAGCATTGCTGAAACTAGCCTCCACAGCAGTGATGGCGTTCCAGCTCTCTTTCCTAAAGACCCTGCAGACTTTATGGGGCAAAAGTTATACATTCATTAGAGTTCATCATTTTATCAGACCTTAAAAAGAAAAATAAATAGGTTCTGAAGGAAAAAAAGAGAGAGATTTTGGCATTCTGAAATAAAAACTTGTATGATTCAATTCTCTTTCTAGTAACTGAATTCACAATCCTGAAGTTTCTAGATGATTCAATATACGACTTGGGAAAGAGGGCAGGAACTGGTTTTTGTCTGCTGCTTCTTCTCCGTCATTAAATGAGAAAAATACCAGAAGCCTTCCTTAAACCTCTCACTCTTTTGGGAAACGGGCTGGTAAACATCTGGTATTTTAAAAACACAAAACAACACTAAAACAGGCAAAAGGAACAGTTTCTCCCCCATTCCCACTTGTCATCCTCTGCACTATAAAATAAAACTATATTGCAATAATTTCCTCCTTAACTGCATTGCAGTAGGTAACGTTCAACTAAGAGCCTGCAGAACCACTATGCACCAGTAGGACTTCTGCAAACACCTTACCTATACTGGCACGACCAGGTTTGAAGTCCGTTTCCAAAGAGATTTAGTCGTTCACCTAATAAGTGATTTTATTCTCTGCATCACAACTAATCTCCTGTATTTCCCCCAAGTGATTTTGCAAAGCAAATGACTCTTGGGGTGTGTGTGTGTGAGGCAGGGACAGGACAACGACACAAACGAAAAAAAAGTATGTCACAAAATAATACATTTGTGACCACAATGGCAGCAGGTAGATAGGATTAAAAACAAACTAGAAACCCACGATCCTGTTTCCCCCAACATCCAGGTATGAAAGGTTCCTTTGTTTATGCACTCTGGGCATGATGGTTTTATTTTCACTGAACACTGTTTAGTTATTCACCTTTTTTTGTATAAAAACTCCTAACTTCCCCTGCAGTTTTACAAGGCGGTCTTCACATTAAGATCTAGTCTCCGTCAACCAAATAGGTGGTCACAAGCAAGCTATTTGCAGAGATTCACTGCACTTTTAAAAACATTTAAAACAAAATCATAAAAATTACTTGAGAATCTGAAAGTCTCAGCAGATGTTTTCTTCCTGCTGCTTGCCTCAGTCTATAGTATCCTTTTTTCAGTTGATGGTTGTCACCGAATTAACAGAAGGAAGGAATAGTTTTGCGTCTGACCAGTCGGCTACTAATGACAGAAGTTTTGCATTAATAAACTGAAATAAAAACCCCCACGTTCCCTTCTGGCTGCTCGGTGACAGGTACGATGACCTCTGACAAAAGGCTGATAGACAGCAGCAGGTCACAGCAGTTATTTATTTCTCCATCACGACTCACAGCTCTGCCTCGCCTAGGCTGTGCCCTAAATCCATGCATTAGAAATGTTTATGCTGCTGGATGCGCAGAACTCCTCAGCCCAAGGACAGAAATGCCTATTTGTTAAAGTTTGGTTTGTATTAGAATCATAGAATTGTTAGAGTTGGAAGGGACCTTAAAGATCATCCAGTTCCAACCCCCCTGCCCTGGGCAGGGACACCTCCCACCAGACC
>JAOQGH010000012.1:127455351-127487026 GCA_025769975.1 Gallinago jamesoni
GTTGCTCCAAGCCCCATCCAGCCTGGTCCTGAACCCCTCCAGGGATGGGGCAGCCACAGCTTCTCTGGGCAACCTGTCCCAGTGCCTCACCACCCTCACAGCAAAGAATTTCTTTCTGGTATCCAATCTAAATCTCCCCTCTCCCAATTTAAAACCATTGCCCCTTGTCCTGTCACTGCACTTCCTGACAAAGAATCCCTTGCCATTCAGAGATGCTCTGGTTTTATTATATACTTTACACTACAGACAAAAATACTAAGAAATCCTTACACTCCAGCCAGATTTTAAAATAAATCACAAAAAGACAGACCAAAAGATCACACGGTGTGACGTTTTGGACTGTTGTCTGGAGTAGGTTTAATTTTGTTGCTGTTGAGGTTGGGTTTCTGGTTTGTTTTCTGTTGTTGTTTTTCTTAAGGTTAAACAGCAAATAATTTTGTACCTAAGGAGAGCCAGGAGAGAAGCTGAGGTCGTTTATCAAGTGTGACATGATAAAATATAAAACATAATGGCAATTAGCTTAAAAAAACCTACAAACCAAACCACAAAGCACTAACCTGAGCTGAAAAGATTGGGAAAAAAAAACAAACCTGAAAAGCAATTACAGTCAGTGAAAACAGCCCTCCAAAAGCAGCATCTCCTCAAGCCCCTGACTTTGACCTACGCAAACTAGAACATACTCACTGCTCCACCTCACGCTCCAGAGGTTAAACGTGGCACCACACTGCCTTCTATATCAAATAGTGCAGGAAAAGATGTCAATCAGTGCTGAAGGCCATGCCATGCCAACACCTACAGTGCATTTATCCCAAGCCTTTTGCTTCCTAAGGGACCTGCTCGTTTCCCTACAGCATGAAACGCAGCTGTGGTTCTCCATTGCCAGTGGAAAACACAGTTGCTCCTTTCACTGAAGTCACACTTGCCTATCAAAGGAAGATAAATCTTTAAATAAGCAGGACAAGAAAGTCTCTGAAGTAATATTTTTTACGTCTTACTTCGTCTCACTCTGGGATGAGATTCCACACAAATTTAAAGTATGTTAGCAGCATAGCTCGTAACAACACTTCAAACTAAGTATTCCTCACCTCAGGTAAGAAAGACCAAGCAAATACTCAAAAAGCCCCAAACCAAACCCAACACATAAAAACCTCTTCCAGGTCTTGTATTCTATTTCTCCTTCTTACTGAAGTAATAGCACACGAGTAGAGTTATTCCACAGTAATTCATAAACGCTAAACAAGCAAATGCATGAAGACAATCCTTAACGCAAGTTAGCTGTTGAGTTTATGAAATCAGTAAAACCTCTTTCAAATTAAGACAAGATTATTTCCTTCCCAACTTTTACAATAAGCTAATTCCAGTTCTACACTTAAACATGACAAGTGATTAACTGCATGAAGGGGTAAAATTTCAAGGACGCAAGTTGTTAATTTTAGCAAGCCACTCCTGTCTATTTTTAGCAGCTTATTGTTACCTCTAGCAATTCAATTGGAGAATTCTAATAAATGCAGGTTGGATTTGTCGAAATTACTGATTTGTGCATAAAGAGTGGAGAACTGACATGCACATAACATGCTCTTAAGCCTTGAAATTCAGGTGAGCACGGGAAAATCAGCACAGCAGACACGTTTTAACTCCAAAGACTTTCACAGAATAAACACTGGCAACTTATTTAACAGTTAATTTTCATAACCTTGCTTTCGGAGAACTTACATTTTTTTGCAGTGTGGGCATTTTGCTAGTGTGTTAAACCTCAGTTCCATCCACTGTAAAAAGAAAAAAAAATAAAAAGGTTGAAAAACTGGCCTGAGAATACGTTTGTTGTATTTCATGCTACATGTCACTGTGAAAACATTTTGCTTCTCAGGCTTTCTCTGACTTGTTTCTTGCTTTTATCCGTAAGTGGGATGCCCTTTTGACAGTGGCAACATCGGACTGGGATTTCCGTGGGAACATTTCCCATGACTTGCCTTAGTATTCCAGGCTTCTCTGACATAACGTGACTCCATCCACATGTGCAGTATGGGAAACAGAATATTCCGACAGTTTTTTCCTCTTCCTTCCATGACTATGAATATACCCAGAATCAAAATAAACGTCTTTTTTTTTTTCCTTTGGCACAATTACAAATAGATGCAATTTCCCATCTTTCCCCAACCCTTGCATCATTTGCACAGGAAGATTAGCTAAAGAATATTTTAGAAAGTAGATGTCTTGATAAGTTTGACGTACAGAGAGCAAATTATTGGCTACTGCAATGGTATTTTAAGAAGGTGGTATATAAAACCGTACCAGGTGTGGCCATACACTAAAACCTGCCTGGCAAACAACTTTAGTGGAACTAATGCCTAGAACTACCTCAACCAGAGGATACAGAGTCATATACTCATTTAAAACCAGCAGCTTTTGTTAAATTTCATTCTGTGCTAATAGAAGTATTAAACCAGCATTTTAATGTTGTTTGCCTTGAACAAAGGGAGTAAGATTTTTGTACTTTGCTCTGTAAGCAGTTATATTGTAATTGCAGCTCCCTCCTGCTGCCCTTCTCAAGAGAAGGTAGGTAGCACAGTTTCTTGGTGGAATGTAATTCTCCTCTCCCCTCCCCTCTTAATTTATGTAAAAGCCCCTTTTAATTTATGTAAAAATCTACCTAAGCCCCTCTTAATTTATGTAAAAGTCACACTGCAAGTTACTAGCAGGGGAAGAAGCCACAGCACAGACCACCAATGCCTCCATCCGGAACCTCCTTATCTCTGTGAGAGATCAGAAGTCAGTCCACCAACGTCAATTGTGTAAATGTTACAAACACCAACGAAAATCAGAGCCCTGTCTGGAACGGAGAACAGGACCCACCTACAGCACAGCACCGCTTAAACACTGCAAAGAAATTTATGATTTTATGTGCAAAGGAAGAGGATGTGGCTTGTAATGCCTTCCCAGCACGAGTGGGTTTTGCTGTGAGCAAGATTCTGACCTGTAGTATTTAAGAGTGCTTTTTTTCTGCCTTTTGAAGGTCTCCCTCAGTTTTATTTACTTCTAATGGGGCTAATTCTCCTTGAAGAAGAAATCCACCATTTTCTGCCAGTTACTACGCTAGTTACATAGTTGCTCTTTAAAATTTGTTTACAAAGACTTGGCCAAACTGATTTAGCATAGTTGTGTTTTACCCCTTAATCAAATGAAATCTGCTGAGCGATTCATTTGAGGAGCATTAATTCTACTTCCACTTTTCTGCCAGAGTTCGCTATTTGCCTGCATCCCTGTCAAAACCTACTGTTTCACTTGGTTCTAACACAGCAGAAGTGGGGTAAGGTGTAGCTGTCAGTACCAAGGATGGAGGTCAGGTCTCTTGAGAGCAGTTCTTTCAGCTTTTTAAACTCCAATTCCAAAACCAAAACCAATTCCAAATCCAGGTCCTATGTATTTGTCATTCAACTTCACATCTGTACACTAGTTTTATTCCAGGGCAGGCAACTCCATTTCCAAAGCTACTCATTACTGATTTTTCTATTTTTTTTTAATTTATTTTATATTTCTGACTATTAGCTATAATTAGTAATGGATACAAACTCAAATGCACTGGGACTCCAAATATTGATGGAAAAGAGGCATTGAAAAGCTGTTTTCATTGAGAGTTACCTGGAAGTGAGAGAACCAACTGTTATGATGCCTTCTGCGCACATCAAAATTATTTGCAGAAAAAAAGCAAAAATGTGACAAAAACATTCCAACTACAAGAATTCAGATCACAGCAGCATGCTAGAGAAAGGTTATTTTCATGCACATTCTGATTCCTGGAGTTTTGGTGGGTTTAACAGGCAGTTTAAAACATGGTTAAAGCTAATATTAGTATTCCAGAGTGATTTAAAGTACCTAATCTTGTTTCATGATGTTAAGAAAACTTGAGGTCACAGTCACGTGAAATTTAACGCAATTTCAAACTGTATTTGAATGTCAACAATTCAAACTGTACTTTTCCCATTGAAAGAATGTAATAACCAACAGCCCAAATCCCTGGCTCAATGTACTGAAACACCAATAAAGATTTCAGAGCTCTTAAATGTTTCAACTATGGATAAAGACAGACATCCATCAGGGGATTTACTAGAAGAATACGTCAAACTTCTTCTGAGCCTCAAATAGTTCTCAATGCATTCAATAAAAGACTGAGAAAAAAGACCTATATACACACACATCCCTACATACAACTGCTTCTGCCAAAAAAAACCTTTCCCTCCACTCCCCTCATGTCCTTTGGGAGAGCAAAATACTTTTGCAGATTAAAACATTTATTAGTTTTCCGGAGAATTTAAAGGGTTTTCTATTCGATTATTCTAGAAGGAGTATTTTTCATACTTGATTAGTTTTAAAAAAAGGGAAACTGCCTGAGCACAACTAGCAAACCACAGTGCTTCACCTGCAGCATGTGGCTCACACAGCTCGCTCCTGGCTTCTTGTCCTCGAGTGTCTCTCTGACAGCAGGGGGACAGGGACACCCCTCCCCTGCCTGCCACCATTTCCGAAGCCAACTCGGCCTGACAGTCACAAATCATCTGAGTCACAGGGCCCTGGGAGAGGGGTTGTGGGGAATGACTTGCTGCTGGCAGGAACTCAACCACAGCCCAAGTTCCAGAAGCTCTCAAAAAAAAGCCCAAACCAGGTCAGGCTGCGATTCAGTACGACAGTAAAACTCTCGTCCTGGCCTCCTTTTCTATTCTACTGCTTATCTGAACTCCAAATCTGCTATAAACAGTGCAAACCTTAACACAGAAAAGGTTCCTATTGGGTTACCAAGGGGAAAAAGGAAAAAAAAAAATCTGATGAACAAAATGGGAATAACTAGTGATAGTTCGGCTACAGGATCACTTCAGTAGTGAGTCATTCTCCCAACTGAGACAGAGAAATCTGAATGTGCACTTGCTGTGCACTCCACAGCATGAAGAATACTTTTAATAATTTGTAAAAAAACACCCCCCCACACACGTGAACAGGCAGGGAAAAGCACAGCCCATGTTTATGCTTTCATTTGGCAAAAGAAGAAATTCTTAGAAAGGTGGTGAACAAGTTGATAGTCGTAACACAGAACAAGCAACTGACAATTTGACTTTTCCACTCCAGGGATTCTAGCTTTGTTTCTCTATTTTATTTATTTTTTAACTGCCAGGTAAAGTAAAAGAGATGGAGTCATAGAATGGTTTGGGCTGGAAGGGCCCTTAAAGATCTCTGGAGTTCCAAACCTCCAGGGTTTGGGGAGGGACACCTCCCACCAGACCAGGTTGCTCAAAGCCCCATCCAGCCTGGCCTTGAACCCCTCCAGAGTTCATCCAAAAATTTCCCTGGGCAACCTGTTCCAGTGCCTCAGCACCCTCACAGGAAAGAATTTATTCCTATTATCTCATCTAAAACCTTGATCAGTAAGATACTGGAACGAGTTGCTGAGAGATGCATCTAGCATTACCTATTGGCTTTACAATGTGGAGACATCAAAGGACAGAAATACCCTCACAAAAGCGGAGTTTCCAGGCTGGCTAAAGCACTTCTATTTTTTTCCTCTCTTCTTCTCAGTCTCAAACCTAGGGAATTTCCTGATTTTTCTTAACTAAAAGTTTTATTTGCAGACTCTCAAATTTAGTAACGGGAAAAGGTAGACACAAAAGATCGGTGGGAAAGCTGTGTAACATAAAAAAGGATTTTTTTCCTGATAGCTCAGCGTAAAAGAATACAAACTTCAAACTTCTAATGATTTTGAGGGTTTCTTGTCAATGTACCAAGAAGTGGTAAACCTGTCTTACTGGCAGGCAGG
The DNA here is from genome assembly GCA_025769975.1 of Gallinago jamesoni. Lineage (NCBI taxonomy): Eukaryota > Metazoa > Chordata > Aves > Charadriiformes > Scolopacidae > Gallinago > Gallinago jamesoni. Next base: position 127,461,155 of record JAOQGH010000012.1, read on the forward strand.
ACCATGAAGTTCAAAATGATGCAGTTCCCTAAAGCTATCATCAGATCTGAAGTCACTCACACAAATGCCAAGGAAGAAAACTTAGCCTTTTAAGGCATAATCTGGTATTTATGGGCAAAACCAGCCTTTATGGGTTTTGGGTTCCCCCTCCCCGCCTTACATCCACCTAAAGAAGTTCGTAGTGTAAACTACAGAATGAATTTGGGCTATACTTAGAGAAAATAAATAGGGGACAAAGACAAATAAAACTCCCATGCTCATGAAATCCCCCAGACACAGGCCAATAGTTTAGCAATGAGAATTTTACTTCCTAAAACTGACTGTCCCTAATAAAATAAAAAATAAATATAAAATCACATAGTAGTGATAGTCTTTTGTGTTAAGAGAGACCATTAAAACTTAATACTGTAACTGTTCTACAGCACTGGTTTTGCCTGTGCAGTTTTAAAGCTCTGCGAAAAAGCATAATTGCATTACAAAATTAAATTATGACTCTGTATCAAACTAGTGTTCATGCAAGTACTTAACTGTTTGTAAAATGCTACTCTAAAAAAAAAAAACTAAAAGAAAAGGCAACCTTTAGTAAGATTCCTGGTTTAGAATATATAGTTGAAAGGGCCTTTTTCTTCCATAGATCCAGTAGTTTTCTGTTAATCACATTATTCTATATTGTATACAACATTCTCACTAGTTAAGGTCACATATAGACTTGCACTGAAAACCAAAAAAAGCAAACAACACCCACTCCAGCTATCTCCAGTTACAGACTACTTTTCTTCAGCAAGAGTTATAATAGAAGGGGTTTTTTTTCTTAATATATAGGCAGAATTGGTAGACAGAATATTTCTCAAACATCTCTCTAATGGTTTCTCAGACAGTATATTACTTGTAATTTCATAATCAAATCCCTAGCTTGCCTTTAAAAAAAAGGGTAAGAGCCACCTTCTGCTCCTTGCATTCCTCACCTACTGTAGTAGTTAACCCACAACAGCACACCTGGATCACACAGTGATCCATAAACATGAAGTGAAGATTTGAAGGCACAAGTCTATTCCATTATGGAGCCCATCACAAGTGAATCCTTTTCTCACTGCGGATAAAAGCCCACATGGAGCACTATCCCCTACGTATTTTCACAAAATGCCCTTGAGTATTCTCCTTCTTTATGAGTGCACTGCCTTCTCTGCAGATATTCAAAACCTGCCTGGATGTGTTCCTGTCCAACCTGCTCCAGGTGAACCTGCTTTGGCAGGGGGGGTTGGACCAGATGATTTCCAGAGGGTCCTTCCAACCCCTACTGTTCTGTGATTCTCTGGCCTTTAATAAAGGATCCTTTGTTTCAGGAACGTAACACCACTGGTGACAATGCAGGTCCTTCAGCTGTACCACTTATCTTAGCTATTTCCCATCACTGATAAAAGTGATAAACATTCAAGCACCACTAGATGATGAAGCTAAGGCTAACTTAATTGCATATTGCAGAGACCCTTCCTAAATCAAAATTCAAGTATGGCAGGCCCTTATAGAATCATAGAATGGTTATAGTTGGAAGGCACCTTAAAGATCATCCAGTTCCAACCCTCCTGCCATGGGCAGGGACACCTCCCACCAGCCCAGGTCGCTCAAAGCCCCATCCAGCCTGGCCTTGAACCCCGCCAGGGATGGGGCAGCCACAGCTTCTCTGGGCAACCTCTTCCAGTGTCTCACCACCCTCACAGAAAAGAATTTCTTTCTGGTATCTAATCTCAACCTCCCCTCTTCCAATTTAAAACTGTTACCCCTTGTCCTGTCACTACAATGTAAAAAGCTGCAAACAATTTGACAGAAAAAGAGTATTCTTCCATCCTTCCAATTCAGAAAACAAGATCAACTATCAGCTGCACATGTAACCCAGAGTCTCCAGTTGTGTAACAACTGACAGATATGCTAATGGCAAGTGCTCTAACGAACAGCTGTCAGGTGTCCACGCAGCAGTGGTGGATCTGCTCTCCTGGCCACTGCAGAACACACCCATCACTGCAAGCCTAAGCTGAACCTGGAAGAGTAACTTCCTTTTCCAGCACCATACACTTTCACGTGGCTAAGCAATAAGACTGATTTAGAGCTTTACTCATGTATGCACAAAAAGACTGTTAAAGTTTTCTTGAAACGCGTGTAGAGATAACATCCAGACCATACGCCCACAGAGGCTTTTGTTCCTCAACGATGCCACAGAGTGAGGCAACATGCTCTTAGAAGGGATTGCAACGAACAGCTTGAGGGACAGCACGGCGAGCTCAGAAGGAGAATCTGATGCTTTACTTACAAGGAAGGTATTTCCACAGTGCCCGCATACCACTCGAGTTCCGTCTGGTTGAACTGGCACGGCAGGCTGAGCTGGTTGCTCCTCTGGGATCAGCATTACTGGACCAAGAGTAATGATGCGTCTACTGCGTTAAGAACATGAGGTGCACATGTAATTAAGCTAGCAAAAGAGAAGGACGATGCGTTTGAGCCATTAGCTCAGTCGCTACCAAGCGCTTTACACTTTTAAACTATATTCTGCTTTTTAACCAGATGATGGACCCAGTTTTGGCCTCCCTCCAAAGTGTTTTCCCTTTCAGTTTTGAAAAAATTCTCCTTCACTGCAAGATCAGCCATTCAAGCCAGAACCCTGTAGAGATCAAAGAATTGCCATCATATGGCAGAAACACCCCTCAGGAAAATGAAATCTTAATACCCAGGCTGAGCAAGCCCACGGATTGGAATGTATGTACCCATGTGACATGTTTAAGGGCTCTCCCTTAAATGGCCAAGCCACAACCTGGCTCTCCTTCCCACACCACTAACAACCACGTCAATGTAAGCAGCATACCCGCATTTGTACTGGTAAAAATTCCATTCAAATGGAGTGAATGAAAGAAGAAAACCACCCCAGGTTGACTAAATGCAATCAGTTTACTTTAAAAAAAAAAACAACAGTTTGTAAGTATTTGCTTTTATCTTCAATGTTTCCAGTTTAATTATCCAATTTGTTTGTCCAAAATGACAGTAACCAAATTAACCAACTCAAAGCAGACTGAGCCTAGCATGAAAAAAGTAAAGGGAAAAATGAAACATTATTTAAACTGCACTGCACCTTTCCCCATATACAACCAAATTTATGTTCTGGGTGGCCTCCCTTTAATCCAGAACCTTCTATTTAGGGCATACTCCAAACTCTCTCCTTCAAAATACCCTAATTTTACTCATCTGCTAGTGGGATAAATACATAAGTTATATCTTAGGGAAACTGCTGAGATATATGCTTTTGAAAGTATTTTAATAAAATGAAGGAGTTTCTGATTCAGATCATATGACTGGTAACCAGCTATTACAACTGAAGTATCCCATAAACATTTTTTTCACTCTGACAAAATATTTGGAATGTTCTGAAGTTTTCCCCAATACTGCATTAGTTTTTGTTGTGTTGCTTCTTTTTTTTATATAAAAAAAAAACAACCCAAAGTGTCAAATTGTGTTTCAAAACTAGAACAGCCAACAGACTGGTGACTAGGGCACTTAATGCCATAGAGTTTTCATTCAAGTAACTGCAGATCTTGCCTTCATACCAGTTTCTCCCAATGATCAAATTACTCCTACCCCAGTGGGATCTTTAACACCCTAAGCCCAATAGTAAGAACACACAGTATGGGAATCACACTTCTTTCTGTTATAAAAAATGTGTAAATTAAAGTCAAGAACCCAGAGGAGACCAAAAAGTCAGCGTAACAAAGAAGGGAGGACAGGACTGAAGCCAACCTACTGCTCCCTCTCCTGTTTCACTCTTAAGACTCCACTCGGAACCAGGCAAAGTGAGCAACCTGTTTACAGTAACTAAATTGGCAAGAAATTGTGAATGCTAAGTCCCAGAAACAAGAAGTTATTTTCTTCTCCATTGCTCTTTATACCATTTCTTCCTTATAATGTAGCTAAAATGGAAAACACATTTGAGACTACAACTAAGCACAAAAAAAGAATTTTTTTCCTCTTTAATCTTAAAAAAACCCCAACAGTTCAAACTTGAGATTACCACAGCCTATCTCTGCAGTAATTCAGTGAGTGTACATGCAGAGAGGTACAGGCTTGAACCTCTTTTAGTTTTAAATACTCAATGCAAAGAGCACCACTGCTTTAAAGGAAACCATCAAGGCAGTTACAGCTTTTTATTCTTACCAGTTTGGTCTTGGGCAGCCTATTTTCCGAGACGTATCCTTACAGATAAGGAGACAATTACATTGACATCTAACATACTTCTTCCCCGAAGGAGGGTTTTTGATTGGCTATACAGCAACACAAAAAAACCAAAAACATCAGAGAACACACATCAGAAGTCATGGTAATTCACTTTTTTCCTCGTAACAGTACGACAAAGCAGAACAACTTCAGTGGCAAATTCTTGCTAACAGAGAAATACAGTTCCTCTTACAGAGGAAACTTGAAAGTCAAGACAAAAGTGGAAGTTTTCTCTCTCCGCGCAGATTCTGCAAACTAACGGAAAAAAAATAATCATATTTTAGCAATGAATCCAAGACTTCCGTTTAGTTATTTTTTAAAACGTGAGCTTAAGTAGTGATATTGTTTTAAAAACAGTCAAAACATCAAGAAAGCCTCCTTGCCTGGTCCAGTGGCTTTATTCCACAGCAAAAGGATCAGAGTGTGTTTCTCAGTCACTAAGAGAATACGTAGACATCACTGAACTTTAAATGGTACTGAAATGATCTTTCTCCAAGCTGGGACTCAAGTTTCTGAGTCCCTTTCATACAGCAAATCACAAGTCTCAAAAGCTGAAAGATACTTTGTTTGGCCTGAAACTTTATATATTGGCATGGAAAGTGAGTATTATATGGCAGGTTCTCTACTCTCTCTTGCAAGTGGGGGAAAAAAAAAAAAAGAATGTTTTCCTAGGCTTACTGTTTTCTGGACATAATTTAAAGTTCTTTTCATAAAATAAATCCAAAACGGTGTTTTTCATGCAAATGCCCCCAGTGGTTGCAGAGTGCTGCAGTATCAGATCCTGAAACTAACACTAGCAGGAAGGGAAAAAAAAAAAAAAGGAGGCAAGAGGCCAAAAGCTGAAGACTTGAATTAAGAGAAGGGGAGGAGGAGCCAGAAGGTCTGTGATCACTGGAACAGAACCTACAATTTCTGCATTTCAAAGTTGTTGTGTTGTGGTTTGTTAGCAAGCTAACAAATTGACTGAGTAGTATTGCAGGAAGAAAGCACACATGCAGGGAAAGATGTGGATTAGGTTTTTTGGTTTTTTTTTCTATTCTTAATTCAATTCTTCATTTCTCTTCATCCTATCTAAAATAGTTTTACCCTTCTTTACAGAAGAGTAATTACTTAAACAATCCTTTGCTCTGTGTCCTCTGCCTCAGAAGGAAACATCCTGCACAGCCTCAACAGCACAAAGATTCATTCTAATTGCTTAGGACCATCCTTGTGCCAGCCATCCTTGAACTTGTACGCTACCAGCCAGCTGCACTGACAGGTCCTTTGGAAGATGGTGGGAAGGGACTCACGCAGTGAAGACATCAACTCTTCCAAGGATGCACTTCAACATCCCCCCGCCTCCCTCCACAAAAAGAAAATAGTAAAAAAAAATTAAATAAAAATCCATTTTACCGTAGCTTCATTGCAAACTGTGCACTTAACAACGTGCTGGTGTAGCTTGCCATCCAAATTGATTAGCGACTGGCACACGCGGCAGTTTATTACAGGAACAGTGCTGGCATCTGGGCTGGCAATGGCAGTATACGGAGGAGGAAGCTCTGCTGCAAGAGATCAGGAAATCTCAGTTGAAAAACCAAACAGGGGATCCCAAAACACAGTCAGCAAAGATAGTCTCCAACAGTCGCAGCCTCAAAAAACAACAAAGAAAGATTTATTTAAAAAAAAAAAATATCTGAGCCAATAATTAGCCTAAACATAAGACAAACATAAATTTTCTTTCCTCTTCCCCACAACTTCTTTGTACGCCAACATCAACTTTATCTAGTTGTACATAAAGCATACCAGCAACACAAACACCCTGTAAATCACCCCAGAAAAGTGGATCAGATAAAAGGCTCATTGATGCAACTTTAATTTCAAACCAGCTTTTTACAGACTTCAGGAAATGGAGGGGGAAAAAAAAGCCAACCCAATCCCATTACAGATTAGTAGCAACGAGTGATTGGCTTCTGAAGGAGAAAAAAAAAAAAAAGGCAGAAGATACAAGAGGCAAGGCAGACAGAAGAACCATAAACAACATTTACAAACATCTGGAGAGGCTGAAACATAATCAACTATTTACTATATAGTATCAACTACTACAGGTAAAAACACAGAAAAGTTCCATTAAGGAAACAGGTCTTGAATGGGAAGTGGTGTAAATGGCTTCTTTTTTTGAGAGCTGCAACAGCAGTTTTATGCTATCTTGAAGAAAAAAGATGAACTGAACCATCAGAGCTTCTGCTTGCAAGGGTTCCAAATATTTTTGATGTCCAAGATCCAAATCACAGATGAACAAGGACTTTTAAGTCACTTAAGACAGGGTAACACAAGGGAGAGTACGGTGGCGTCAGGACCCCATGGAAGAGATTTCAGCTTTGCTGGTCCTGAGCCCATGGCAAATCAGGGAGGAAACACACAGGAGCCTTCTCAGCTTAAGAATCCATGGAATGAACACAATTCAACACAGCAACCTCTCACAAGCTTATTACCACAATTATTTGGCATGTAGCAGCACCGGCTATATTTCATCAAATACTTCAGGGTTCTTCGGGTAAGCAAATAAGGAATGGGCATATTTAGTAGTTCACAGTTAACTTTTTTTTTAATACTAATAATTTGAAATTATTAGCCTCAGACTTCAATAAATGATTTCGTAATTACATCCAAGCAGCTAACAAATTCTTGTGGAAAGCAACGAGAGATCAACCTACTTTCAGAGCAGTGTCTGCTGGAGGGTGGTGAGGGAAAATCACGGGCTTCTATCAAAGCTGACAAGCCCAAGTATTAAATTTAAGCCTGTAAGAAAGCCCTCATCACTCCTTCACTCCGTTTTAAAGTGAATGTCATAAGCTGGAGGGATATAAGAAACCCTGCCTGCCTTTCAGGTCCAAAAATCATCCCAAACCTTTGAAGCAGCATTGCTGTTCGGTCCTCAGTCTCTCTTTGCTACTTGGGCTACAAACAATCTGGATCTGTACTTGGTTTTAACTCACAGAGGCAGCAGAAGGAAGGTGGACACCTGGAGGGTAGATACCTAGAGATCAGATACCTGAATTCTTTCAGACATGAAAGAAAATTAACTTGTATGCAGCAATGCCATTCTGAAGTCATCACACAGAACTGATGCTCCATTACTTGAACAAGTGAACTTCACTCCTTCGGATTTGAAACACTGGTTGCAGAAACCAACATCCTTAAGGAATATCAGGTAACTTTAAGAGTTTTCTTCTGTTTCGGAGGAATCACATTCTAAGAAAATATAGCATCCAGTCAAAAATTTTGAAGAATAGCAGTATTTTGCAGTACCATGATATCCTGTTTTCAATACAAGGTTGCCACATGCAAGAGAGTGGGTATTACAAGGTATTAGCAAACAAAACACAGAGAAGACAAAACCCCAACCCTCAAACCTCCGCTTTGGCAACCAGAAACAACCTCAAGCCTCCTAGATCACTGTAGAAGCCAGGTTTGAGATGTGGATGATGGGAAGAGCAGCGTCTTAGCCGTGAGTGGCCAAGTCAAGGCTGCAGCAGAGGGGTTTGGCCATAAACTGGCTGGCCCACTGCTCCTGCAGCCAGCAGCTGGCAGGCTTTCTGGCTGGGAGAATAAAACAAAAGATCCAAGCAGACCCAATACCAATCTTTCTTGTCAAGACACCCCTACAGTTCAATCCCAGCTCTGAGGCTGCTTGTCTGAAAAGCAACAATCACGTTACAGATCTTCTTGGCTTTGTCCTCTCCATTTCAAGTGTGATTTCTCAACCTTATCAGCTGGGCATGGGGCAGCTGTTCTAAGGAAAAGCAAACAGTATCTTGAAGGATACTAGGAAGTGAAGAGAGACATCCCAGCCTTTCAGCTTTCCACCAGCCTGGAGTATTTTAAGAATTGGCAACTATACCCTTCTAGACATTCATGATATTCTATACCCTACTTGTAAGCAACAGCCTACTTGTAAAATCCTAAGTGAGTTAGGATTTTGAAAGCAAGTAAAATGTTTTGTGTGAGCACCTACAGACACCACTTCTCCAGCCTCACTCCTGGAGCTGCTCAGCTGCCAGGTATTCCTGTCTTGCTGGCTCAGCAAACTGCAGATAGCAAGGGAATAATGGCTGCTTCTCAGAGCGGCGCTGCAGCAAATAACATTTGCTACGGAGCAGAAAGCCGGAGGTACCCTGGCACTGCAACCTTCATGCTTAAAGTAAAAGTGCATTTGGAAGAGCTCCAAAAAATAAACCAGCAAAAGCCATCAAAATCAAGTTTAAAGAAAAGTATATTGGGGGAGTTGGTGGAGGGGGTAGGGTTGAAAATGAAAATAAAGGCATTGTCTCAGAGATGGCTGCTCATTACTCCTTAAATAAAAAGGTATCAAAGCACTTTAACAGATGTACTTTGGTAAGATTTTTTTTTTTTGACAGTTTTAATTTCAGGCTAACTATGACATCTAAGAACAGTTCATAAAGCTCCATCATGTTGGATGTGACTGAATGGTAGGCGAGTTTCAGGTATAAACCAGGTGTTTCTGGACACATTTAACGAGATACTGAATTCCCTGCTGCTGACATACCGAGGTTACAGCTTTATCATCACTTCTTCTTAAAAAAAAAAAAAAAAAAATATAATCCAATAGTATACTAGTTCAGCAAGATTAGCAGAGTGTCCTGCCCTGCAGTACGTCTTGACTAACCTACGATTCCCTCCTCACCCCCAGAGGACAGTGATGCAGTGGAAGACACCACATATTCAACCTCGGAAATTCCTTGTGGTGCTCGTGTGTTTTCCTCTGTTGGCATTCAAAGGGCGGAAATGACAGGGAACCACTTGCAGCTTACCTGGCTCAAAGAGAAATGAGTTTGTTTTAGGGTTTGTTTTGCCTATTTGTGCTTTGGTTTGTGGTTTTGTTTTTTGGTTTTTTTTAAAAGAAGCTTTTTTTATCCTGACCTGGGATGGGGTGGGTGAGGGAAAAGAAGAGTTATTGATCTATGTCAGAGAACTGAGAAAACTATGTTAAGAACTAAGAAAGCCTGAAAAAAAAAAAAACCCTACTAAAAAAAAAAGAAACCCAAACAACAAACAAGTGCTGAAGAAGCACCTTACTATAGGGAGCAGCACTGATGGTCCCAACCTTTGCCTGTGTGAAAAGTTGGGTCTCAGCTGCAGCCCAACAAGGGCAGAGGAGGCTAGTTTCAAACCATGGCCTCTCTAACTTAAAGCTCAGGATGACATACTGGGCACAGTAGATAATTACGGGGATAAATCTATTAATGCTCACTCAGGTGGTAGTTTGGAGCACACAGGGCTTCTTCCTCCTTCCTGTACCTCCAGCTCCACACCAGTCAGGTGATGTTAAGCAAGGAAGCTCTCCAGAAACGGGTTTTGAAGCAAAACCCCATCAACCTACAAGAACTCTTCTTCCCTCTACGTCTCTCTCTAGCACAACCCTAGAGAGATACAGACTGCCTGTTAGCTAAAAAGGCAGTTCAACTTGCATAGATCCTTTCACTAAGGATAACTGACAGAAACCAGAGCTACCCCGACACATGCGACAGCTCCGCAAAATTTTGTTCTGCAGATTATCTTTTTGTAAGTCTTGAAGCGCAGTTCTGAAGTGGTACCCAGTAAGCTTGCTCGAGGATTGATCAAACGGGAGGAGATCTTCAACTTGTGATGAGATGTCTGACATTTAAGAAAGCTCTAGTTCCTCCTCGCTTTTGGGAGCAAGCCACTTCAGTGCCACGAGTTAACAAGAGCTACAGGCAGGCTCTGAAGGTACAGCAGGACACAGCCACAAACTGAAATGAGCACTGGGGGTCTACCTTGTTTCCAGGTCATGAGTTTCACTCTGGGTTTAAACAAGAGTCACTGATCCTAGGCCTTCTTGTTATTTTTTTTTTTGAAATCTACAAAGACCATTTTAAAAACAGATTGAAATGTATGCAAACGTCATAGTTATAGGATAAGGACTACTATGAGTGAAACCAGTGACTTTAAACTAGATTTCTGGATTTTTTTAACTACCAAACTTAAGAGGCAATGCCAATCCTACACAATTCGATTGAAAAAAACCAAACAAAACACCAAACCCCCCTGCTATTTTTCAGGCCAGTGTTTGTGCAATTCCAATGAAAGTGAACAGTCAACATCAGCTACAACACTAACTGAAACACATTTTCCTATCAAAGCAAAGAGGACTAGCTGTTATATAAAAATCCTTAAAAAAAGGGCCAACACACTGGAGCCACTGAGATCAGCACTGTAATCTTACATTTTAAATGCTACTGCTAGCAGAGCAACGCTAATCTTATTTAGCCTTGATTCCTTCAGCTTTCTCTTCCCCTTGCTTTCTGCTCTAAGATGTTTAACTGGGAAAAAAACATGAATCTATTAATGTATTTTGTAAACCTCCTGTTTTATATTTTCAAAGTTTTTTTTCCACCTACTTATTAAATATTCATTATTGATCAACAAGATGATTTGCCTCAGTCCGTAGAAGAAAGCTAATACCGTATCTATCATTAAGCCATGATTGCAGATTTGTAACCACAGCGTCTGACTTGCTTTTTAAAAAAAATAAAATAATAATAATAAAGCCAAAAACAGCTATGGCCTTGAAATGTGTTTCCAAGGACATCCTAGTGGTTTCAAGCTCCCAACTGCCAGGCTGCATGGAGACCCTCCGGGGCTTCCGTGCCAGTACCAGACCTGGGATAAGGCTCTTCTAGGACCACCAGTGATAAAACAGGGATGGGGGTACCTATTCCGCTCTGACACCCCCAGCTGGGCTGTTCGTAACTAGGCATCTTTTACTTAATCCTGCTCCTTAATTAAGGGGGGGGGGGAGAACCCAACTCCCAACAATTACCTTACAAGCTCTGGCATGCGAATGAGTTATAATAGGCAGACCGGTCAGGGCTTGTTCTACCACTGCAAACAATCATTTTAATTTTTAATTTTTTTTTTTTATTTATTTTATTATTCCCGCCCCCCTCCCCTTCCGAAGAGTTCCCGCCGGAGCGGCCTACCCGGCCCTCAGCCGCCTTTACCTGTTGTTCCGCAGCTCGGCCCCCGCCGCCGGGGCAGAGCCGGGGCTTCCCCCCTCACCCCTTCCCCTTCCCCCCGCCCGACAAAACCGGAGGGAGCCCCCCCCCCAAACCCCGCCGCAACCGGGCGGAGACACCGCATCCTCCCCTGCGGCACCGGGGGAAGGGCCCGGCCCCCCGAGCCCCGAGGGCCGCGCCGAGTCCCCCGGGCCAGCAACCACCACCACCACCCCCGCCTTCGCCCGTCACGGCGCCGGGGGCGGCGGCTCAGCGGCGGCTGCCTTACCTCGGGGACTACTGTCCGGTAAATAGGGCGGCGCGGTTGGGGTGACATTGCCGGAGCCGGGCGCGGAGAGCAGGGGGGAGCGCTCGTCCACCCCCTCGGCGGCCATGGCTGCGGCGGCGGAGGAGGACCCTTCCCGCTGCCGGGCTCTACGGGGAAGGGCGGGAAGGAGGCGGCGGCGCTCGGGGGAGGGGGAAGGAGGGGAGAGGAAGGGGCTGGGAGTGAATGGGAGCGGGGCGGGGGCTGGGCGAACCGGGCCTGCCTCCCCCTCCCCGTCACGGGGCTAATGAGAGGGGCCGGGGAGCGGCGCTGAGGCGGGTCGCGCCGGGGCCTCCCGGGCCGAGGACCCTCCCTTCGGCCTGCCGGTAGCCGCAGCGCCGGCCGAGGAGGAGGAGGAGGAAGGGGGAGGGGGAGGGTGTGAGGCGGAGAGGCGCGGCCCGGTCCGCCCCTCGCTGCCCCGGGGGGCAGGGCGGGCTCCCGCCTCCCTCAGCCGGTACCGGCGGGCGGTTGGGGGGGCGGGGGGGGGGAGGAAGAACCTCAGCCCCTCAGTTGTGGCTGAGCGGTAAACGGAGGGCGGGTTCGGCAGGAGGGTGTCTGGAGGAGAAACGTAGCAACCTGCTTTTTAAATTTTTTTATTTATTTTGTTTTTTTTTTCCTTGAAACGCTGAGGCTATAAATATCAACCGATGGGAAGTGCTACAGCTGATTTACCCGCTGCCAGTCGCCTTTTCCGGGAGTCTGAGGGTGAGGTGAGGGGCTGGACTGAGCCGGCACCCACTGGGGTGTGTGAAAATGGTGGTGAAAATCCTTAAGGCCACTCGCTCCGAAGGTGAGGAGATAAATCCCCACGTTACCGAATCTGCTGCTTAAGTGGGGAGCCGAAGTGTCACAGAGCTCGGCAAGGACATAAGGACTTAATTCCCTTCTGCTAGACAGCCCGCTTGGACACCATCTGGAAGTCTCTGGCAAGGAGGTAAAATAGCCTTCCCCGATGAATTTTTTTTTTTTTTTCCCACCTTTATTGAGATAAGACGGATGTTTGTCACCTGGCTTTCCACTGTCTGTAGGTTTGCCAGGCTGTGGTAATACCAGAAGATAAGTGGTGACTTGGCAGGGAGGCGGAGATGGCTGCCAAGTGCCACCCGGCATCCCCGCCGCGCCGGTACCCAGAACCAAGCCACTTCTTGAAACATCTTCCCAAGAAGGTGTGCAGGTCTTTTACTAAGAACCGGGTAAAGATGAGATTGTGGCCTGAGAGTCCACGAGCTGGTCATGTTCCTTCTTTAAAAATACATTTAGTAAGATAAAATAAAATAGTATTTCTCGTTGAAGTTTTTCTGTGGGAGCTGTTTTTCACCAAAAAATGTTTGATCTAGGAAGCCAAACCGTTCTACAAAACCAGACTGATGTATTTGAGAGTCTGTGAGATATAATCAAATCACTAAATTACATGAAGGCTGAGGTATTTTATTTCTGTAAGACTTAAGTGATTCATTTTCTACTCTAACAACTGTAATGTGGAATTCTTTAATAACTGTCAAATGAATAAGGTATGGTAATATTGTGGTGGCAAAACACGATGTTTTCATAGATTATGTTTCCAAAAAAGAAAAAACTCATTTTGAGGCAAATTTTGAAATAACGTTCATTCTTTCTCATTTGGGACAAGATTGTGGTTTTGAACATTGTTATTTCAGGAATAAACTCCGAATTTGAGTGAGCTCTGATGTAACCACCTACCTAAGGAAAAAACAAGGCAGCTGGTTACGTTATGCCAACTGTCTTCATCGTGCAAGAAATGCAGTCATGTCATGTCAAACTGCACTTCCCTTGGAAAATGTGGTAACTAGCTTGGAAGATGCTTTTTTGGTATAAACTACATTGAGCTTTCAGTTTTCAGTTGGCTTAAAATGAACTCTGTCAAGCTCAAAGCAATACTTAGAAGCTTGGTTTTTGTGAGGATTTTTAGGGCTCAGGGTGTTTTGTGCTCCCAAATCCTTTGTCTTGATGAGGTACTGTGAGGCTGATCTTGGCAGGTCAGAAGCAGATCATTAATATTACTAGTCAGGACATATCTTCAGCCCATGATCTTGCCCATTTTCAACAAGTCCAGAACTGGTGGCTTTCTTTTTGGAGTCCTGATGCAGTAGCTGGCATTAGCAACCAGGTTTCTTTACCATTTCTGTTGTTTGGGAAGAAAGAAAAAAAATTTTCTCTTGTTAAAGCTGCCAACTAGGCAGCAGTGCGTTCCATCAATGCCTGGTCAATCTCACTGCAATGACAATTACAGCAAATTGTCTTTGTGGGACCTCCTTCTCCTCTGAACTGCTGTTCTGTGCTTCAGAAGAAGACTGAAAACCTTCTGATCGCTCCCAGGGGCCCACAGGGAAAGCTACGTCACAACTCAGTCTGACAGCTCAAGCCTGCACATATGGCTGAGAATTATTGCTATTAAGCATCCCAGCGTGCTGACCTATTCTTGGAAATATTATTGTCATCTAAATAAGTAGCCATTTGGGATAAAAAGAAATACATTGCTCTAGCCCCTGTTCCTTGACTTGTCAGAGTACTTTAAGCCCTAGTCGCCGAGGCTTCATCATGTGCCTCTGTTTTTCAATATTTTGAGTCAATGTATTTAAGGCAGCCAAAGGTCTGCAGGACTTTCCAACTCAAGCATTGCAGCCTGTGCAGGTGTGTAGATCTGCTGGCATCCCCTGCAGTATCCACAGGAAGCTGGATGGACCCAGGTCGTAACAACAGCTCTGTAGGTGCAGGCAGACTGAAAACAGAGCTCTGAAAACTGCACAGGCAAATGAACCAACTGTACCTCTTGAGAACAACCTTACAGAAGGTTTCTCAAGGTGTCTTCCTCTGTGTCATGGAACTGAATCATGCATGTACTTCTCCATCCTGCCCCAAGGTTGGGTTGTTTTATATAAACTTCTGTACCAAATAAATAAGGGCTGAGAAAGGGAATATCCATTACTAACAAGGTTTAAATTAAGTAGAGAGATTAAATGAACAGTGTAGAACATATTTTCTTCTACTATTTTTAATGATTTCCCATGCTTAGTGTGATCTTTTGAGAAGCTTGGTAATGCTCAGGATTTATTTTTCATTATTTTGAAAAGTATCATCCTCATTGGTTATTTTTTTTATTTTCCCTAGATAAAAGAAAGAATAAGACAAGTTTAATATGAGACAAACCACTGCAAATGTTGAAGCTCACTGTCAAGTGCAAAGGTATTTGTGCATCAATACTGTAGACAATTACAACTCTGTTAATCTTGCCCCTTTAGGAAGTGCAAAAATTATCTTAGGGAGTCTGTGTTCTGCTGACTGTTATTTTCAGGCAATGTTGTAAGTTTATGTCTTATATTTAAGAAGAAATAACCTGCAATTATGATCTTTTATCTTTTTATCTCTCTATCTATTTATTTTTGTGATAATGCTTAAGAGACTACAAGCATAAATCCATTGTGACATGGAGCAATACCCTGACCAGTTAGAAGATAAAAAAGAAATAAAAACACTCAGGCATAATAATTATAATAATAATAATAATATACTATGGGTTATGCAAATTCACGTGACACCTCACTCATAGTGTAAGGAATGGAATACTGTTTTTCCCAAGACCAGTCAAAGGGCTGGTTGCTAAACCAAGTTTCTTGGCCAAAGGAAGAGGAGAGAAAAGCCTGGGATCATTTCTCTTGCACGTGGCCCAGGCTCCGCGCCCCGCTATGGCCTCGGCACAGTTTTCAGATGCTACGCAAAGAGCATAATAATCTCAGTGGACAGAAATTAAAGTCGTATGTTATGTTTAAACCTTTGGATGGTGAAATCTTAGTTGAGAATGGCTAAAAACAATGAAAAGCCCATCTACTGCCAGTTTTGATATTCAATAAGACAGCAAAAGAGAACAATACAAATCTGCCCTAAGAAGTTTGATGAATTTTTGTAGTTCAAATAATTTTTGAAGGATCTAGCTATGGTCTATAGCTAGCTGGTAAAATATTTGACTTTCTAGAGATGTCAGATATTGACTATGGCCATGCTGGGAAGGAGAAGGTAAATTGTGACTAAAGCTTTCTGAGATTGTTTTCTGTGCCTTTGTATTAATGTCTCTTTTTCTGTGTTACTAAAATACATTAATTTCTCTTCTACTACTTGGCAAGTATATTGAATAAAAATGGAAGGAAAACTGCTTATATTTTCTCAGATCTGCTACGTTAGAAAGAGGCACAGTAAGGTAACACAAGACCTGGCTTATTTTTTCAAACTGTAGTACAGAGAGGTGCACAGGGGCAGCATATACAGTGTACACAAAATCCTCCAATGATTTTCATTTGCAGAGCGACCCTGTGCTGCAAGATCAAGTCTACAGCACGATAAAATTTTACTCTCTACATAGTCTGAGAAACATAATTATATTACCGTGTGTAGTATGAAATGTAGGATATAATAATTAGCACCAGTTATAAAAAACACTTACTGTAGGTTTGCATGTGTGGTTTCAGGTAAGGTAATTCAACATAATCCAGTATTGTAACTGTGATACAGTGTCCAGAATAGTATTTGAGAGCGTATTTTGACAGATGGGCAATTCTGACTTCTGTATTTTGTTCTGTGCCTAGCGCGTACTTCTCACTCGAGATAGGTTTGTGACTTGGCGTTGATATGAGCAACAGAGTCATAACTGCTGGAAATACTTCTATGTTGGGACGTTTAATTTCTTTTT
This sequence comes from Gallinago jamesoni, assembly GCA_025769975.1. Taxonomy (NCBI): domain Eukaryota; kingdom Metazoa; phylum Chordata; class Aves; order Charadriiformes; family Scolopacidae; genus Gallinago; species Gallinago jamesoni. The sequence goes on from JAOQGH010000012.1 coordinate 127,477,452, forward strand.
TTTTCTTTTAAAATAAGTGCCTTTCACATGCAAAAGTATATAAGCACCGTGAAAATGGGGGTGTCATATAATTCCATATTTATCTGTACATGGGAAGGGGCTGATTCCTCCTCGTACAGCAGAGCTCAGGACATAGGTAGGAACCTGTTTATGTGCAGCAGAGTTTTATCTCTAGCCCCATCAACACTGCTCATCCCGTTGTGGTTGTGACAAGTCACCCTCCCACTGGCAAAACACAGACAAAGAACATCGTGTTGCTCAGCCATGACTTGAGGAGGTTGACAGCAGCCAACCTCGCGGAAAGTGGCGGTTCTTCCAGCCCACTCCTTCCCACCTGCAGGGCTACAGGAGAGCAGCACAGCGGCTCAGCAGGACAGCAGGAAGGGACACGGTCCCTTGCACTGACAGCCCCTGTTTGTCGGCACCCTCTGTTCCCAAAAGCGATGGGTAGCATTTGGCCAGTGACTAGAAAAGGCTATTTTTGGCAACTTTTTATCCTGTGTAGTCTATTCCTGTCGTGACAGAGCGCTCATGCAAATGTATGTATATTGCCTGCAGTCACAAAGCTGCAATTTACTGGATTGCATTAATTTTACTACAGTAGATTGTGACAGACCGAAATTATCATGGCAAAGATATCTTCATTTACACAAAGGGAGAGCTCTTCTGTTATTCCTAACTGGAACTGCAATTCTTGTAAAGCTTATTCTTAATATCATCTTTTCTTGATTGCACATATGTCATTTCTTTTACACTCTTGGTACTATTTCTAGTTAACCTTATTTTTAGAATAATAGAGGAATTCTCAGTCTCAGTTCAGAAGCAGTTCACATTGGAAAATGTAATCTTGATTGGCAGGAAAATTGTTTATGGGTTTTAGATGCCTTTCCTGCCCAGCTCTGTATCAGTGTATTACCATAACTGCGAAGCACTTTCTTGGTCATCTTGAAGACATCAGCTGCATTCAAAAATCTTAATTTAATATATTCATCTCCTCCTAATCACACAACATACACTCAAGATTCCTTCCTTTATTATTTGTCAGAGGTTGCAACTCAATAAATATCTGTATCTAGATCCCTTCCTTCTGTAAAATCATTTTGTTTACCAATGCCAGTCAAATGGTATTGTACTAGTAGCTTTTCAATAACTTTTAAATTCCTTTTCTTCACTTTCTTTTCTGTCCTTGAATGGATGAAAAAATTACAGAGATAATTAGATACTTCTAAATTTGTAGACGCTTCTAAGTGTTGGCATCCTATATGATTTTCATTTGATCTCTGATTTTTAGTTCTGAGAGTGGGGGTTTGAGGGAAACAGCAGGGAAAAAGTTGTTTTACACTTTTATTTGAGGTTTTTTTTGTGTTTTTTTTTCAGTTTCTACTGGAGTTACTTTTTAACCAGAAAATCGCTGAGTCTGTGGTTATGAAACCAAGCAGTATCAGGCTTAGTCAATACCTAGATAAGATACATGAAGAAAAAGATCTAAAGTTACTTCTGGTGCTTCAGTAGATGGCACCCTTTGCTCTAAGCAAGAACGGTCCTGCTGTACCCTCCTTGCATGGTACCTCCTAGGTGGAGAATAAGTGTAAAGAAAGAAGCTTAAAACTGAAGTCAAGGTTAAGACAGCTTTTGATCATGAGCTGCCCCATGGCAAGTATCACAAGACGACCGGCATCTTGGCCAAACTCCAGTTTGGATAATTAATCGTCTGACTTGAATTCCTTTTGTCATTTCAGTCTCAATGAGCAGCCACCTAACTTTCAACTAGAAGTCGTTTCATGCAGCATGTTCGTTAAAGAATTGCTTCATTTCACAGAATCATAGAATTGTCTAGGTTGGAAGGGACCTTAAAGATCATCTAGTCCAACCATCAACCTAACTCTGAGAAAAAAATAAATAAGAAATAGGAAATAAAAATTACAAACCATATTCCTGAGGACCATGTGTACCCATCTTTTGAATGCCTGCGGAGATGGTGCCTCAACCACTTCCCTGGGCAGCCCATTCCAATGCTTGATAACCCTTTTGGTGAAGAAATGTTTCCTAATATCCAATCTAAACCTCCCCTGGTGCAACTTGAGGCCATTGCCCCTTGTCCTATCTCCTGTGACTTGGGAGACGAGACCGACCCCCACCTCTCTACACCCCCCTTCAGGTAGTTATGGAGCACGATAAGGTCTCCCCTCAGCCTCCTCTTCCTCAGGCTGAACAACCCCACCTCCCTCAGCCTCTCCTCATAACACTTACTCTCCAGGGGTGGATGAAGTAGTTAACATAAAGAAGTTCATGGTTTGTCCAGGAGAATAAGAGAGTGACAAGGCTTGCTACTTTAACTGTTTTTATGTGAGCATCACTCTCCATTTCAGATAAGTAGCAGTTTTGCTGATGATCTAATCCTTAGTAGATTCATGATAATATTGCAAATTATATTGCAAAGACTGTTCCGTATCGATATGGGTTGTGTGGACTAAAGAGGAACGGTGCTGCTTTTTAAGCCTAACTGAGTTTGTTAGGCTCAAACATGACCAAGACTAGCCATATTTACCCGGTGATCTGTGAGTCACCAGCACTCTGGAAGTAAACATTTGAAATCAGACTGGGGGAGTGAAAACGCTGGTGATGGCCAAGATAAGCTTTCCTACTGGGAGCTGCCAAAAGAGACGTGGAATTCCTGCCAAAGGAATGTGCAGATGCTGGAAATCTCATTGAACAGAGTTCTTAAAGAGTACTGGGTGCCTTGAGCTTGGCTCTGCTATGGCTCAGGGTTCTGCAAGACTTTTGTGAATTAGGAAACCTCCACAGAACTAGATGGGAAAGAAAAGAGGTTGAGGGGGGAATGAGTTTACTGTAGATACCCAGAAATTAAACTGTTTGCATGTTTGCATCTAAATATTGGCTGTATCTGCAGAACCTGTTTAACTGATTCATTTCATAAAAAAATAATTTAGTTTTACGGATACAGAGTCCTATTGTGTGTCTCTCAGCATGTGATACAAGGGTGGCAACAGCTAGTCTAATCACAGCCACCAATAAAGAGGAAATTGTAATTAATGGCAAAACATAGTAGCAATGAGAAACCAGACAAATTAGGAGCCTGGAGGGATTCCAGCCACTAGAAGGCTGAATTTCCCACTCTAATAAAAATAACAGCTTTTTTTTTTGCGTGTGTGTGTGTGTATCTTATCAGTACAGATTGAAAATGGAAAAGTGAAAACACACATTATTCTCCCATTGATGGAAAAGATGCGAGAAGCATGCCAATATTATCATCATCTCCTGCAGAAGAATAATTTACAGCTTTTTGGTACAAAATCCGATAGTCTCCTGGGAAAGGTCAAAGCAGAGCCAGGAGCTACTTATCCTTATCAATTGACATATCTTATGATTGTCAGGAAAAGATGCAGGATGTATAACAAGGAGAAAGAATGCAAAATGATGCAAGTAAGGTAAGAACAGAATGGAAAATAATCCCTTTACTGGTACTACAAACGAGTTTCAAGATCCATACAAATGAAAAAGCTGCAATGAAATGAGTGTACTTAATGCCATTGCAGCATCTTCATAAGTAGTTCTCCTAAGGAAGAGCTAATAAAGAAATATGGAGTCTTTGCACATTGTTATTCAGAACATAATGCGTGAAACATGATTCCTATGATCTTTTTATCTGGGGAAAAAAACAAGAGACTTAGTTGCTCCAGTGTATCTCTGCAAAAGTTATATTGGTGTGCATCTGATTTGGGAACCAATAACTTAATTTTCTTGTGATCTTGCTGTCAGGGTGCTCGCTTAAATTAAAATACTTTGCTCTCTCCCTGAAAAGCTGGAAGACCTTGCATCATGCTCCTAATTAATGTGCATGTAGCAGTATGGATAGCTTCCACTACCGCTATTTCCTGCAGGCAGCAATTATAATTCCAGCTCTGTCTTCCTTCCACAACCCCTCCCAGATGACCTGCTGTACCGTTTGAGGTCTTTAGTATGCTATTACAGATGACAAAAAAAACCCCAACAAAACACAACCAAAAACTTCTGTATGAAATTTATAATATCTGGGTTTTCTGGTATGTCCTTAGCATCTGACAGTGGTCAGACAGGGCACCATCTCTGGGAACATAACTAGAAGAGACAACAGACCAAGAACAAATGCAATTCTCCTATGTTTTTGAGGGTGAGTTATTGGAAGTTGAGAAGTTTTGGAGCTCAAAGCACCAATTTAGGATTTCCAAGGAAATGGAAAATTCAGTTCCGCCACAGATCCAAGCCCTAAAAGCATCTTTCCTGGTCCAAAAAATCCCCAAACCAGACCTGGAAGGAATAATGTCATTTTTTTCTGTGAGTATCACTTTCTTACAAATATGGAAAAGGATTTTTGTGAAATAAGAGGAAATGGAAGTACACATCAGCTTTGTTTATGGATTACTTTGGTTTGGGGGAAACTGCTGGATTTTCTTTTTTTTTGTCCTGCATGATGCATGGCAAAGGTATAAAGAGTTCTCGCAGGTGCTTATTAATAGGTTCTATAAATCTGGAGATAAAATTTCACAAAACAGTTTGAGAGGAGGACTGAAAGATTGCTCATGTTATGTACCGACACTGGTTTGAAATGTTTGCAGAAGTGCTTTTGTAGTTGCAGCCCCACAGTTGTAATGTGCAGTTTATGAATCCTTTGACCTATTCTCTTCATTTACCCAGCGCTGTATCCTCCATACATTCTGCACCTTTTCAAATAACTAAATTGTGCTCACTGTCTAATCATTTGTTGTCTTACTCCATCTCATCCTCTCCACAATTCAGTCATAAATCATTCCACGCAGAGGGTGTTCACTCCAACAGGCTGCAAGAGCAAACAAAAATCTGTTGCCAAACTCCATCAACTATTTAATCAGCTCTTTGTTTGTAAATGTTGAACGTGGGGTGACAGTTTTCTTTGGATTGCGTGCAGCAATGTCTCTGCGTGTCAGTCAGAATATTTCTGCGGCCCACTTGCTTTGGGATTCCACTGCGGAGTTTTGGAGTTCATCCATCTGTTTTGTTTATCTCTTTTAACCATTTCCCCATCCCAGTGCTCATGTTTTTCCACTCCAGGTCCCTACCCTGGTTTACCTCTTGCTTTTGACCTCCACATGCACGATTCCTTGATTCTCTCTGGCTTCTCACTCAGTTTGCCCCACCTTTCTCTTGCAGCTTTGCTTCCCACCAGAGCTATTTCCCAGCTCTACTCGTCTGTGATAGGGTTCAGTGATTCCCTGTCTCCTTCTCTGATTGGTCCTAGCCCCACTGTTCATCCCTTATTATAAAATTCATAGAATAGAATCATAAAATGGCTTGGATTGGAAGGGATCTTTAACGGTCTTCTAGTCCAACCCCCCTGCAGTGAGCAGGGACATCTTCAACTAGATCAGGTTCCTTAGGTTCAACCTGACCTGATATAATCCTGCATGATGGCAAGCAACTTGGAAAAAAAATGAATCTGAGCATAAAATTTTTCTGGTAATCGTACCGTCTGCTGATTTATTGGTTATCGCAGCTAATTAAGGATCTGTTGTGGTGATTTCCTCATTTTTTGTGGTCAAACATTAAATAGGGCAAAACCTTACTCCTGGTTCTTTGCACAGCATTGTAGATCAAGGTCCTACTTACAGATCTAAATGTGTGTGGGTCTATATAATAGGTGGGATCTGACACTATTCGCAGACCACCAGCATTAGGAAACCCAGCAGGTTTACTCTTGAACCCCCCTGTTCCTGTCGAGTAGGCATGCATGTGTGGGTTCCCTGCTCAAGTACATCAGCAGATTGTCTGACGTGGACAGGTATTTTTGGCTGAGTTGTGACAATGATGGAGAGAATCAACCAGCTTAGGCTAAACCAGGCTGGCCAGCAATGGTCTGGCCTAAGGTGTAATTGTATTTTATTGATATGAGAAATTATATTGCACGAATCACTGTACAAATTTTTAGCCATATATTTGTCTTGAAGTCTATGTACAAGTAAAATGCAATTTTAGCTGGAATGTTCACTACTGAATGCTACTTGGAGAGTCTCAGAGACTTCTAGTAATGTCTAGTTACACTTTTTAACAGTTTAAGGAGTACCTAAGGTCTCTCTTCTTCTCTTTCATTATCATAAGATATGGGAAAATTACCTGGCAAAAAAATGTCTGCTTAGCATGCGACACTCTCTTTCATTGCTTTATAGCAATAACATGAGCTACAGTTGGCAACTCCACAGTCAGGAAAGTAAATAAAGACCATAGTGAAAATGACAGCAGCTTCAAGGGGTTTAGCAGAGCGTGGATTATTGGCCAAAACTCTTGCCAAGACTGCACCAGCAAAACGTGATGACATTCAGGGCTAACCCTGTGAAACCTGATTGACAGTCTCTGCTGAATGCATTAAGTGACTGTACTTAAGTACTGGAAATCCCAAATGTCCTTTCTTTTTAACATTGTTCTACTGAAAAGCGGTGTGGAGAGCTGGAGCTGGGCTTTTTCTTTTTCGCTTATTGTTTCTTGAGCATTTAGGATGCATTCATGTCACCTCTTGTCAAACACAGGTCACATCTCTCAGTCACAAAGCCAAGAAAACTGCTTAAAAATCCAGACCCCTGGGTTTTCATGAAATGTCACCATTCCAGCTGCTGAGATTTAAGAAAGCAAAACACTACAGAGCTCACAGTGCGTTTACAGAGGCTGGCAAAATTGTGCTGCCACTAACAGATTTCTCAGTAGCAATCTTCACAGAAATCAAGGACGTCTCCAGGTAACAGGCAGGGTGTCTCTGCATCCCAGCCTTCGTAAGATAACTGTGAATAATGAGTGACCCTCAATCTATTTGCATTAACAGAGACCTGAGATTCATTTTACACCTTCTGGTGATACAAATAGAAAAGGTAAATACACCGGGCTTTGTGAGCTCCAAAATGTCAAATCCAGAAATAAACCCCACTATTTTGTTTAACTGATAAAGACGACTCGCTACGGATTTTATCAAGTAATTGGATTTGCATTATGTCCGGAGGGCTTGTCAGATTTGTGGTGAAAAATTATTAAAAATGGTTTCACAGATGAGGGATCTGAGCTGCAGATCTCCTGCTGTGAAAATCTGTTAGCACCGTCTCCAGCAAACTTAAAGTAACATCAGGAAAAGCTCAGCTAGTTCATTTACACATATACATGAATTTTCAGACAATATATAGCACATATACCACACTAGGAGATTTTAGGTGCCAAATTGGATACCAGAAAGAAATTCCTTCCTGTGAGGGTGGTGAGGCACTGGATCAGGTTGCCCAGAGAAGCTGGGCATCCCTGGAATGGGTGGCTGCCCCATCCCTGGAAGTGTTTAAAGCCAGGCTGGATGGGGCTTTGAGCAACCTGGTCTGGTGGGAGGTGTCCCTGCCCAGGGCAGGGGGGTTGGAACTAGAGGATCTTTAAGGTCCTTTCCAACTCTAACCATTCTATGATTCTAAATAGAATGTACCATGGATCCTCATGCAGGCTTCATTGCAAGTTCATGTATACTCCTTAATTCATGTAGAATAATTGCAAATCTTGCTTCCAGCCAATTTTGATGATGAATAAAGGAAAGTTTAGCTACTTCTACTTCAATATCTGAGATGAAGTGACCCAGTCTGACTGCTCATGTAGTCCATAAATCAGAAAACCCTCAACAAAACCTCAGTGAAACAACAGAACCATTTTAAAAGAGTATGCATAGGGCTGTAATTCACTTTCATGCTCAGCGAGAAACATCTTGGAGATAATGAAGGGAAATGAGATAGATACACACTTACTTAAAAGTAGTAAGACACCTTCTTTGCTTGATCAATGTTTTATATCATTTAGCTGAAGTAAGATTTGGATATTCTTTACAGCTGTCTCAAAAAGTGTCTGCTAGTAAAAAATCTGGTTTGCAACTGAAGAAACAAAAGTCTGATTTTTAGAGAGTGACAGAAGTACCAGAGGTTATACCCTAACTTACAAATACAATGAACAAACAAGCATCCTGATTTTCAGCATGCTTACTGAGCAGTGGGAAACAACTGGGAGAAAGATACTAGAAAGCATGTCAAAGTGTAATACTTCAAATAGCCATTGATGATCTCTTCCCCAGAAAAGAAACATGAAACAAAAAGAACATGACAGCTGATTAATTCAACATCCAAGTCAGCTGTTATCAAAGGTAACCCTCAGTCATTGGCTTCAGCAACAAACATGGCAATATTCAGTCACATTTCAGAAGTGCCCCTTAATTCTGAAAATTTCAATTTTGGCAGTGTGTAAGACACAGACTGCGCTTAGTACAGTGCTTTTTACAGCTAGTATTGATTCCAACTGGAGGTTCAAGTTCCTACAAAACTGATTAATGAAGTCATAAATTTTAATACCAGAAAGGGCCGTTACAGTAATGCAGTCTGACTTTGAATTCTGAGATGTCAGAAAATGTTGCTTGCATGGAGCCTGTAACTTACAGCTGAGCTACCATGCATCCATAGGAGGACAGGAAGGCATTCAGTCCTCTTTCTGCCCAGAAATCATAATCAGCCAAGCTGAGCTTATACACAGTAAGGCTTTCTTTAAAGAGTTTTGTTGTCAGAGAGGAAAAACACACAGAATTTGGAGGGGAAAACCGCATGTACGTGATCCTGATGTACATGGTCCTGATAAGCTGGCAGGTCAAGAGGCCCCTGAGGAGCCAGGGATGCTGGGGCAAACGGGCAGGGACAGGCAGGGCCCCTGGAGCCACTGTTCTCTAAAATGTCCTAACATCTCCAGTCCTGTGTAACTTCGAGCTCAACTGTATTAAAATACACGTGGTTCACACGCAGCTAGCATATTCTAAGATCACTTTAATCAACCTACCTTCATCATCACTTAGCACTTCACATTTGGTCACTGGTATTTATTCTGTATTCTCTTTCAGATTACTGCTAAAGATATGGCAGAAGTTTGGACTAAAACCAGTAGTCTCTACAGCGACCTCCCTGGCTCTACCTCCTTTGACTGGGGATGGTGGTACTGGAGGAAAGGAGCCTCTGGTACCTTTTCTGAAAGATTTTAGCCTGCAAGTGCCCCCAAAACACAGGAGAACTCAGCCTGTTTGAAGGATGGGACTGGGTCATATGTCTGAACATCTAATTACAATGTCACGTTATTGCAGAAAGACAATGGGGTGGGTTTTTTGCTGTAATTTTATAAAGTTCTAAAAGAAACTAAAACGCAGCAAGTATAAAAGAGTATTTATTATTTTTTCAATATAGAGCATTTTAAGAACACGTATTAAATGTCAGCATATTCATATATACTTACATGTGGGGATGAATACATGTCATTGACAAAATGATATAGAGCACATACATTAGCCAAGGCAAATCTAACCCAGATTTGTCCTTAAAGAATAATATTCAAAATAAATATTTCTGTATACTACCAGGGATTTGCTGGTAGTACACAAAAATATTTACCGGGCCACCCTAGCAATTTCCATATATAATTTGCAATAGCAAATTCCAATTTAAAACCGTTACCCTTGTCCTGTCACTACACTTCCTGAAAAACCCAATCAATCCTTT
>JAOQGH010000012.1:127490783-127518814 GCA_025769975.1 Gallinago jamesoni
TATCTGTGCCCCTGAACCCTCAAGCCTTTTCCCCAGTGACTTAAAGTCCTTTTTGATTGTTTTATAATTTCCTGCATCATTGCCATCATCTTCAGTTCAATTTTGTCAGTCAAGGATGAAGGCCAGGAAAATGTACAGTTGATAACTAGTGAGGAGAGTGTTAAATAATTGGTGCTGTAACTCTGAAACAATGAATACAGAAGTGATGAGAGCTACCAGGATGTGTTCATACACAGGCTGTGGAAGCTGTGTTTGTCCAGCCTGGAGAAGAAGACAAGACTATGGGGGAATCTGGCTGTAGTTTCTACTGCCTAACGGATGGAGCCAGACTCTTCAAAGTAAAGAGAAGAAAAATCCTCATGGGAGGAAAAGGAGAAAATATTTTCATAATGAGAATGGTGAAACATTGGGAAAAAAACTGCTCAGAAAGGTTGCAGAATGTCCATTACATTTGTAATGTGCATGATTTTGCACCATCATCTGAATAAATTCCAGGTCAATCTGTATTAATGTAACCTGATGTAGCCTTTTTGAATTCAGCGCTGCTTTGAGCAGGAGGTTGAACTAGCTTACCTCCGGACATCCTTTCTAACCAGACTATGCAGTGGTTTGAGAAACAGAGCCTTAGCTTACAGCCTAAAAGTACTTACTGAATTTGAGCAAGTTGAGGGTTGTGGTTTTTGTTCTTGAATGCCCATTTTGCTTTTAGAAGCTTTGCTTTAAGGACAGGAAAACTCTGTTTTTATTTTTAATATACTTGTGTGATTAACCATTTACACATCTTTGCTGTGACAGGATTTGGGATCTCGATACCCAAATAATCTTTTTGAAGGCAACAGGCTGACATCCATTGTGTTGATAACCTCGCACAAGTTTTTCTGTTCTTTGGATACAACGTTCATGTTCTTTTAAGAAAAATATTGCTGCTTTGAAATGTGGTTGTAACAGGCAATCTCATAGCTAAACTATTAAAACATACTGATATGTTGATATTTGTAAGGGTTTTTTTCTGTATGACTTGTAGTTCTTTTTTCTGCAATGACTGTGGAGTATCTGTATTTAGAGGTAATGTTTTATTACACTACTTCTCTAACAGCAAAAATTCAAGGCATGAAAAATGCTGTTCCCAAGAATGATAAGAAGAGACGAAAACAGCTGGCTGATGAAGTTGCCAAACTGGAGGCAGAACTTGAACAGAAGCACAAGGAGGAATTAAAGGAGTTGAAGGAAGCTTTACCTGAGCAGACTAAGGTAGGCGCTTTAATTTTAGCGGAAGTTGTGCAGATACACAATTTGTGTTAGGGCTTCTTTACCTCTTAAAAATTATAATGGAGTAACACTTAAAAGTATTTCTCCTTTTCTTCGCAGTATTAGAAACTGTTTTTATCTTTGGAAAGATTCAGCTATTATGGTGGGTGAGCATTACTAGAAAGGGCATGTAGCTGTGGGGTTTTGTTTGTTGTGGAGCAGTATTTGGTTTTGCTCTTAACTATGTTAGTAGCTCAATCACCCTAAAGAAAATTTTTTTTAGGTTCCTGTTATGTTCTTATTCTAATTATCTTATGTAGATTACTAGAGTATTGTTGGCTGTCAGTAGGCATTTGACTGATGATATTTTGTCTTGCAATTCTGTCAAGACGTTTTTGTAAGAAGACGCTTTCTGTGATGATGATAATTCTTAATAGCTACTGTTCTGCTATGTTGGCAATGCAGCTACATATTTAAATGCTTCTAGTTTGTTGTTTGGTGGCAAACCACTTAATTTTCAACAGAGGCTTGACATTAGTCAAATTTAGCTGCAGGAATGAGGAAACTAGATGCTTGTGCGACATACAAAAATTCACCTATGTTTTAGCACTTTGTAAATAGAGTGTTGGAAACTCCTGTCAGCATGAATTTGCAGTCCATAGACTTAATTCTGTATATCCAATACTGAAAAGAACTCCATTTGTATCATGGGCCTGAATTTAAGAGTGTTTGTGCAAGTAGACCTGTTCATATACTTCCTCCTACCTAAATGGGAATAGACCCTGTGGCTAAATTGGTGTGATACCATTATCTGTGAATGGTGCTAATGCTCCGTGCTCATACATCTCCTGAAGCCTTTACCTAACAGCAGGTGCCTTCTGGCTGCTTAAATCTTGTAAAGAAACAAACAAAAAACTGTCTGCCTGAGGCTTTCTGGACTAAGTGTTTTCTGATTAGTGACCTAACAAAGATTTAAGCAGAATGTACTTTCATTTGAAAATGGAGAGTGAAAACATTTCTGAATGACTTTTAGGGAAATAGACCTGATTGAGAAGCATCTGCTGAGAATCCTTGTGGAGAAAAAAAAAAGTTTTCAATTGCGAGTTATGAACCTATTAACAATCATCTGTAGTATTTTTTAATTGGATGCTTAAGCAGATGATTAATGCATGAGCATTAAACATAATGCTTCTGTTTACCTGTATCTTAGATTGATTTCAAGAGTTAGTTTTATTTTGCTAGATGAGGTGTCAAAGCTTTACGATGGAGGGCTTTTCAAGCTAAAATTCTTGCCCTGGACATAGCTTTGCATGAGAGGAATGTGTTTTGAGATGTGTGGTTTCTTTCACGTCTCAACTTTTTTATTCAGATTGAAACATGTCCATGCTTCCAAAGGTGACATCTAGTTCATACCATTATGGGGTTATCTTTGTCATTTTTCATGAGTGTCAACTCCCTGTTTTTTCCAACTGCTGGTTATGCTTTGGTATAGAAAGCAGAGCCTTCTCTTCTTTTGATTGTTGTGTAATTGATAATGGCTGTTTGGATACCTCAGTCGTCTGGTAAGGTGAAAAACTTTCCCTTTCATAGACTAAATTTGAGGTGTGCCGTTCATAACTGTCTCTTTGTGGAGACTACAGAAAAAGTAATATAATGCAGACAGTGGTTTGGGATGTGAATACTTCTGGCTGTGACAGGTTCTGCGCTATATACAGATCTCTGTGGTTAAACAAAATATTAATAAGAACATTTGACATTTTTTCTTTTTAGACAGATTCGATAGCTGATGGGGTTGCAAATTTAGAGCTTGAAGGAGCAGAGCAACAGATTCAGCATCCTCGAATATCAAAAGCACAGAAGAGGCGGGTATGACAACTTTTCAAAATTTTACAAATATTTGACTGAAGTTATATTCGCTTAAACTTAACTGTAATAACCAAAGTTAAACAATTTTCTCGGGGACATTACCTGGCTAATTCATTATTGATGCTGTATCTACTGGGTGCCTTGAAAATCTGTAAAGCTGCTACCTAGAGATATGTAAGCATTTTGTAAATAGTTATATTTTTTTTTTTTACCCTCAGCCATGATCTGGGAATCAGAATAGGTCAGGAGATAGGAGCCAGAAAAAACAAATAATGTAAAGCAAATTAATTTAAAATAAGGTCACTAAGAACATGAATAAAGGAATAAAATACTTGAATTTAAATAATGTAAAATGCTACATCAAAAAATATGCATGTAGAACTTTTCACATTTAACAAAAGAATGTAAATCCTAAAATGCTTGTAAATTTTTGAGTTGTTAAGAAACAGCACCTGGTGTCAAGGCTATTAGGGTTATATCTTGTTAAGCTTCAGCTGTTAAATTGCGACGGCTTCACATTCTCATTATACCTGCATGGATGTTGGTACTGGGCCAGAGGAGCACTGTTTTATTGCAGAGTCCATCCCCTGTTACGTGATCACTGCTGCAGAGCTGCCTTCTAACAAGCATGATAAAAGGATGTTCTTAATTCATTGCACTGCATCAACCAGAAACTCTCTAGTCTAGTTTTCCTATATTGTTAGCCTAAACCAGACAGATCTTGATTTGTGGCGAATTTTAAGTGTGCAGGTGAAAAGGTAATTTTTTGTACTGCCTACCTTTTTATTTGCTCACTTACTTTGACTCTTATTCCCTTATTAACTTAAGCGTAAACTTATGAAGCATTCTATAAAGTCATTTTTATGTTATGTATTACTACATCCCCTCTAGTATTCCCTGTATGCATTCTTATCTGTCCTTTAGGTTAGGAGCAGTCTTTTATGATGTAGAGTACCTAGTCTGAGGGATTTTCAGTTCCATGACATGAGCTCCCTTATGCAATCATATGCATAACTGTTGGATTTCAGACTTGTTATGAAAGAGTAATATTTTCTGTTGTTTAATTAGATTTCTCATCCTTGAGTTCTTTGCAGATGTGGTGAAATAGGTGATCCTGAAGAAATTACTACTGTTAGCAGCCTTTGTATCAGTGTTGTAAAATGTTATTTTGCGTGTTGATATAATTAAGGTGTCTCCTGTCACATAATTTTGGGTGTGGAAGCAGTTAGGATAAATTGTTCACTTACCATTTGTTAAAGTTTTGGTTTAGGTGGTCTCTCTGCTGATTCAAGAGAACATTTCTCAGTGCATTCATATCTGTGAAAACATTTGAAGAGTTAGAAGCAAGCACTAAGCCAAAAACTGTACAGGCATCTTCTAAATTTTAACATTTGATGTAATTTTTATATGTGTTTAATCTAAGGAAAAAAAAGCTGCCTTGGAGAAAGAAAGAGAAGAAAGGATAGCTGAAGCCGAGATAGAAAATTTAACGGGTGCTAGACATCTTGAAAGTCAGAAACTTGGCTCCCTGTTGGCAGCGAGGCACTTGGAGATTAAACAGATCCCTTCGGATGGCCATTGCATGTACAGAGCTATCGAAGATCAGCTCAAGGATCACCAGAATTCCTGGACTGTTGCAACTCTGAGGAACCAAACAGCAAAGTATATGCAAAGTCACTTTGATGACTTCATGCCGTTTCTTACAAACCCTAATACTGGAGACATGTATAGTAAAGGTAAGACTTGGCGCTTAAGAGATTTTTAGAAACTGTTGGAACTATTTCTGATTGTTCTCAATCTCAGCTACAGCTGAATAGGAACCTATTATAGTGTTTGTCCCTAAACCTTGATGCTTTGTTGGTTTGGTGTGTATTATGGAACACAGAATTATGATTTGCTATGAACCTTGGTACATCTGAATCTATGTAATTTTTTTTTTAAGTAATTAGCAGGAATCATTCCCCATTTAAAAAATAAATCAGAACTTGCTGGTTACTAGATGGCTGTCATGTTCTGGGATGTGATTTAAGTTGTGTTATAGATTACCTGCCAGGTTAGGGATGATTTTTTTGTCAACTTTTATATTGGTGTTTTCAATGTACAGGGGAAAGCTGTTAAAAAATCTGTGTGAAAATCAAGCAAATCTATTTTATAATAGTTTGCATAGCTGCTTTTTTGTATTCTACCCTTTATTTTCTCTGTCTATACTAGACCTTTTAAGCCCTTATAAACAGACTGAAAAATAGAAAGTCATTTAGTGTGAAGCAGTGATGTAGGCTGACTAAATGCAATTAAATGGAATTTATGTACTTCGTACTTGACCAATACATGGCTTATTCATTTCTTACTGTGTGTCTGGAACATCATGCAAATGACTTTATACATTTTATTTTATTTTTTAAACTTACTGCTACATTAATTTAATAGTTATTGCTGTGGATTTCGTTTGGTGACTGGGGGCTGTTGTGAAGTAGATGTCTTTCCCATGTTGACAGCGATAATTGTTACGTGCTGAATGTGCCCCCAGAGAAGACTGAATGAAGTTCTGCAGAGCGTCAGGGAGTTGTGGGTTTCCTATGTCTCTTAATTCTGAGCAGTCTTCAGAAAATTTGTTCCTTCCTTATCAGAATCTGTTCATAGGGTTCAGAAGCCTGAAGGTTTGTAATTTATAAATTTGAAAGCTTGATTCCTGTACAACGTGATCCACAAAAGGTTTGTTTAGCTATTAACAGATGAACTATCGGGAATAAGTGCTTCAGAGGTTAAAACCAAAGCAGCTAATTTGGAAATTAAAAAAAAAAAAAAACAACAAACCACACCAAACAAAAAACCACAACCAAACACCAAAAGCAAAACCCAACAGTTGAACTAAATACAGTTACAAGATATTAAAACCATAGGTGACACCTAGGTAACATAAGAACTAAGCGTGCTACTTACTATCACATTCTCTTTTAGAGTTTCAAAGCAACACCCTCTAAGACTTAACAGGAAGAAAACTGTATGCAATTTCAGGCTTGTTATTAACAAGCATGAATAAAAAGTTTTAGTTTTAGACTTTTATTTAGGTTTATTTAAAACCTGTACTTCTTTTCATTCCTATACTTGTTTTCCTTCCTGTCTTCAATCTTACTTTTTCTAAAACAGGAATGGCAGTTATTTTGACCTTTGATGTTTTTCTGTTATTCTCCTTCTCTTCAGTGAACAGGCATATTTTCCTGTATAATGTGTTTGGACTTTTCAGGTTCTAGGTCTTCATTGTGCAATCTGTATTTTCGGAATTACAAATAAGAGAAGTACTAAAAGTTGTCTTTTCTTTCCCCACAGAGGAATTTGAAAAATACTGTGATGATATAGCAAATACAGCTGCATGGGGTGGTCAGCTGGAAGTAAGTATTGTGTTGATAATTTTTATTTGTGAAATTCTCAAGTGGATTAATACACCTTTAAAAAAGGGCTTCTTAAGAAAAAATACCTGAAGGCATTGGTCATAAATATGGTCACATATGGAACATGGTCATAAATAGTTTATCAAGAACGTTCTCCTATGGTTATAAATTTTTTTTCCCAAACTAGTGGCTTTTCTGATGGTGTGCTGGTGTTCTGATGTGTTTGACAACGTGCAAATTAAGGAATTCAGTAGTGCTAAATATCATTAGAAAGATTGTCAGTATGAGCGGGGAGAGTATTTTATTATGCAGACTTAAGATGGTAGAAAAACTGACTATAGCAGAACAATGCTAGATTTTTGTAATGTAAATAATATTTATTGTTTTATGAAAGAATAGTTACCAAGTTATTGAAGTTAGCCCAATTTTACCTATGTTGTATTATCAAAACAGTGATTAATTTAAGGCAAGCTGTTTTCAATTAAAGTTTAAAAAGTTAAAATAATTTTGCTTATTTTAATAAAGTTTATTTTCTAACAGTGTTTGAAATGTTAAGCCTGAACTCGTGTCTGCTAAAACTTAATGCCATGTCTTCTTCTCTATGTTGGATTTAATCCTATTATTGAATTGTTTTTATGCCTTAAAGCTAAGGGCTTTGTCGCACATTTTGCAAACACCTATTGAAGTTGTGCAAATGGATTCCCCTCCCATTGTTGTTGGTGAAGAATATTCAGGCAAACCTATAATACTTGTGTAAGTATGTAATTTTATTCCTTCTTAAAATTAGTGCACTTATTTCTATAGTAGAGGGCTTGGCTTTGATTCTCACCTGCTTTTTTATTTTCTGTTACATATCTGTTGTTGAAACGTTGCTCAAATAATGATCGTGCAGCTCAGAAATTATGTTTGTTGTTGACACAGTGTAAAAATATTGTAATCAGAGTTCTTCAAATGCTGGCAATCAGTCTGAAGAATGATTCAGTCACTGCTTTATAGAATGCTACGTGGTCATTTTACCTGTTAGATAATTACAAAATAATAGTGAAATAAGACACACCAGGAAACCTTTTTTTCCCCTCTTCAGAGTTTATGTCAATATGTACCTGGAAGTCACCAGAATTAATAACTGTCTTTATTAATACTTTCCTATTTAATGAACCTATATATTTTCTGTGCTAAAACTTGAGTTTATTTAAGCTGTCTTCCAGTGCTGTTAATATTTGGCATGGCATACTTCTAGTTACAATGAACACTAATTCTGTAACTTTTTTTTTTAGGTATATGAGACATGCGTATGGATTAGGAGAACATTACAATTCTGTACAAATTCTAACAGATGCTGCTACAGAAAATGGCAGCTAGCATACAAAATTCAGAAATCCACATGGATAACAGTTGCGTCTTGATGTGTTGGGCTACAGACAATTCCTAGACAGACTGGAAAGTAAAACTAAATGGAATGGATTAAAAAGGAAAAGAAGACATACAAAATTTGACTATAAATCAGAAATAGCTCTTGATTTAAAACAAAACCAAACCAAAACCACACAACAGTATTTTGAACTTGTATGTATTAATCATGTTTAGAAGATCTTCTCTGAAATGGCAGCTGAGTAGATCAGAAGTTTGTGGGGTTTTTTTAATAAAGCATCATCCTGTGCTGCAGTGAAAACACAGAGTAGTAAATGTTTTGGTTAATCTGCATTTCTGCTGAAGAATTAAGGTCACCTGAAGGTTCCTGTTATGTTATCTCTGGCAGATTTTGATGATCATGGAAGAGTTAAGGCATTTAAAACAATCGATTTTATTTTGATTGATGGAATGTCCTCTACAGTGTTTATTTAGTTTTATCAGGATTTAGCTTTAACAATGTGGTAGGGATCCCTATCTTTATTTGGGCAGAGAAGAGCTGGAGGCAAATCCAGTATTTGAGTGTCTTGCTTGGCTGAAGGAATTGCACAAACTTTATTTTAAAGACTTTCATCTAAGATTTTTACCAAAGTTTGAGGACTTAACTTTTTTATTTTGGCAGTTCACAGTAGGAACTGAATGCTTGCAGCTGATCCTAGTACTGAATCCATAGGAAGAGCATCATTGTTTTTGACTATACATCATAACATTGATGCAAGTTAACTGCTGTTCAGCCCTCATAGCCTTTCATCTGTGCATTTCTACTACAGAAATCTTATAAACAGAAAGCTCCTCAGTGTCCTGACTTCAGGTAGTGAAAATCATCTGAACTCATCGTTTATGGATCTGCTGATCTAAGCACTTTGTGGTCTAAAATGTGATGTTCTAAAATCCTTAAAACAGCTGGTTGTGTACAGGTTAAAAATACACAGGTTGAAAATTGGGTTTTGTCAGTAACTTTAAAGGTGATCTGCAGAAGAATTAAGTTTATTTTCATTGATCCTTATAATGCAGAGTCTTGAAAGGTGTGGGTTTTTTTGGGTTTTGGATGGCTTTTTTTTGTCTTGACATTTTGCATTAGAAACATAGATTTTTGTCTTTAAGTCACTGTAAATGTGACTCCAAAGTTAGCAGCAAAGTGAAACCAAAGTTGCAATGCAATTGTTTTATAACAATAGAAGGGATGTTTTTATTTTTAATTTTTTAAAAGCCATAGTCAATAACATGACAATTTGTCTGCATTTTAGTGCTGATGAGTTGGTTGGAGAAAAGCATTTTGTGTCCTGGTTTGAGGATTATGAGCTACCAGTGCACGTTGTGTAGTCCTTCAGTAAAGCCAGCCAGCAGATTGACATTTGTGGGACTTAGAAATTAGAAGGAAAAAAATATGCTCTTACTTAAGAAGGAGGAGATAAGTGTTCACTTCATGGATCAGATTATGTCTGATTTAAAGCACTTTGAGAGAAAGGGAGGGGGAAAAGAGTCAGACCGTTATAGCAGGGAGTTTGGACAAGCAGAACTTGAATTGTGACTTCTTCAGATTGGTGCCTGCCAGGAAAACATTAACCAGATCAGGAGTTTTTCCATCCTTATTTATCTGATACATAGCACATATAGCTGTATTTATAGCAGCTGGTTTACCCTGCAATTTGCTTTACTACTTTGATTGTATAAAACAGTGGTTTTAATTTCAAACAAAAAATTGGATGCAACAGTATGGAAAATATGTGTTTATTCATAATACCACTATAAATTTCACTAAAAATAATAGTCAGATATACTGTTCTCTGTGTTGCTTAGAGTTGATGTGATATGAAATGCATATGCTGCATTTTATAGATACCCTGCGAAAAAAAATTCTTCGGTTTATTAGGTTTTCATTCTTGTTTGATTAACTGAGGGAGGAAAGATGTCAGAGTTGTGGAATGCCCGTACCAACAGTTTGCCCTGTTGAACATGTTTACAATTTGTATAAAGCAAAACAATGTTTTAATATAGTGAGTGAAAGATCCTTGCTCGTGCCGTATGGGAATTGCCAAAAAGTAATAAATGGGTTTATTTGTGGCAAATCTCGTTGTGGTCACTTTTAATTTTGTACTAAGATTGCTCACTTCTTAATTCAGAGTATTAATTAATTTAATTATCTGAAAAATATCAGTGCATACCTTTGTACAGGTCTTAAGGTGTGTAGGTGTGTGGCTTTACACCTCGTGTGCTTGTGAAAAATTGTACTGTGTGACCAGCAGCCTCCAACATTCAGGGTTGGGTGAGGTCCCCAAGAGACAGCGCTGGGTAGTGGCTTCTCTGGCAGCCACCTTTGCACCTTCTTCACTGGTCGGTAGAACTATTTCAACAGATTTTTTTAAAAACTTTATTTTAATCTCTGATAACATATATGTTATCAGTGTTTGGCGTACTGTGTTTTATGTCACTGGTTCAGTCGCGGTATTTGCTGTCTGCTCGACTTACTGCTTGATTTGCTGCTCGAGTGAGTTATCCTTCTGCTTTGGAAGAATTTTATCACAATTTTTGCAGACAGCTGCAAAATGAGAGTCAACGTGGAGATCTTTGAGAAAAGAAAACCTACATGGGACAAGAAGCTGGAAAATGCAATAGAAGAATGTTTTAAATCCAACCTGAAAAACTGTGCTGTTCTGTAAAAGGAATAATGAAAAGATTCTTAAGGAAAATGACCCTCTTGATATCCTTAACCTTTAAATTTTATCTTCTAGCTATGGCAACCCAGTAAAAGTTTTACTTGCTTGTTTTCAATATAGAAGAAACTGGATGTCGTAATTCTGCTAGCATGCTTGGGTTTTGTAGATTCTGTAATTTCTAGAAGAATGGTAGCTTTCCCTGACATTACAAGGGGGGGGAATATCACTTGTTCAAGGACACGTTACAAAAATTATGGTAAGGGTCATTTTCTTGTTAGACTGTTTTGAGCTTCTAACATTTTTTTGTGAAACACCCTTGATGCTGTGTGTAGGAGTAGAGGTATTTGGTTGTTTTGGTTTTGGTTTTTTTTTTTATTTAAAAAGGTGCCTTAAAGTGGGGGTTTTGAGGAGGGACAGGAAGGACACAGATTGCATTCTGGATTTGGGTGATAATTGAACTGAGACATTTGGGCACCAGGTGGGTGTATTGAGAAAACTGTGAACTTAAAATGGGTATACCGATGTGTCTTCTACGTCGTAGGCTATGTGTTGACATGTCCCATGTGGTAGCCCCTTTGCAAAAAAAACTTAGTTCCAGAGTTTTGGAGCTGGAAGTCTGTTGGCCACGGCAGATCTAGGGCATCACCGGGAATAAAGAGACTTTATCTGGATCTGGAATATCTTGTGCAATTGGAGCAGTACGTTGGGTGGATACAGGGTCTTTAGGGAGAGGAGAGGTTTAGTTTAGCCCTAGGCTGTGGGGCAGGTGGTGGGTCTGTTCCTAGCTTATGGGTCAGGATCAGAGGGATGGCCTGTGTGAGGCACATTGTGGTGGGTGCCTTCCACACACCAACCAATGTATTTTTACTAATTTTAATAATAGTGGGGTTTTTGCACAGTTTAAGGCTCTGGAGTGGCCAGAGAACTCAATCTAAAAAGAAGACAAAGCCGACTAAATTCAAAAACAATGGCTTAGTAAATACATTTGATTATGAAGTCTCCATTAAATTCTGTGTATGAAACTCGGTGTCTTTTCCCTGCAAGATTTATTTATGTATTTTAAGAAGGCACAAAGTAGCCTATTTATGCAGCAGGTGAAACCAAATGTCAGTAGAGGCTTTCTCTCATTCTTGTCACCCAATGTTTGGCACATACCATGGTGGTGCGTGTAACATCAGAGTTTGTCAGGTGCACAAACTAAGCTATTACCTTCAAAGACTAGGCTTGCCAAAGCTGGTAACAAATATTACATGATTTAAGAGTCTTGAAATAGTCTTTATAAATCTCACCTGTGCTGGTATCCAACATTACCCAGATCAGAGCACTTTAGAAAAGATAATTTCAAGGACTGTTGTCACATACACATTGGAAAAAATCCAATCCCCTGCTGTGCACTGTAAAAGGAGGAGAGTCCCTGACTGCTGTTCTAAGAGAAGGTAAGTAAACAGGCCAAGAGAACAAACATGGGTGATGTGTAAGCTTAATTTTTTTAGCAGAATTTCTTATACATAATTACTTGTGCATAAGATGCATATATAAAATACATTTTGTGGGCTAAAATTTAGTTTAGCTAATTAAAGCCATGACCTTAAATAGGAAGGCGTAATTAGGATAGAATATTAAATAGAAAAGTAAATAATGAGGTTTCTATAATTAAATTTTAGAAGAAACTTAGCAAAGATCTCTAAAGCCTTTTGCTCATCTCAGAACTTAGACTTTGTTTCTCACATAGCACTGCCTGACACGAGATCTTTGATTTCATTTACATCAATAGGTTTAAAAAAAAAATCAGTACTGACAACGGTACATTTAAAATTTATACAAAATGCACCCTTTAGATTGATGAAAAAATGAACCTTTGCCTAGATATGTGCATACGTCTCTGGTCTATTTGTGGATGCATTCCTGCTAATTCAGGTGAGTGAACATCGTTCAAAAAAAAGGCACAGAGGTACACCAATGCAAAAGATAATCTGAAGTTTCTTTAAATGCTTTGTATTATTGAAGAATTGTTTTAAATGGTTGGGATTGAATTACTTTGGCTATAGTATATGGGCTATTTAAATGATCTCATTACTAGTCTTCAGACTTGCCAACCTCTTCTTTCAAAATTATCCTGGTGGGTTGTTTCTAAAGTGGTGTGTTACTCTCACGCTGTAATTCCCTTAACCTAAGGTTCTCCCTTTATTTCAACAGAAAATTTTGCAACAATAAATAACATTTTTGCTGCTGTAACTAACAGTTTTGCTACTTCCGTTTACATCAGTTGGTTTACAAATTAAAAAAGCAATTCAAGGATAAAGAAATATTGCTCCATACAGTTTGCTAAATTAAAGCTCATCTTCCCTTGAAAAAAAATTTAGGAGTACATAGTCCCCTTGTGATTCTAATATTTATTAATTCTCATATTTTAATCAGACAGCTAATCCTCACTTGCTCTACTAAATTATTCTTGCCACTTGAGTGAGAGTATACTGGAGAGCCAGAAATTGTCATACTCAGCCCATTTAAGACCCCAAAACTGATCAGAATATATCTGAGATTAACACACAGAAATGCTTTCTACTTGACTGATTTTAGATGTACTTTATTTTTTTTGTCTATAAATTTCAGTGCAAATCACAGAGCAGTTTTACTGGTAGACTGTCTCAGTGAAACACGTGTTACTTTCAATTTTACAAATTATTTATCAGAGCACTGTAAAAAATATTTGTTTATTGTTGTTATCAGGAACAAAACTGATAGTAAATCTTAATTGAAGAGCCTTAAAATTTATAGAAGTGCATTCACTTCTAATTCTGTATACAGTACGTCTCACAAATGTTTGCTCTTGATGTATAGAAGCTTGGGAATAGATAAATCACAAAACTATGATTCTGCATGTCGCTCATCTGCCTATGAACATATACATCTATATAAATTATCGGCTTCAAGGACAGTACCTTCCAATAGGTGATTTGCAAAATGTCAAAATTTGATCATACTTTTCTAAAACGCAGTGCAAAACAGATGGGTAAATATCAAGCATCATTTTCGTAGAATGGAGGGGATCTCTGGTGGTCCTCCAGCTGGGTGTTTCCAGCTCAAAGCAGCACTGATTATTCCATCTTTTGCTTTCTGAGTGCTGTCCTTCGGTGTGTAAGAAAGGGGAGGGAAGGGGCTACTGAGACGTAGACAGAAGACAAACGCTGGTTCTGTGTGATGGCTTCAGGCTGCAGGTCTTGTGGCTGGGCTGGTCAAAGGGACCACACTTCTCAGAAATTCTTCAGCTGAAGATTTCCTCAGTTTGAGCTGAGTTTTACAGCCTCTTCAGGTTCAGCCTCCTGGGTCGTAGGGAGGGAGATGTCTGGGGGTTTCTGCTTGCTTTGTCTCGAATTTATAGAGCCAGCTGACAGGCTTGGAATGGCTATAGAAGTTAATTTCTGATTATTCAGCCTATTTAAGATGCTGCCTTGTTGTATTCAGTAGGATTAACCTGCAGAATCACAGACTGATATGGGGTTGGAAGGGACCTCTGGAGATCATCTAGTCCAACCCCCCTGCCAAAGCAGGTCCACCCAGAGCAGGTCCCACAGGAACGTGTCCAGGTGGGTTTGGAATGTCTCCAGAGAAGGAGACTCCACCACCTCCCTGGGCAGCATGTTCCAGGGCTCTGCCACCCTCACAGGAAAGACGTTCTTCCTTATGGCTAGATGGAGCATTTTATGTTCAATTTTGTGCCCATTTCCTCTTGTCCTGTCACTGGGCACCACTGAAAAAAGACTGACCCCATCCTCTTGACACCCTCCCTTTAACTCACCTGATGCTTATTTCTATAGGCAAGTCTTCCATTCCATTCTTATCCCTAGCTGTCCATTTCTCCTATGAACTTAAGACTTACTGGATAAATCATCTCACTGGAAGATAGCATTGTGGCACCACACTGTAGTCTCTTTCTGCTGAGGTTGGGGACCATTGAAATTGTTACTGAGGAACACCCATTTGACTTCAGTCCTTGCTTCAGACTCCTGGAGCTCTCACAGGGGTTGTGAACACATCTCATACAAAGAGGTCTTCTTGCCACGCTTGGGTAGGTGGTGAGTAATGCACCCTTGGTTTTCCACTTGAATTTCAATTTGTTATTTTGCTTTTTGTATTTCCAATGATCTTTCTGTGGTTGCTCCTCCAGCTAATTTAGCAGCCACTGTCCATCTCATTAAAGCATTTTCTACTTCTTGCACCTCATTAAATGAAGGTTTACATAGGACTGGACTGGTCAGGAGTAATGTACTTTGTCACGGGGCACCAGTCCCAGCAAATACCGACTGCTTCTGGCAGATTTTCTAAGTGGTATCAAATACTTTGCTATTTGGACTCAAACTGCACCAATTATTACACAGAAGTCACTTTCATACCACATTTCATGAGCATCTCACCTCTTTTGAAAGTACTTCTCCATCTCGGAGTAGGTAATGATTTCTCTGCACGTGCAGTTCTTGCTGCCTCTGCTGCAACTGCCAGTAAGAGTCCCAACCCTAGGATGATTTCTTTTTTTAAATCTGGACTTCATCCACGAGTATCTGGATTCAGCCCAGGGAGCTAATATCATATAGTTTGTAGTAACAACTCTCAATTATTACTCATAAAATACATAATGAAAGGAATGATTTGGAAATGGAAGGTCCCAAATTTCGCTGCCATCTCCCTCAGCCATCCAGTCCTCAAGACACGCTTTCGTGTACATTTACTTTCCATAGGTCTGATCCTTGGTTCCGTAGAGCTTTTCCCTAGGTCCTCTTAAAGTTAGGGAGTTTGGGGAGTAAACGGTTTGTCTGTTGGATAATGAACTTTCAACCCCCTATGAAATGATGTAATGCAGTTAAAAAACTGCTCTTGAAAGAGACTGAGGTGGACGTGCCTCCTTCCAAACGTGTGTAAAATATGTGGATCCCATTATGGAAAACTAAATGCAGCTTCGTAGCCATAATTACTTTAGCTGGCATGTTTAGCTGAGCAGCAGTAAAACATACATCAGCTTAATATGGATTGTTAATCTTGCCAATGATTTATACCACGCAAGCTAAAATTACCTCAACAGGTTAGGTAGAATGAAGTCAGTGAAAAGCAGCTAAGCTTGATAATTAAGCTAGACAAAGTAATAAATATGTTTTTTTTTTACTGCTTAATATATCTTATTGTAACTTATTTCAATACTAAAACCCAAATTCCTTACTCTTAGCTACGATCGGTCTTGCTGTGTTCAAACAAAACAGGTATTTCAAATATTTCATAACAGTAAATACACAGGGTTTTTTATTTCATTTGGAGAGCTGCATTGGAATGTGAGAAGATTTTATGTTAAGAAATAACTCCAGCCTTGAAATTCTCCTGATAACTCACGGAAGCAAAGCAACAAACAAGAGCACTTTGCTGTTTGTCAGGGTTTTTTTAATACGTTCCTGCTTGGGAGAGGACATTTTTGTTTAGGTGTTTCTCTTGCTGTCTGAGGGAAGTCAACATGGTGGTGACAGGAACCAGGGACCTTTGTAAGAACACAAAAATCAAATGATGTGTTGATTGCCTTTTCCATTTGAAGATGATTATTATTTAGATAAAAAGTACAGCATTTATACTTATCAGAATGTTTTCAAGCACTCCAGTTTAAAATGAGATAATTATAATTCATCATCCAACAATCTCTTTCTTTTCAAGTTGGCCTTCGGGACAGGTTTTGTAGCATCGTTGTGCAAGATGGGCTCGTTGGTTTGTTAAATTTTTTTTAAGCATTCCATAATGGAAATCAGATGAGCAATTTCATTTTAAAAAAAAAAATAATAGAAGCAGCAATTTGATGCTAAAATTTGGAGGAGAAGAATATCCATATGTTTTCAATGCTTTTTCTTGTTGCTTGATCTTCTGTAACAACTTGGAACAATATCTTAGTCCAAGATCTCAGACAGAACACAATTGGCTTTTTAGTTGTGGCTACAGCATCACTTAAGGGTACACTTCTGTGCAGGCAGGAAAAGACAACTCTTTTCAAAACAAAGGCCTGATTTGATAAGCTATTCGCAGTTCCTAAGAGTTTTTTTTGTTTCTGACTGAGTTGTAAAGGATGTGTTCTCACGCGAGCTTAATTTTTATGAGGTGGTGGGAATTAATGGTTGCTCTTTCTGTGCTATGGGTTGAGCGCAGGTGCAGCTTTGTGCTCATTATACAGGCCACTGGTTTGCCAGGGTAGGTGAGGTCACAGAGGTTAAATGGCTTGTCTGTAATATGATCAATCTTACAACAGGGAAGAACATTGGGTTACAAGGGGATGTGGGATGAGAAATTGAGGTGAAATTGTGTATCTCGAGGAAGCATTCCTGAGAAACAAGCAATCCTGAGTGGGTGGTCTTCAGTATAAGAACACACTTCTTTGGAAGTAAATGGATTTCAAAGTGTCTGAAGTATTTGGGTTTTAAAGCTCTGTTGTTTATCTGGTTCTGGATGGTACCAGATAAGATGACTTGAAGTAATTCTCATTGGAGGACTTAATGTGTGGTTGGTTTCTTTTACAGCTGCCTAATGGAAGGCTTTATTCTATTTTATACTTGATAGGTTTACAAAGAATTTTAAGACCTCCAATATCAATGTCTTTTGGGTCCCATAATAGGTGATGGAAATGAGGGTTGAAGATGATCAACACCTTGGAAAACCAAGTCTCTTAAGAGCCGTTTGAAAGTGGAACTGCTCCCAACCAACTGTTGTGGATTTTACAACAGCTTCAACAAGTTCCCAGCTGGATGTTGCTTCTGCTCCCATTTCTTTGGACACTGGTAACATCGATTAAAAAGAGTGAGAAACTTGAGGATGTGCTTACCATATTTGTATAATGCTTATCTTGTGATTACCAGCAAATCATCCATTTCATGGAGCTGGAGAGTGCAGAATTGTCTCAGCTGGAATAGATCTCTGGAGATGGTTTAGTGTAACCCTCTGCCTGGGAAATGGCAACCTCTTAGTTTGTTAGCTATGGATAAAAATGGAGTTAGGTTTTTAAAGATCTTAAACTGAATGTCGGATAGAGAGTAATATTAACGTTATGAAGCTGGACCTTGATGGGGAAAACAGGGCAGGAGGCTGCTGCAGCCCACTGCCAGGAGTCAAGGTGCCCTTTCTCTGCGGCCACTTTCACTGTGCGTCTCTCTGTCCTGTCTCTTTAGCCTGTTTAGGATCTCAAACCACCTCTTGTATGAGTAGCCAGCCCCATGAAGCCAAGGGGCACAGGCTGGTAGGTGTTGGCTTTGCTTTTCAGAGCAGCCCATCGGATGCTGTGTGGCTCTGCAGTTGGCTTTGCCTCCCCTCTGGAGCCCACCTGGTGTCCCCGTGGCTCTAGGAAATGGCCAGTGTTCTTTGCTCACTACTCTCCTCTTACAGTCTCTGAAAGAAATTGAGAAGAGTTTGTCCATCTCACCAGGATGACGCTTTTATAGGAGGAAAGCGAAGGTGTGGTTGCATGATTTAGGGTGGAGTAGGAGGATTTTAAGGGGTTTGTGAAGATGGATAAACTTTGAGGATGTAGCGTTGAAGGACTGGCTGTGCAGAAAAAGGCAGAACTGCTGTAACCTTATCCACACTGCCTTTTGACCAGGTGGTTTTGGAGTAAATTAATTTCTTCTTCCCAAATTAAAAAATATCAAAGTAGCTTTCGTGGCCTCAGGAAACGCTTGTTTTCTGCAGCAATGGTACTGCTCCCTCCTCACCCTGTGTTGTGTATGACACGGAAGATAGGAGCGCTCCCTGTCCTAGGGATCTTTGCATTTAAATATCAGTCTTGAAGACAAAATTGGAATTTGAATTGTGCCCTTGGAAGCCTTTGTGCCTTCTGAACTGTTTGCAGAAAAACTAACACTTTACAGAGAGTTTGACAGAACAAGAGCTCAGCAGTGTTTGCGATGCGGATTTTTGGGAAGTAATTTTGAAATATTGATGATGTTACAGCTTTTCCTCAAAAAGTACATATACGATGTTTCTAGCTTTCAGGTGAAAATGAAAATTAGCTGAAATGTACACTTGCTACCCATAGGGACAGTGCTGTGCTCCAACCCAGTGGTCACGGGCTGTGCTGTGAATGCACTCAGTAGATCAATCAGATTGCTCTCTTTGGTATTGTTTACAATGATTGTTAATTAGTTTCCTAGGATAGTACCTCATTTGTGGTCAAAATAAAATGTACACCAGATGGAGGGAAAATTAATTCCAAAGTAGTAATCTATTCATATATGTAATTATTCCTTGTAACTCCGTGATGGTGGTGGTTTGGGCTGTTTAAACTCCAGCAATGGATGGATCAAGCAGATGACATTGCTTAAACATTATTCAGGGTTTATTAAGTAAAGCATAAACAATTGATATATGATTGCTTTTTGAACTGGCTTCTTCCATGTGTTTTTAATGTGTGATTAACATTTTTTCACTTAGGGACTTTGAGTTCAAATCTTAAATTTGCAGAAAATGCTTGGAGGTGCATAACGTGATACTTCTAACATGTTTCAGCATTTTCATTACAAGCCTTACTCCTAAGTTTTGAAATTGGTCTTTAAAATTTGTTATATAGATGTCTTAGTATAGAAACAGATACATTCTTAACGATGAAGAAAAAATATCAGGTTTTAAATGTTTGGCGGTTCTGTGGTTTTTTTCTGGAACAACTTTAAACTTAAAGAGGGTCTTATACCTCATGAAAAACATTGAGAAAGCATGAATTACTTTACAAGTTCTACATTTATACTCTGCCTTTGTTTTTATTTCTATGGATGATTCCATGTGGAAGCAAGAATATTGTTACTTTCTTTTATGCTAAGAATCTGCTTATTCATGTCATTTCTCTCCCCTGAAATTAGTTGGTTATTATTTCTCACCCTTTTGAAATGATCGCGATGTTATAAAGAAAAAGCTGATTCAGGAAACATATTCCTAAACATAAATACATAGTTAGTCAATAATTTCAGTGGGATTCTCAAGGTGCTTGAATTTAAAGATGTGCTTAGAAAGCTTCTTCCAGTGATCCAAAGTTACTTCTTTTGAAATAATTCTACTAAATCTACTACTCCTATAGCAGATACTTATCAGGCTTAAGAATAAGTAAATAAAAATTCCCTAACGAGGTGCAGAGTTTTTTCTACAGTTTTTCTGTTTAGAATAAAGAATTGCTGGAATGGCTTTTGGTTTTGTGACGGAGCCAATGGAGACTTTCGGCATGATCTTTTAACTTTGAACGATGAGAACAGGTTTTATTGTTAGATGCACTCTAATTCACACTGAGATGCTTGTCCCATTTGCAAAACCAGGTTCGTTACAGCATCATCTCGCAGTGTTTTCCTGCACGATGTTATATTGACACTGTTTTAAGTTGTTGCAAAGGAAGGTCATCAGACCTCCCACTGCTTTCCCTTCTCCTAAACTTCTCTGTAATGTTTCCTCCTTCCCTTTATGGGTGGCCAGAGAGCGTCTGAAATACAAAAGGGGAGCGTGCTCCCAGCTCTTCTCTCCGTGGAGACCGAAGAGGGAGTTGAATGTGACAAACTGGTGTCAGTGAAATTAGTCTTGTCTCTCATTCAAAAGGTGTAAGTAAGCACACCAGACTTCTTTGAAGTCCGAAAAGCCCCCCTCTGCATTAGTCTAAGTTTCTCTCTCTTATTCCAATAACAAGGTTTTCTGTAGAAATTATCCCAAGATGTGTTTTAAAACAAGGTATTTTTTTAAAAATATTGTATCTTGGGGAAAGCTTACCCTCTCTCTAGTGAAATCCTATTACAATTTTGACTTTGGCAAAATTAACTCAAAGCAATTACAGTTTGATACAACAAATCTGCGCTATATGCCTTATGTCTAATTCGATGTCTAGTTCTATCTAATGTCCAATTTACAAATCCTGCAAATTTATGAACAAAAGATTCGTTTGAGGGAAGTAATTCTAAACCAGGAAAGTGCAAAACTGACCTGTGATAGAAAAATAAACAAACTCCAGTTAATAATTGCATCGCACACTTGAGCACAAGGGGGAGGTTTTAATGGAGTGGAAGGGAAATGCCTGTATGGAGCAATGAAAGTCAGAACTTGGAAATCTTGCGCAGGGGAAAGAAAATGAATTGTAAAGCAGTGGAAGAGAAGGAAAAATCAACACTAGAGCTAAAAAGTCTGCATTTCAAAAGCAGCAATAGAAAAGGAAGTATGATGGGGAAAGGCAAAAGAAAATGGTTTGTGTTGTTTGTGAAAATAACTAACTAAACAAAAGCACCCGAACCAACAAACTATCCAGCCATGTACTCAAGTGCATTTTCATTTAACAAAGCACTCCACAGGCAATTAGGCAATCACTGGGTCAGTAGAAATCTTTCCATAACTGCTATGAAAGCTAGCTTAATCTCTTAGAACTCTTCTTTTTCTTTAC
The DNA here is from genome assembly GCA_025769975.1 of Gallinago jamesoni. Classification (NCBI taxonomy): domain Eukaryota; kingdom Metazoa; phylum Chordata; class Aves; order Charadriiformes; family Scolopacidae; genus Gallinago; species Gallinago jamesoni. The sequence continues at coordinate 127,511,771 of JAOQGH010000012.1, forward strand.
ACTCAGTAAGACGTAGGTTTTGTGTTCCCATGGTTTATGGGATTAGAGAAAATGAGGCTGAGAAAATGATGAAAATGGATTTTTTAAATTTGTATGTAAAATTTTAAATGCATATACAATGAAAATCAGTCTTCCTGATTTAGTGATTACAACTGAACTTCTGCAACAGTTGTCCAGTAACAGTGGTGTATTTCTTGCCCTGATAAGCACATTTCAACCAAACTTTTCAAATTAAAGGTGTGATTTAATTGAAGTTTCCACAATTCAGTTGTGATAACGAATCAAACATTTATTTTTAGTGAACCGTGGCTGCAGGTCTTCTCCTTTCTCCCTGTTCCCTCAAGCAGGAGGGAACACCGTACACCACTGCCACGCCAAGCACATCGTTCCATCGTCATCATCTGTTCTCCACAGTCCAGTTGGTGCCATTTTCAGATTCCAAGGAGAAATGAGACATTCTGTGTTATGCCATGTAGATCATTTCCCTGGAACCCCAGGAAAGGCATCATGTTTCAAAGCCATAAAGCATTTATGGAGACTGCTTAATTTACTACTAATCTTAAATTGTCTAATCTGAGTAACTGATGATACTTAGAAAAGCAGGAAAATGACAGCCTTTTCTTCATCAATGAGGTTGTTAGCAATCACATAAGAAGAGAACGGGAGTATATCTTAATTAACATGGGAAGCAGAGGTATAAAGATAGAATGTGTTGCTCAAGATTACCTAGAACAGATTCCTCTGCAGTAATTATAGACCAGTAACAATTGGGGCAAAAATATCCAAATGACAGAGCCTGGGTCGTGCAAGTCACATCATACAGAGAGTTAATTTCTTTCATAATCAGTTGTGTAAAATGTACACAGTTGCATAAAATGTGCAAGTAGCTGCATGGGGTTGGGTTGTCATCTCAATTATTCTGTATTTTTTTAATGCACATTAATATGGACTGTGGCTTGGGAATCGGGGAATACGTGTCTGTGTGGTGGGAACTTTGAATAAAATCTGTGGTCTCGTCTGGATAGTGTCTTTGAATGAGCAGTCTCCTTTTTTTTTTGTTGTTGCCTTTTTTTTTTTTATGTAAATGTTCATGGCTTCTTAAGGATCTGGCATGCAGAGTCACAGTGTTCTGGACTTCTGTGCACAGATTGGGTTGGTTTTGTTCCTGGTACATTGGAAGAAAGTACCGGGCAAGTAACCACAAGGATCCTGATGTCAAAGCAGTTGGCAAGTATATTGGGGGATTTAGTACGATTTCTTTCTAAACTGTTGGAATTTTGAATTAATTATTATTATTATTATTTAATTTATAAGCTGCGGGCGCGGGTATAGGGGAGTTTAAAATAATTTCTTTCAAACTTCTGCGTTTTGTGTGTGTCTAGTTCACTCAGTCCCAAGCAAGGCTGAGACTTTTTATTGAAGTAAGCAAGATAATTCAGTGTGACTTTTCTGAGGTTACTCTCCCTTTTTTAGTAGTAAAGTTGTTTAGAAAAAAAATAATGTTCTTTTGCCTCTCTATATCTTTCAGGCTTATTTCTAGCAGCCATAAAAATTGATGTTCAGTTCAGATCATTATTAGCACAGAATTTTTTGTCTCCTCTGTAGCTTCTTAGCCACGAGGGTAGCATTGTGTACAACACACTGGGTTTTTCACATTGGCTTAATAATCATCAGCAAGTAGTTTGGCAAAAAAACCAATTTGTGGGAGGGAAAGCACATAAGTCTTTTTGGACTCGTGTTTGAAAAGTAACCCCTGGTTTATTCAGTATGCACTGTGCATTCTTCACGTGAAACTTTCCGTAAAGTACACGGGCTAGAAGGTAGTAATCTCATAAGATACTTTTTCAGGTATTTTAAAATCAGGGGAAAAAAAGGAAAAAGGTCTATGCGAATTTGTTAATGCTCTTAGATGAGGTTTTTCAACAACTGTTTCAGCTGTCCCACAGGCTTCATGGATTTCACTTGGCTCTGGCCCTGGAATTCCATCAATTTGCAGTCTCTTAGGGCAGGAAGATACTAGGTATTTATATATTGAGTTTTAATTATTATATTTCACAGACTTTTCTGTTTGAATGACTGTATTTTCTGTCATATGTTGTAAAATCTATTAGCGCTGTGATTTACACTATGGCAACCTACAGATCTGGATTAATTTGCTCCCTTATAAATACACTTTTAGCTTAGTTTCCTTAGTGAGGTGATTGAGTACCCATTGCAGCTGGCTCAATAAGCCAATGAGTAAAGTATAGGGACACTTCAAAATCACTTTTTTTTTTTTTTTTAACTAACAGTAGCACTGAATGGTATGTCTCTGTGAAATAGTTAGCAGCAGCCCAGTGCATAGTAAGAGAGGGTAGAAACAAGGCATTTGGAGGCTTTCACACAGAGGAAAAGGGGTGTGATAAGATTATCTTGGGCTGCAAAAGAAGGGATTCTGTCTGCTGAAGGGTCTGGAGACAGGAGAGGTGGTATCTTCTCTCTATAACAGTGTCAGAGCAAGAACTTACTATTGAAGGAAGGCAACGTGAATTGGGATAATCTTTGATTTTTAGATCTGTTCCTCTGCCATAAGATGATGTAACACTCAAGAGAGAATGGGAAACTTTCTTTGTTGCCTGAAGTGTTTAATGTAGAGTATGATTTTGGGAAGAAACCGTAACCCAGAAGATGCTACAGGAGAGTGATTCTTTCTGCCTCATTTTAGAAGGAGAAAGGAGAGTGATATCACATTCCAGCATTCTTTTCTTCTCACTTGGAATTTGTTTTATTGATCTATTATATGGCTATTGAAGCTATTCCTTTTCATTGGTGGTAGCTAAGGTTTTCCTGCTTCCAACACACCCACAGGCAGCAGTTACTGGGGCCCAGCAGTGGCTTTCTTTTTAGTCCCACATCACTGCTGCTCCACGAAAGTGAACTTTGTTGCACCTACTTTTAATATACTTCTTGTGCCTGGAGGCTTGGAATAAACCTGTGTTGTCTATTGATAGAAGAACCCATCAGCATTTTGATCAGCTTCATGAGTGATCGTTTTTCTAATAAGACTGTCTTATTTTTTTGAGTCCCCTTGAAAGCAAACTGAAGTAAGGCACTGTTGGGTCTGAGGAACGTAACGGAGGAGACAGAACCAGCCTGTTGTCAGTTGGGCAGCAGAAGGACAAGAGGTGATGCTCACAAGCAGTAGCAAGGGAAATTCCAAGTGAGTACATGGAGGGGGAGGAGGGAATGCAGCGAGGAGAGGGTAAGCACAAGAACTGTTTGTCCCCAGGGCTCATGGAATCTCCATCCTTGGAGATTTGCAAAATGAGCAACTTGGTCTGGCTTCGATGTTATCCCTTCTTTGAGGAAATCTTTGGATGAGATGACCTTCAGAGGTCCCTCCCTTCTTAAATCATTCTACGATTCCAAGGATATCTGGAGATAAAATTCTTGAGGAATGCTTGTTTCGTGGTAGTTGTTCCCAAACAATTATCTCATTAAACAAACCATAATCAGTGAGCACCTAAATGTTATGTGATTAATGAGAACATAGTGTTAATTTGGGGAAAAAGTAACTTCATGCATGAACTCTTCGGTGGCTCGGGAACGTGGGCTTCCACTTTTTGAACACAGTTACATTTTAGACCTATCTGCTCTTCATCTAATTTGCACCTGAATTCCAGGAAAAACAGAGCCCTGTCATGGGAGTTCAGGTTTGGTCTTGCCAACTGCATCAGCACCTCAATGTCTCACAGCCTTTGGTGGGCCAGGTCTCAGCACCACCATTAACAGATTAGGTCTCAGACTCGCTGATGGATACTTCTCTAAGGTGTATTTCAATGCTCAGTACCCACTGATTTGAAATGGTGGGGATTTGTATTAAGCAGAGGTTTTGAACATCGTTCTCCTGTGGTGGAAGCTAAAACCAAACCCAATAAAGAGCTTCTGCAGTGCAGCTGCTCCATGGGCTCCTGAGCAGCCCATAATGTACTTGGATCTCTTGGTTTCCAAAGTTAAAATTGTCTCATTGCATGGCTTATCGGCTAGTTTGTGCACTTAGAAGTCAGAAAATCTGATTTATGCAGCTTGACAACATTTGGAAAAGCAAAAAACCAAAATAATATGAAGAAGCCAATGCTTGTGATTTAAACACTTTTTCAATATGTGTTTTTGATGTTGAGACCTTAAACAGCATCTCCTTTGCACAGATGAGTCTGTGTCAAAGCTAATGGTTGCCACAAAATATTTCCGTTTTTAATGTCAGTGTATCTGTATATATTTTATGTATTTTGGCTGTGAAGATGCATTCTCAAATGTATGAATTCATAAATCTCAGTTTCCAGCCCATTCTGTGACACTTATCCTTAGTTTTAAAAGAAAAAAAACACCATTTTTTTATTAAGTAGAAGGCAAGTTGACTTTTTTAAGGTTGTTTCTAGTAACTGTTTAAGAGAATGAAAAATGAGATTTTCTTTACAGATGTTTTCCGTAAGAGACAGACACCGTTAAGTTTCCTATGCTCATTTTAGGCGTGCTAAAATAATTTAATATAATTTCCCAATAATTGTAATGTTTTTATATTCTTTATCAGCTGTGTAGCTAATTATTAGTAGACAGCTGTTAAGTATCACAGCAGGAATGGAGTGCAATAAGATGGTTGCATTATCAGATATCTTTTTTTTTTTTGTCTATTCTGCACTTTTGTAGTTCTCATTCATGAGATGAGCTGAGAGCAGAGTGTACCTGAGCATTAGGAGCTCCCACGGTTCAGTCCCTTGCTAATCTATCAGTCGACCTCCTATCTAGGATCTCTGACCATAAATACATTTGAAATACAGCAAATAAAGCTTTTATTGATCTTAAATTCCTGCAATAACTGAAGAAAAATACCAAGCAAAGCCACTGGATGTCATTGTTGCTTCGCAGGGTTTTGTGCAGCACAGCAGCATCAATGGTGCTGAAAACCCCATTTAAAGAGATGTTAAAGTCAAGCCCAAGCCATTTGAGTCAGGATCCGACTTCTGTGTTGCTGGGGTTTTTCACCTTTATCTTGTGATAATTCTGATTACTCTGAGGAAAAGGAGCTATTAGTGTCAAGCCATAATGGCTCCTAAACCTCCTGTATGATGGAGATTTTAGCTTAATCTGTTTGTGTAGGGCAAGAATCATACCTTGTTGAATTCGGGTCCACGCTTAGGTATTTGATGATTGAAATCAGGAGTACTTTTACAGTTGGATATTACTGAAAATAAATGTATTGCATCCAACTTTGAGAGATGTATTAGGAAACTTCAGAGTTTGACAGTTGTGTTCAGTTTGGATGCACCAGAATTTCAGAGGGGCAAGTTCCTTCAGTTTCAACAGCAAATAATTTGCATCCTTAAAGGTATGCAGCTTCTGTGGCATAGTTTAATATTTTATGTAATACATGTGTATAATAACTCGCTTTTTTACAAATTCTTGAGATTCGGGAATGCTTTGTTGAAGGTATAGATTTTTGTCACTGTTTTTGTGTTGTTCCATTTTCTGTCACCCTCTTGTCACTCAAGTAGCTTGTATGATTTTCTCATGTGCTGTGTTCTGTGATGTGTGGACTGAAAAGATTAATCTATTTGCAGTAGTACCTGGTTCAGTCTGACTTTCCCATTCAGCTGTTTTTTGTCAAACACACTTGGAATTTTTCATATGATTTCTCTTGGAATTTTAGCCGTCCTTCCTAAAGACACAATCTTTGTGTGACCAAGTCTTTTGCCTGTCTTTTTTTTCTCACGTCTGGCATCCTCTGAATCCTTTAGCCATTTTTATCTGCACTTGGCAGAAAGGCAGCAGTATCAAACCTGAGTTCATAGAAATTGTTGGTCAGGGTAGAGGACAAGGACGAATAGAAATTTGTTACACCACTGAAGAAAAGTCGAGGAGAGCTCAATCATTATATATTCAGTTGTGTACAGCGAGCCAGCGAGCTAAAAAGAAGAAAAAAGCTTTGGATTAATGATGGCATGTACTTTCACTTGCCCAGTCAGGGTAGATGAGAGAACATGGGGAAGTGATTTCAATGAACTGGATTTTTTTGGGGAACAAATGATGTCAATCAGCTGGAGTACATCAGGATGACTCCAAGCTGAGTGGTGGGGTTGATACTGTAGAGAGGAGGGATGGCATCCAGAAGGACCTGGACAGGCTTGAGAGATGACCTGTGCAAAGCTCATGAAGTTCAACCAGACCAAGTGCGAGGTCCTGCACCTGGTTCAGGGTGATCCCAAGCACAAATACAGGCTGGGCAATAAAGTGGGTTGAGAGCAGCCCCGCAGAGAAGGACTTTGGGTTATTGGTGGATGAAAAGCTAGACACAAGCTGACAATGAGCGCTGGCAGCCCAGAAAGACAACCATGTCCTGAGCTGCATCAAAAGAAACGTGGCCAGCAGATCAAGGGAGGTGATTCTCCCCGCTCTACTCTGCTCTTGTGAGACTCCGCCTGGAGTACCACATCCAGCTCTAGGGACCCCAACGTGAGAAGGACACAAACCTGTTAGAGTGAGTCCTGAGGAGGGCCATGAAGGTGATCAGTGAGCTGGAGCACTTCTCCTCTGAGGACAGGCTGAGCGAGTTGGAGCTGTTTGGCCTGGAAAAGAGAAGGCTCTGGGGAGAGCCTACAGCAGCCCCTCCAGTACCTAAAGGGGCCCTACAGGAAAGATGAGGAGGGACTGTATCAGGGATTGTAGTGATAGGACAAGGGGTAACAATTTTAAACTAAAAGAGGGTAGATTTAGATGAGATCTCAGGAAGAAATTCTTTACTGTGAGGGTGGTGAGACACTGGAACAGGTTGCCCAGAGAAGTCGTGTCTTTGAGCAATCTGATCTAGTGGAAGGTGTCCCTGCCCACGGCAGAGGGTTGGAACTAGATGACCTTTAAAAATCTTTTCCAACCCAAACTAGTCTATGATTCTGTGATTCTATGAATACAGGTTTAGTTAGTCCAAATTGGTTTAATATTGGATGTTTGCAGATCTTTAATAAGTGATCTGTTTTCTTGAGTAAGATTACAAACAGCAAGTCACATTAT
>JAOQGH010000012.1:127520565-127548705 GCA_025769975.1 Gallinago jamesoni
CTGTTCTCCATGAGTTTTCAAAGATGATAGAGAGCGGCCCAGCGATAACATCTGCCAGCTCTCTCAGCACTCGCGGGCAGATACTAATCTGGGATTGATGACAACTGTCTCAATTTACTGACCCCGCAAATATGAGGTGGGAAGATCTCAATTACAGACTTTTTCAAATGGCTTCAGCATTTTGGTGCTTGAAGTTTGAAGAACAGACACTATGTTCTTGTGTGTTTAGTGATGGTTCTTTGGTTTCATAATGTTGGGATTTTTTTTTTGACTGTTTCAGAATATTCAGAGCTTCTAGTGAATCATGATTTTTAAAAAAAAAATTTGGATTAGTGTCTATTACACAAGTACCCAAATTTGGGTACATTTATATATACATACCTGTGTATAGAAATGTATTTTGATTTTTTTTCCCCAGTAATTGCTATTAAAGCTAGAGGTACTAAACACTTTATTGAAACTAAGCAGCCCCTGACATCTGAGTAACTTGCTGTACCTCAAAGGATTCCTGCCCACAAGTAGGGAAAGGTCTGTGCCATGAAACACTTGGCAGCCATAAAAGCCTTGATTATGAAGCCCTTGAACAGCACTTTCAAGCTAAAAAACAAGGACACAGACAGACACACACAAAACAACACCAAAACAAAAAGAAAAAAGTTATTGATGCTCAGAGGTTTATTCCAGTGAGCAGAAGGTAAACACGTCTTGTGTGTTTCTTCTGTTATTTAAAAGGTGGACATGGTTAAAGGGTGAGCAGGGCAGAAAATAAGTATGCCTGGAATAGTTAAAAGTGAAGGTCTGTCTGAAGCGACTTTTTCCTGTGTTTTGTGTTTGTTTGTTTTTTTTTTTTTCTTTGCACTTTTAAGGGTCACAACAGTGGACATCACCCGGATAAACTGTGAAGAATTTACTCTGGTGCTTTTCTCCCTATTGCATTTGGAAACAAAGTCTCATTTTTCCAAAGTTGTTTTAAGTGATCAATGCTTCAGTTTTGTTCATCTTAACCTAAACACTAATATGCAAATTAATTTATGTAGATGAAATTGAAATATTTAAAAATATAATTATTTATATTGACTACTGTAGAACAGTGATTGGGAAAACACTTCAGACATGGGATGGCTCTTATACTTTAACTTAAATTTCTTTGCCATCTAGAGCTACAAAAATCTCCGAGGAATGCCACTGTCTCTTTGTTCCATATCGGACAAGGCCCATAGATGTGTTGACATTTAAGCCTCTTCCACGCTCTTATCGCTCTGTGTCTGAGTGCTTTGTACCATGCACAAGCTGCATGAAGTTATTACAAGATCAAAAGAGGGATGGAGCACCTCCCCTGTGAGGACAGGCTGAGAGAGCTGGGGTTGTCTAGCCTGGAGAAGAGAAGGCTCCAGGGAGACCTTATAGCAGCCTTCCAGTACCTACAGGAGAGCTGGGGAGGGACTCTTTGTCAGGAAGTGCAGTGACAGGACAAGGGGTAATGGTTTTAAATTGGAAGAGGGGAGATTTAGGCTAGATACCAGAAAGAAATTCTTTGCTGTGAGGGTGGTGAGGCACTGGAACAGGTTGCCCAGGGAAGTTGTGGATGCCCCGTCCCTGGAAGTGCTCAAGGCCAGGCTGGATGGGGCTTTGAGCAACCTGGTCTAGTGGGAGGTGTCCCTGCCCATGACAGGAGGGTTGGAACTGGATGGTATTTAAGGTCCCTTCCAACCCAAACCATTCTATGATTCTACTTGGTGAGCTCTCTTCACTGAGAGTGCCTTTGCTGGGTGGACTACTAAGAGCAGAAAGGGGTAGCTTTGGAGAGGAATGATCATCATGAGTGTTCTTGGCACTTCCCACGTGGAGCTGATGGCTTGCAGTCCTTCGCTGCACGTTGAGCTTGCTACAGTTTAGTCTGAGACTTCTGCCTCCGGAGAAAATCTGTATATGTTTTCAGCAGGATTTATTGCTACCTGATGTTCTGAGTCTTCTACATAAATAAGCTTGTAACTGTCATTTAGAAGGCGAAGCAGTGACGGAGTAAAACAAGTCCTAGCAGAGGGGGTTCCTGAGGACTTCATGCCTTCCAACCCCAGCCAGACGAGCTTCCCTGGGGAGAGCCAAGGCTGCTCTCCTGGGCTTGGCAGGGAGATGCCTGCTCGCTGGGCACTTCCCGCTCCATTAGCATAGCCCAGCCTATATCCTACACACACCCAGTAATACCTTGTTCTGCCGCTGGACTGAGGCCAAAAGAACAAGCATTACAGGGAATATAAAGCAGGAGGTTACTGGAAAGGATCACAAACCACCGTGAGACTTGACCAAATTTTTGCGAAGAGCAGAGAACGCGATCTCTGCGTGTGATGTAGCTCTTTGTATGATTGAAACTTTTAATGAGTATTTTTATTGAGTACAGTTAGAGAGCAGCTGCAGAAATCTTAAGTGCTTCTGTTAATATTTCTTTTTCTCTGTAGTTTTGAAACTGCAAAAATCTCAGAAGAAAACTGGAGAAGGACACTCCTCAACTGTTCATTCTTCTGGAAGAAGAACTGCTTCTGGGGGGTAGGGATGATGACGGGGGCAAAAAGGAAAAGAAGTGCAGTCTGGAGGAAGATCCAGGCTGTTCGCTTTGAAGATATCAAACTCTGGTGCATGAGGAGGCTGCCCATCTTGACATGGGTGCCTGTCTACAATTGGAAGGAAAACTTGATTCCTGATACAGTTTCTGGGATGATGCTAGCCATCCAACAGGTGACTCAAGGTACAGTTAACTCTTCTCAGATTCGTATTTTGAAATCTGGTCATGCTGAATGGCTCTGGTCGTCTTTTTCCTTTTTTTTTTTTAATTTTTGTTTTCTATCTTGCTTAATATTATCTTAAAGCTTTTGTTAAAACAAAAGGCATGCTTCTATATCTACTGTTGATTTAATCTAAATCAAAATATAAGGGTAAAAAGTATAGTCTTAACTCTTATGTGTGTGCAGAATGTGAATAGAAATGCCTTGTGTTATTGTAGCTAATTTCTGTGAGCTGGGACTTTACTATATATCCCATCCCTTTGACAATTTTTCAAAGACTTAATATAGAAAATAAGAAAGCAGCAACACTATTCACACAGTGTATGGTTATAGATCATGTTCTATCAGTTACATGACCACCTTCCCATATTTCAAAAGGTAAGCAAAATATATCTACATGACAATTGCATTGGAAGGCATAATGTTCTGGAGCAAACATTGGCATTAAGCTGTTCCCTGTGGAAGCCTGGAGTGCAGCAGGAAAAATTATCAACTTTCTGTGCATAAAGGGTGCTTCTGTCAGAGACAGTCATTGCCCAGGGGAGAATCCGACTGCATCCACGGCTCCTGTGTTGATTTAATGCTGTATCACTTTACCTACCACATCTCTTTTTAAGTGACAATATAAAGTAGAGGTGGAGCTACACTCCATTTGGCAGCTTAACAAAAAAAAAAAAAGGGAAAAACTCCTGAAACCAAAAGCCTCCACAATGACCTGAAGAAACCTAAAATCCCAGTAATGCAAGTTTGTAAAGTGATTGCTACTGGGAAATAAATTATTTTGTCGAGTTTTAATGGGTCTTTGATAGTGTCACCTTCTTTTGGCAGTATTTTATTTGTCTCGGGCAAAGCTTCTTATCTGCCTCAGGTGGACTTTAACTCCTTCCCTTATGTGAACTGTATATATTATTTCTTAACAATTTCCCATATTAGCTATACTTAACTACCATTCAAGTTGCTAAATTATAAGCATTCCCTTAATTCAATTATGCTGGAGCTGGAAACAACCAGTTTGTGTAAGTATTTGTGCTTTTAAAGTAATGAGGAACATCTGCATTGGCTTGATTTAACTTTAAGAACCTTAATACTGTAACACTGTGAAGTATCTAATTTCACTGGTATGTGCATATACAATGTAATTAAAATGCTGCTAATAATTGTATGTTGAATTTCATCAAAAATATTAAATTAAACAGCAGTTCTACACTGCTGGTAGTTTTAGCCAGGATTTTCATGTTTGAGTCTTGTAGCAAGAAGTAATTTAACATAACACATAAATTTTAAGAAAATCCAGTGAAGACAGAAAAGATTTGTTTTGGCTTTGTAGATTATTTTTATGCAATCTAGAAATAATTTTATCTTTATTTTATGATGTTTAAAAACAAATACATTGAAACTCCTCCCTCCTGATGACCTGTTTTTCCTTCCTCTCTCCCCACTACATTTCAAGATTTCAGAAATATTTTAAGGGATGGAAAAGGAGGAGACTTAGAACATACATTTTTTTTAGGCCCTGCTTGTATTAACTCTGTTCCTAGTGTTCAAAGCCTTCCTGTTACCTGGACTATCCTTTAATGTTTTCACAGAGAGAATCGTGCAAGAAAGTAAAAAGTCCCATTTGTTACATAGCATGAAGGAAAAAGACCCCCAAAATATTGAGAGGTCTTATTGTGTCTGTTTCCTTCCACCCACAAAATAAAACAAGCATTTTTGTAATAAAATGAAAGGCAGAAATTCTAACAATGGTAGGTAAAAAAATTAGTAACTAGTGCTAATTGACATGCACAGCACAGTGTAATTTGGTGTTCCAGCAACATGTTTAAGTAAATTCAAGTATATGGAAATAAACTGAAGTTATGGAAATATATGGGAAAAAATGCAGTTTTATGAGTGATGAAAAGTGCATACTCCAGGGTAGAGAGCAGTCCAGTAGCTTAGGAATAATTAAGAAAGACATTTCAACTGAGCTATGTTATTCACAATTTCCTACTGTGGGATTTTTTCCTCATCTGGTATTGGCCATGTCCAGACTATTCAGGCTCGTCTCATCTGGTGTAAAGTGTCTATTTTCCAACTTCTAATCTAAATTTTAGATGGCATAGCTGGATTCCCTTTGTAAAGGAAGGAAAGAAGAAAGTCACTGTCCTCAATGTGTCATAGTGCATGCAACAAGGATAATGCTCATGATTACTCCTCACAGAATTTTCAGAAATTGTTTCTGGAGAATTCCTATGCAGTAGAAAGTATTGGTGTCTGCCTTCTAAAGGAGAAAAATAAAAGAGAAAATTAATAGAAATCCGAGCAATCGATATATGCAGATAATGTTTGCTCCCAAAAAGTCTTTTATAAAGGTATATAGGATAGTTCAGGATAGCTGTTCTTATGCCATCTATTATTTTGCATAAGCTTTTAAAGAACTACTGCCATTAATAATCTGATTTTCAGGGTCAAAAATATTAGTTTATCAATGTAAACTCCTGTAAGATAGCTTGGAGTCAGGTAATTGAAAACTGAAACACTTGAACTCGTATATAAGTTTAGGTTTAGATATCTTCCATCATAGAACCACTTGGATTGGAAAGGGACCTTAAAGATCATCGAATTCCAACCCCCCTGTCATGGGCAGGGACATGATGACAGGATCATGACACACACGAACTAGAAACTATGTCCTGTGGTGACAATCTAAGAATGGTGTACTAGAAAGTCATGCTACCTGTGTATTTAATTGTCTTTACTTCTTTGAACAGTGTAGAAGAAAAGGATGATTAGAAGGTAAGGTGGTACTTTGCCTAACACTGATCTAAGGTAAACCTGTATGGCTCTGTGTCTAAGCTGTTATCCTTATTTTCTCATGATGTTGTCCAGTAAAGAATAAAATAATTGGCAAATAATCCCGAAGAAATTATGTAATAATTTATCCAGAGAGTGAATCTTCTGACTCTACTTTTCAAATACTTTTGAAAACAGTTTAAAACATGCCCGAGTCATATTTGACCATTCAGAAGGAATCCATTGATTGATGGCATTCAGTGCAACTGATGGATCCAGTACGGGGAGAGAGAAGACTGAGGGAGCTGGGAAGGAAAGGCATGGAATTATCATGATGTGCTACTTGGCATTTGTGATGAGTCATCGTTGAAACCAATCATTCTCCAAGTTATTATTCTTTCATTGTCTGCTAAATAGGCCAAGTTAATCTTAATTCATGAGTCCCAAAATTCCCTGCTGAATTTTTCTGTCCCATTGAAACAATACTTGCATGGTCTCTGTGTACGCCCTTTAATTTTAGAGTCCTTTAGCTAATTACAACAAGAAGGATAAAAGTGCCAAACATAATTATGTTTCTACAAATTGTATGAAAATGACTAGTGGAAACACAGCCTCCAAGTTCTAAAAATTGATAATAGAAACTCATATCTTGTTAGGCATTAGATAACCTGTGTAGCTGGGGGAGGGATGGAATGTCCTTTCAACCACACCGATTCCTGGAAAGATTCAGTTGGAACTTGCACTGTCTCAGACTGTAAAGTCAGTCCACTGCAAACCAAAACCAGTAAAAGCAACTAGGCTTCATTAGTTCCAGCACAGAAAACTATCATTTAATAATATCTCAACGCCCTACTTTTCAGGCATAGATTCCTTATTCTTATTCTGATACCTTAGATCAGAAAATAACTTTTGACTCTAAAATGAACTTTGCCATCCAGTCTTGGGGGTTGCTATATACTTTCACAGACGGTTAAGAAATTTGAGCTTTCATGTTCTGGTAATCGCTACCTAATTTGCCTGTGTTTATCAAAAATCTCTTTTTTTTTTTTTTTTCTTTAGACTAGAGCAAGATGTCTTTAAAGTAACAAATAAATCCTTAATTTGGTTCTTGAACTAGCACTTCATTCCTCTCTTTGTTTTCTCTTTAAAATTAATGTCCCATCAACAGTCATTATATGAAGGTGTTTCTTTCTGTTTCACTTTGTGTTCCTCACCCAGACACACAAATTCATTTACGAGGTCCATGCAGATGTCTCTTAAGTGTCTCTGGGTTTTTCTCTCCAAATCAAAATTGTGCTAATAAAACAAATGTTCTGCAGTGTAGGTATCTAGCTCTCAGGAAGCTGCCTTTGTGTTCTTTACTAGTCAGTTGAGATCTAGTTGATTTATTTGATGAGTCAATGAAATTTTTGGTGTTCAATGTGTTTGTGGGAGGTGGTGAATGAGTGCCTTCGCATTGCTATTTTTTTCTTTTTTTCTTCACTCATTAAACTGTCTTTATCTTGACCTGTAAGTTTTCTTGCTTTTGCTTTTCTGATTATCTCTCCTGCCCTTTAAGGGGGAGTGAGTGGCGGGGTGGGTGATTAGCTGCTAGCCAGGATCAGCCCACCACCGGTGTGATTCATCTGACTAAATCTGATCTTCTACTTTGTTAAGGTTGATTGATTGGTAAGATTTCCAATGAGTGTAACAGGGGACTGGATCAGTGTGTAGACACTGGTATAGACATCAAAATATAGGTGAGATGTGTCTTAGCCATTTTATCTGTGGCATTCTGGGTAATAAACAGTTCATGTTCAACATGGTTAAAGGCAGGTCTTACTTTCTTTCCTGTAACTCGTCCATTATTGACCTGTCACAATGATACCAGAATCCTTTTTGTGGCTTTTTCATGTGACGTGGACACTACCTATTTGTATGAGAAGCATAATTTGATCATAGAATCATTTAGTTTGGATCGGACCTTTAAGACCATTGAGTCCAAACATTAACCAAGCACTACCAAATCCACCACTAAACCGTGTCCCTCAGCACCACAGCTATATGTCTTTTAAATACCTCCAGGGATAACAATTCAAGCACTTCCCTTGACAGCTTGTTCCAATGCTTGACAACCCTTTCAGTGAAGAAATTTTTCCTAATATCTAATCTAAACCTCCCCTAGCACAACTTGATGTTGTTTACTCTTGTCCTATCACCTGTTATTTGGGAGAAGAGACCAACCCCCATCTCTCTATAACCTCCTTTCAGGTAGTCTCCCCTCAGCCTCCTTTTCTCCAGGCCAAATGGCCCCAGTTCCCTCAGCCGTTCCTCAGAAGATTTGTGCTCTAGACCCTTCACCAGCTTCAAGCTGTGTCTGAGTATTTCTCAGTTTCCTTGCATGATAACATTAAGATGTTAGGATGCAGTCTTTCCATGTAGCCCATAAGGCTGTCATCAGGTTTTTTCTGTAGCCTTCTGAGCATGTGCTATAGCCCCTTCATATCCCTTTAGAATGCAGCTGCTTAGCTCATTTTCACAGTTTGTGGTAACTTTTTATTGCACCAAGCAAATTATTCATCTTTACTTTCATAAGTGATCTTTCCTGGCATCATTTATTCATTACCAAGCTGTTGATCTGCCTCTGATTAATCCATTTTGCTTCAATTGCCTTCTCCATCCATTCTTGTCTTTTCAAACAAATAACTTTGCACTTCTCTCAGGATTCAAATTATGCAATCTATGTTGGTTGGTACATCACATCTCAATATTTGCTTTAGGATTGTTATTTAGAATGTGTTTATTTGTGGTTTGGTTTTTCTGTTTGTATGTTTTGGTTATTTTTTTTCCTGGGCAGAACTAGGCGTACAGTCCACAAGGGCTGGCATTTAGAAGCCATGTAGATAATGATGCAACCCATCTGTAAGCTTCTCTGTCACGAACTGTAAAAAAAAAAAAAAAAGTCTGAGTCTGAAAAAGTCTATAAAAACATGCCCTCTATTGTGCAACTGAGTTCATCGCAAGAGAAATTATCCCCAAAGTTAGTCTGCTTAAGTATGTATGTTAGCATACATAACTTATTTATGTTCTCTATATAGTTAGGGGACACAAATGTATCTGAATTATTTAGGTTAGGACAGTATATAATGTGAAAATTAAGTGTTCTGTTTAACACCTGAAGTTACCTTATTCTTTATGGATATAAATTCTTAATGTAGGTACCTAACTTCAGACAATGTCAACCCCTCCCATCAATCTTCTTCCAAGATCTTGCTTGAGGTTTTCATAATTATAATCCTCTTCTGCAGTTAACAACCAGACAAACTTCTACTTAGACAAATGCATGATTTAATTTCTGTTTTGTCATTCACTGTGTGATCACAATACTTGCATTCTGCTTTTTTTCATTATATCATCTTTGGAACTCTTTATACTGTCCATAAATAGAAAAGTATATGGGGAGGGAAATTAGAAACACACAAGTGCTTTTGCTTGAAACATAGAAATGACTCATGCAATGCTCTATTGACAGTTCATGGTGCAAAGAATACAGGTTCCAATTGTTTGCTACTAATATGAATGTCCAACATCACAAATGAGTTAGATCCTTCTAAAAAAACCCCAAAAGTGCAAATGTTTTTTCAACCTTAGGCAAAAGAGGACAAAACAAACTTTCTTCTTAAGTATTTGGTGTAAACTGAAGCCTCAGTACAAAATTAGTTTTCCTGAAGGATGATGACTTTGCCCATGTGGGAAGTGGTCAATATGTAACGGAGTAATGGTAGCATGTAACTGAAATTAAACACAGAAAATAAAACACGCTCAGATCAAGGACTGAGATGGGTAATCATCATCTCAGAATTCTTGAAAGAATAGCTAAGTGACATTGCAGATCCAGTAACAAGTACCTTTGACGATTCTGTCAAATTTGGAATGATATTCCATGTAATGATAATAAAATAACATCTACATGTATATCAACAAAGTGATTGGCACTGTTATCTAATTCTGAAGCAGGGCTCTAGGACAGGTAGTGGGTTGCTTCAGATTTGTATACATATTCTAAAGACAGTTCTGCTGATGCTCTCAGTTAGGGGTATTTTTAATAACAGGTTGGAAAATAATTAGAAAATAGTGGGTTGTTAGGTGGATTAGGAGTTGGAAAGAAGATGATGACCACAGGTAATGCTGACTGTTAGACCATTGTCTGAAATACAGCATGAGATTTTGGTTGAAACCATCTTTGGGGAAGATGGTTTCAAACTTCAGTAGGAGAAGAAAAGGAGAAGGATCAGAAAAACTAAGTTATGTTAGGAAAAAGACTGAAATGAGATGTACAGGTTAATTGAAACCAAAGAAGGTCCAAATCTTATACATACATGCTTCCACATAGACAACTTTTGAGTATATTCCATATAACACATGGACACACTTCATATAGAATTTATATGTAGTGTTATATTTGCTGCCTTTTCTGTGACCTATCATGAACAAGAAATGCTTTGGCTCAAATGAGTTTTTGTGGGCTGTTTTTGGGGGTGGTGGAGGACTCTTGAGACACATTTCCTCTAAGAGTGAAATATGTAGATGGCATCTGATGAAATCAATATTGTTATCCCTGCCAACTTCTTTTTTCATTCTGCAAGCCCTAAAATAACTCACTGAGGATTGGTGTGTTTTGTATGTTTTAATTAAAGCTAATTTAATCTTGGGCAGGATTTATTGCTGAACAACTAATTCCTTAACACTGGCTGGAGAACTTGCCATTAAAAAAAATGAACTATACTGCTTTCATGCATTCCAGAATTGGTGCCCAGTGTTTTGGAAGGCGAGATGCCAAAAACATATATGTTGGTTTGGTTTTTCTTTAGCTTTTCATGGAGGAAACCCAGCTGTGTCTTCTCAAGAGTGATGGTTACCGGGGCTTTTTTCAGGCTCTGAACATAAATGTAGACATAAATATACTCTAAGCAGACTAACTGGAGCTAATAATTTTATTAAAGAGTAGATCTGTCTTGTAAATATACATCTGGCATACAAATAGCATGTGTAGATGAAATTAAATAAGCACATTTGGAAACAGAGCCAGAAAACTCTCCTAGAGAATATGTTGGAGAATCCATGTAGTTCGTAAATAATTTGTGGAAGAGAGTGTCCAGCTGAACTCTGTTATAGTTCTCCCATACAAAGAATAATGATGTAAGCTGATTGGGAAATGTAACATGTTAGGAAGTAAATGTAGGGCAATGTCTTGTATTTACACAACTCTCCAGCAGAGGAGAAAGGCACTGATGCTGCTGGGCATTCCATATTTCATTTCTAATGTCTGTTAAAATTCCTCTGCCTTATGTGTGTGCTAATACAGACCTGTCTGACAGACTACTAGAAAAGTGAATTCTGACTCCTTTGGAACCAAATGTCTGGGTATGTCTTGTCTCAGTGAGATGAGATGATGAGATGAGATGAGATGTGCGGATGTCCCACCCCCGCGGCTGGGGTGGGGCCGAGCACCGTGGACAGAGACAGGGGAGCCCGGGGAAGGCTGATTCCCTGAAGGAAGGAGGAGAAATGACTTCAGCTGTAGTCTTCCAGGTTAGAGAGATCAGGAAAACTCTGAGTGCTGAGATCCTTGGCCACCAATTTGTCAAAATGGATGCCCTTTTCATGGATTTTAAAAAGTCCAGTTCATCTTGGTTAAGGCCTGTCACCAGTCATGATTGGTCTTTGTTCCTCTACCCCATTGATGCTTCCCAGAAGACTACCTCAGTTATCTGTTTGCCAGAAAACTGTTATGTATATCATTCTCTGTTTATTCTTACTGAGATGTAGAGGATTTTCCCTATCATCCACTTTCAAAATGCCCCTTTAATTTTATTTTGGGTACAGCCAAAATCTTCAGGTACTATAGCTGAGCACTGTATAATAGCTCGTAGAATTCTCTATATAATAATTTATAAAATCTCTGTGGTATTCAGATATTGTGTCAAATTAATCGTAAAGAGGTCTAAACATTTAATCTCTGATTGTCAAGAGTCATGATTTTTTTTTTTCCCAGGGTCTCCAAGGAAAGAAAAGACTATAGTAGATATATTTTTTTCTGTCTGATTTTAGGTGTATCCAAGCTTTATGTACAGCTATCTTGAATAGAGAATTCATAAATGGGTCATGCCGACTACTTTTTTTTTTTAATACCATAACACTCACATCTCCTTTATTTGGACCATCAAGATACAAGTGTTATTACCTAGAGATCTGTTATGTGGCAGAGCAGAACAGTGCTTTCTCAAATATACATTTGGTGTAGTTGCATTTCAGATTCGTGAAATACTGTGAAATGGGGTACTATGACTAATATAGCTGAGATGCTTATTTCTCACCAGACTGAAGGAGACAGTTACACGGGAAGGAACCACACTAAAGCATCCTTCAAAAAAAGAAGGTGGTTGCTAACTCAGCATTGTGTGGTCTCTGAAATATTTATACTACATTTTTCAGAATCTGTCCTTCTATCTTGCTTTTACATTCTTCATTTGCCTCAGGGTTAGAAAAGACAGAAGGACTACGGAATGCCTTTAAGCTCTTCGTACTTTGTCTTTAAATAAGTCAGAGAGAAGGTAGAATCCACATGTGTAGCCCCAGCAAATTAGGAAACAGATCTGTATGTGTGCCCCATTGAGAGAGCTGGTACTGAGCTTTCCAGGTTTTGGAGTTAAATGACATTATTTCCAAAGGATCATTTTGTCTTAATAGCTTTTAACAAGTCAGTGTCAAAGTATCTTCCAGAACTGTAGGTTTGTATAGGAAAATAATTATGAGATATAATAATCAAAATGTTTTCTGTGGTTATGTTGTTTTATTTATTTATTTTTCTTCAGTAAAAGTTAGCTATCCCCATGTTAAGAATAAAGCCTGCAACATGAATCATTGAGTTTCTATTTTGTTGGTTCTCCAAGAGAGATTGATAGGAGACTCATTAAATATGTGTTAATTCTACGTTTTAGGGGATCAATGGGAAATACCTTTCTTACTACATAATCCAGCTTTGTGAACTAAGGGAGAAATTGTCTTTTTCTGAAGCATCTGGGACTGACCACAACTGCATTTTGAGTGTGATAAAATATATTTTGGGTTCCCTAAACTTGAGGTCTGACCATCTTAATGCAGTCACACTTAAGAATAAAAGGTTACAATAACAAAAAGATATTTGAATATATATGTATATGCTACCAGAAAACCTTTTACATTTATAGCTTTTCCCAATCAATAGCAAATGATCCGAATTTTGAAACTTCTCCATTTAATGATAGACTGACTTACTACTTTTCCTGCTTCTTCATTTAAATTTCTGGTTCGTGTATCGCATTTCCAGAAGACACGGTGTAGCTTTCCTCAGAACACCCGCATCTATCATGAGCATATTTCCAGATGCAGAAAATTGTTAACCATGAATTTGATGATTCATAGCTCTTTCTATGGAAAATATTTTTAATTGCTGTAATTTTGGCACTGATCTAATTAGCAGAAAGTATCAACTGAACAATGTGAGACCTTTCTTCTGTGGGGGGCGCCATGGCCTTGTTTCTGGTTGTATCAAGCTTGGGTTTTTTTTGTACTTAGCTGCGTTTGACATTTACCAAAATTGCTGCAACGTGCCCCGTGTTTCAGCACAGTGTGCCAGAGCACGGTTTTCAATGAAGCTGTGTCACACAATGTTATCTCATGATAAGGAGGTCGCTAAAACAAAGGATCACACTATTAATGTGCTGCATCTGAACTTACTGTTCATTCTTTGTTTGCCTTTCTTTCCGTGGAATTTATATTTTTATTTGAAAACCTTCATGTCGCTGCCATGGAGGCTTCTCCATATTACCAGTGAAGATTATGTGGGATCCTTATTTTATGATCTGTTTCTTTTGAGCATTATTACTGTTTGGAATGAAAAAAAATAATGTTTCCTGTCTTTTGACTAGTTCTTGAGCATATGGAATGCATTGTAGCGCAGTTTAATATGAAAATTAATGAAGTGAGCTGAAATATATTACTGATTATATCTTTTAAAGTATTTGAAGCTTTAGAACATTATATGCCTAGTCAGAAAACCTGCAGTCTTTAGTATTTCTGTTTTCTAATGCCCCTCTGCTCTTGCACAATTGACATGCTTCAGTAATGGGAGCAAAAAGCTAACAAACAGAGCCAGAAGTAGAGTCAAAGGCTGGTAATTTTATCTCTGTCCTGACTGTCATGACCTTGCCATGAAAAAACACAACATGGCTTCTGAAAACTTAACACAAAAAGACTGTGAAAGGTCTACGTGTGAAAGGGAAAACCAGGGGCTAGATTTACGTTTGGATTATCTGCCTGGAAACAAGAGAGATTTCTCAGCAGCAGGTCTATGAGTAAAGCAAAATTCTCATTGAATATTGGGGTTTTATTGGACAAGGTAGTTTTACAGGCCAGATTTCTGTCAGCCAGACATAAGAGTTCGTTCAGGTTGTGCCACTGTGTTCCCCTCAGCCCTGCTCAGAGACCTGAATTGAGATGTTGACACAGTTTCCGTGTGCGTGACCTAGGGCTGGGTTGAGCTTCTTGTCCTCTACCCACAACACGTACAGTTTATGCTGAATCAAACACAGTCTGGCCATAGTTGTCCAATGTTTCAGATTCAGAAAGTCTTAGGAAACACAAAACCAAAATAAAGGCATGTAGAGGGGCGAGAACCAGCCAGATGGTGACAGAATATTTTGTGGTAGCTGAACCCTTGTTTTCCATGTAAATGTTGAGAGGAAAGAACAATGTATGCTGTTCTTAATCCTGGATTAATTGGAATTATTGAATAGTAAAGAGCCAGTAGTCCCTCTTCTGGAAATATTTTAATTTAGCCTGCGGTGTATTAGTGTACCCTCCAGTTTTGTTTTGTACAGCTTCTGAGCTGACCTCCTCTTGAACCGAGTGATTAAGTTACTCAGGGTGAAAGCCTATTCAAAGTGAACAGTGCAAATTTTATAAGCAAAACTTCAAGATCCAAAATTAATGCAATTAAAACACAAATTTGAGAATAACATGAACATAATCTGTTTTCTGCAAAACGATCTTGATACTTTTTAAAAAATATCTTTCAAAACCATTAACCTATCCTAGCAAAGAGGTCGTTTTTTGTACTTCCCTTGGAATAACTGATGGAGTCCAAACGTATAAAAAAGAAATGCGAAGAGGAGAGCCTGCAAAGGAACTCACCAAGGTGTGTTCTCCATGCATCATGAAGCTGTTCTGCAGTGTGTGAATAGAAGTTGTTGGAAATAGGAATGTTTTCAGATGAAAATGGTCTGTATTTGTAATTTTCTGGCTTAGTGTTAGAGAATTCCTTTCATTTAATGAAATAGAACTATAGAAATATAGAAAACTTTGCAGATCATCTTACCCAGGATTTATAGGCTTTTTCCCAATAGTGCTTGTAAAGAACTTTCCTGTGTATTTCCCTTTCGCTTGTCCACACAGAGAGGTCACTTCATTTCAACTATATTGTTACAGTTTAAGCTTGTCTGAAGTTATATTGATTTTGTTGGTTCTTTTACTTTTTAGAGAGGAAAATAAATTATCCTTGCATAATGATTTTTTTCAAGATTGGAATATCATGTGAGTAGTAGTCTACTCGTGAGTTAATTACAAGTTTTTGCTTCTTTTTGGTTTTATTCATAAAATGGTTATAATGGAAGAGCTTTTCAGTATTGAACAAGCCTTTAAAACCTCTCTCCTTTTCTCTATTATTTTTTTCCCCCATGTTTACTTTTCTTTGGATAGGGTCATGCAGTCCTCTCCTGTGCTGTTTTATTCTACTCAGGCACATCCTTCTGTGTTGCTCTTCAGTCAGTATCTTCTTTTATAGCTATTGATCATGTGAACATGGATGTAGAACTATAATTTCCTTTCAAATATTTTCTTGGTTTGTGATAACAGTGAGCTAAGAGAACAAAGCAGAAGCAATGATCTGCAGATACACTAATTAGAAGGCAAAAGAGCAATGCAGTCCATTTCTGTCTACAAGAAGACATCAGAATTTTCAAATAGGTGCATTTTAAAATCTCTCCCCTCCTTTTCCCTCCTCTCCCTTTTCCTCCTCTCTCCTCTGTCTCTTTTGAAAGATGATTTCTTGGCATATTCTGAGACTTTCTAAGTAAAAAATGGATGCTGTACTCTATAGCTAAGCAATATGGTATCCAGTAAGTCTGTAAAGTTAAATCTTAACCAATTTACTTCATTCTGCATCTCAACATGAAAGTCAAATACTTTCCATTTCTGGCCCGACAGCTTTATGTAATGAAAAATATGTTAATATCTAGAGGATTAAAAAAGCCAGGCACCTAAAGACAATGAAGTCTAGAATATTGGGTATTTTTGTTTGTTTAAGAAAGTAGAAGAAAGCAGACTGAAGGGGCTCCATCCAAACCAAAATTATAGGTTTTGAACTGCTTGTAAGAAATAACCATCTGAGTGCCTGGAGCCCTGGCAGTCTCAAAACCATCTTTGTGAGGGTGGGGGTGAGACTTTGGTGCCTCCAACTGTGAGGACTGGCAAATAAAAATATGTTTGGAAGCACTGATGGTAACAACATGGAAATGTGGTAGTTAGTGCCACAGATTGTATCTGTTACCCATTTATTTCTGCTGGTGACCAAGCCTCAGAAGACAGTGTGAGGATTTTCATGCGACAATAGATGAAAAACCTTCCACAGTTGTTCCTGATACTCATTGTACAGTAGTTGGCTTATGCTCTAGGTTTTTGTAAATGAGGGTGGTTTTTTCCTTCCCCTTAATAAAATTGTAGACTTTTCCTCATAAAAAAAAAATTGAGTACAGAACAGTTTTATCTTCATATAGTGAAGTAATTCCATTTAACTTTCTATAGGGCTGGCCTTTGCGGTTCTATCTTCAGTTCATCCAGTTTTTGGTTTATATGGCTCTTTCTTTCCTGTCATTATTTATGCCATATTTGGAATGGGACGTCATGTTGCAACAGGTAAGTGTCTATTTGCTAAAAAAGTTTTCAGAAATAAGGAATTGGAAGCTGAAACTTTTCTTTTTTTTTTTTGTTATAAGATCAAAGGAAGGAAAATGATCTAAGACTGAACAGAAATAAGATGGTTTTGTGCTTCTTTTTACAACTATTTTTTGTGAGTCTAAGGGCTTTAAAGAGCCTCATTAAGAATATATTGGACTTACTCCTGTCATTATGATTTAATATTGCATTGACACTTCCTTTGTAAATGTAGTTTACTAAAGGCTTTTTCATTTTAGCTCTACTTTAGAAATCTGCTTTAGGCTAAGGTTTTATCAAAGGGCTCAGCCAGCAAGATACATGCAAACAGGTGTCATGGTTTGGGCTGGGTTGGCCCAGGACACAGCAATGAAAAAGGTTTGACTGTTTCTTAAACCATAGAAAACACACATCGGTTCTCACCTGTCTAAAACACAAACCCTGCATTTCTTAGGAAAAAATAACAAAAATAAAAATAAGCTTTCTGTGCCTATTACTTGCTATAGTGTTAGTGCTAGAAATTCTCCCAATGGCTTCAGTACAACTCCTGTCCACTTGCAGGGGAATTGGGTAGGCAGTAAAAGATGTTCCATGGCTATGAGGCCAGTAGTTATGAGTTACTTGTTTACCCTTCTGCAGGGCCAACAGCAGCTGCAGGAGTTGGATGAGTTTGATCTCCTGATAGCTAGGTGAATGCTCTGACTCCAAAGAATCCAAGTTATAGGCCAAGGTTGTAGATAATACTCATGAGATTGAACTACAAACTCTTTATTGTGGAGAAGTGGGCACTTGGTGGCCTCTGAAGTTTGCAGAAAGGATGAAACAGGCCCAGTATTAAAACACAGTAGGGCTGGATGAAGGGAAGCAGCATCTGTGGTCATTAGAAGATTTAAGCAGGGAGGAGGTACGTTTTTCCTCATGGAGGAGAAAAATTCCTGAAAGGAGGAAAGATGGTTCTGGGTAGTCACACATGAAATGAACTTTGAAGAATCTAATTGCTTAAGTGTATGTAGTGATAAAAGTTTTAGTAAGAAATTAACCACTATTTAGAGCACCCTTTTTGTTCAAAAATATTCAATTAAATTATTAAATATTGCTGAACCGCTATAACTTGTCTTACAGCAAAAGGACAGGTGAAAGATTGTTTTTCATAAAGGCACAAAGTATTGGAACCTTTTGATGCCTGAGAAGGATCTGCAGGTGCTGTTACTGATGATGCTGTAATGACCAATGGGTTGTACCTCCGCTCATAAGAAAGAGAAACATTCAAAAAAAAAAGTGAAAATTTATAAATTGGAAAATAATTTTGAGTAGAGATAGATTAATATACTTTTTTGAACTTTTTTTGTTAAATGTATTAGAACATGAAAGTATATTAAAAATTACTTAGTGTATTGTTAGCAGTTGGTGTAAGATTATTAGGAAGGCAAGAATACATGATCATATGTAGGAAAGTAAATAAATAAGTGTCTGGCTGACAGAAATTCTAGTAATGAAAACAGATGATAAAATGGGTAAGTACAAGCATTTAGGTCTGGTGCTTTGTCCTTGGGAGGGAATATTACTCAGAGAACAATTTGCTGAGTGTCCCACAACTCCTTGGCCACAAAGTCCTGCACAGTCCTTGGTGTGAAAACCTGTCGCTTTCACAGGTGTCCATTCCAGAATTAAATCTTAAGAAGAAAAGGAGACAAAACAGTTTTCTTGCTACTGTGAAGATTTTTATAAAGAAATGTATGTGACATATGCTGTTGATCCTTTCAGTAGAAATTGTTCATGCACTCACCACATCAGCCTCGGTTGAGGAGTTATGGTGTGTCTTCTGAACTGGAGCGATACCACCTGCCACAAATCCCCAAATACTCTGAAATTCCTCATGTTCGTTGGTGACAATCTCTTCACTTACCAGCATTTAAGGAGGAAGGGAGGGGAGAGAGAGGTGAGGAGAGGAGATAATTTTTCAGTTGGAAAGGACCTACAGCAATCATCTAGTCCAACCGCCTGACCAATTCAGGGCTGACCAAAATTTAGACCATGTTAAGGGCATTGTCCAAACGCCTCTTAAACATTGACAGGCTTGGGACATTGACCATCTCTCCAGGAAGCCTGTTCCAGTGTTTGACCTGTCTCGGTAAAGAAGTTCTTCCTAATGTTCAGTCTAAACCTCCCCTGGTGCAGCTTTGAACGGTTCCCACACATCCTGCCACTGGATCCCAGGGAGAAGAGATCAGCACCTCCCTCTCCACCTCCTCAGGAAGCTGTAGAGAGCAATGATGTCGCCCCTCAACCTCTTTTCTCCAAACAAACCCAAAGTCCTCAGCATTTGCTCATAGGACATTCCTTCCAGCCCTTTCACCATATTTACTGCACTCCTCTGGATGCATTCAAGTATGTCCACATCCTTCTTAAGTTGTCAGCCCAGAACTTTAAGCCCAGGTAAAAATGTGTGTTGAGATTCAAGATAGAAAGCATCATCCAAAAAAAACCCTCATGGCTCAACAGGAAAATTAAGGGGACTGTCATAGGGAAGAGTTTGGCACTTGAAAAACAGAAAGATTGGCCAAATGAGGTGAGGAAGAAAGCCATGAAATGTGGTAGGTCAAACATAAGCAGGACATTTAGGAGGCTAAAAGAAGGAATTTGAAGAGCGCCATAGAGAGGATAATCAAACTGATAGTTTAAGGTTCATTAAATACATCAAAATCAGGACACTGGAAAGGAAAATGGTGGACACTTTTCTGACAAAGGTGTAACAAGGACAGGACTGTCAAATTATCAGTGTAATTTCACTGTCAGAAGGACTCTGGATGGAATCCTGAGAACTGCAGATCTTGTCTTTCACCCTTATTATAGTCTATAATTAAAAAAAAAAAAAGATAATGAAAGTTATGTTATAATGAGAGCCTGTTGGAGAGAAGTTAATGTGACTTCTACAAAGGAAAATCTTACCTCACTGACGTCCTAGAGTGCTGTATATAAGGTATCAGAATGGTCAAATAGCTACTGATAAGGTTCTACACCAAAGGTTACTGAAGAAACCAAGTTGTCCTTGTGATAAAAGAAAAGTCCTTTAATTAATTATTAGTGAGTTAAAGGAGAAGAAGCCAAAGGTAGGACCTAGTGATCATTTTTTAGGATGGAGGTGTCCCTGGTAGGTTCCCAAGGAATTCATGCTTGGAGGTTTGCTCTGTGAAGGCCAAGATGGAGGCAGAAGAGTATTCAGTAGGTCCTGCAACAGTAGAAATAAGGAGAGCTCAAAGAAACCAGTCAAAAGTCACTTTAAAAGACTTTTAAATTATAGATTAAAGAAAATAGTACAGCAGACAGTGGACTTCTGGAACCTGCTCCCAGAGGATGCTGTGAAGGTAGAAAATACAAGCAGTTTCAAACATAGATTCAACAAATTCATGAATACTAGTCCATAAACAAAATGTACTTGCTAACACTCCTAGTACAACAGCTAGGGATGCTGGGGAAATGTCCTGCAGAAAATGGCCCAGGCTTGTGTGCTTTTCCTGGGTGACACCTCCAATTGCCACAGCTAGAGGCAGAGTACTGGGCAAGATGGACCATTGGTCTGACACAGTAGGGCGTTTCTTATGCTTTTAGAGCTCTGAATGACATTTGTGCCTTTTAATATTGAATAATCATCCTTCTCTACCTGCGTGTCATTAAACCTTCTTTACCCCTTTCCTGAAATAAATGTTTCTCTCATATTTTGCCTCCGTTTATTGGAGTGCACATTGTTTGTTGAGTTTTTGAATGTACACCTCTGCTAACTCTATTGGGCTAGAAATTGCTCTAGAAATCTGAATGGTGAACATTTTGGATCCTCAGACAAAAAGCTATTTCATCATACCCAAGGGTGAGTCAAAAGCATTGGTGATAACTTGAAATAATTATGAATTGTTGTGTTTGAACCTCTTTTGTGTCTAAATGAGTACGTCCACAAAAGAATTGATATTTAGTTTGTCTCTACAATTTGTAGGCCATGAGGGATGAGTACAGACAGATACAGAATTATTGGTAACTAATGTGTGGTTCTTTTTATAGGAACTTTTGCTTTAACTTCTTTAATATCTGCCAACGCAGTTGAGCGTCTTGTTCCTTCAGCCAGCAGTAATTTCACTGCAAACAATAATTCAGGACCCTTGGGCCTGTCGGAGTTTGAAATGCAGAGGATCGGAGTTGCAGCAGCAGTTTCATTTCTGGGAGGAATCATTCAGGTGGGTGGTGAACTCTTATTCTGTGTGTTACTGATGCACAGCGTTTGTGTCAGCTATGACTTTTGTAACACCTTTTTTTTTTTTTTTTTTTTTAACTTATCTGAGAAAAACTGACTGTGGATCTGGTCTGATGCTCATGAATAACGTGTTTTAAGAATTAGCTGCTCCTTTGTGGAGACGGAGTAATTGTCTGTATACATGTTTCCAGGGTGTTGCAATATGAAGTAAACCAGTAAACCCACACTCAGTCAGCTCTAATAGAATATTCAGTTGCTGTTGATGTTATCTTTCCTTCTCCTGCAGAAAGAAACCATGAATCAGCTCCCGGTACGCACTGACATATTTCTGAGGTTTTCTATTGCTCTTGGCTTGAAGAGAAATACTATACAATATTCAGTAATTAAAAACAGTAGGGAAAACATCTTTAAATTCTCTTCAGAGTTCACACACCCACTGTTAAAGTGAAATAAATTAGTAAGAGATTTCTTCAAATGATCCTCCAAAGCTTATTCAAATGATCAGAGGTCTTTTAAATTTTTTCTCTTTTCTTATTCTGATCACGATCACTGAATTCCTTTATCCCTTGCCAGTTGCTGAGGTCTTCAAAGAAGGCTTACCTCTTTTCTTGTAAATATTAAAATGGTAGAAATGTTCCAGCACTTGACTGTGACACCTCTTGGGTACATGGCTTCCTGAAAGCAACTAGGACCATTGTGCTTTGGATCCCTCTACTGTGCAGAGAGTGAGCAAAGGAGCCCGGGATGAGAGCTGCAGTGCCCTGCATGCTTGGCAGGAACGGGGGCATGTGCTTATGTTAGTCGGTAGGAAATATCAAGATGGTCAGAGGGATGGAGCACCTCTCCTATGAAGACAGGCTGAGAGAGCTGGGGTTGTTCAGCCTGGAGAAGAGAAGGCTCCAAGGATACCTCAGAGCAGCCTTCCAGTATCTGAAGGGAGCTACAGGAGAGCCGGAGAGAGATGGTTTTACAAGGAAGTGTAGTGACAGGACAAGGGGTAATGGGTTTAAATTGGAAGAGGGGAGATTTAGATTAGATACCAGAAAGAAATACTTTGCTGTGAGGGTGGTGAGACACTGGAACAGGTTGCCCAGGGAAGTCGTGGAAGTTCTGCTTTTTCATATGCCTTCCACAGCAGCAGCTGATTTATCTATCTCAGCCTATGTCCTACTTAATCCCGATTAGGATGAGAAGAATTAGGAAATCCTCTGCCTGCATCTTCAAAGCAGGTCTGATAGAGAACCATGCCATGTGCATGGGTCCTCTTCCAGGTTAATAATGTCACTTGCATTATAGTCATCCTAATACAGCTGGTGCTAGTAGTGCTGCCACTAGTGCTTCATATGAGTTTGGTGGTTAGAGAGCAGAGTAAAATACTTTGGCATACCCTGGAGAAGTGCTTTGAAGCTACTGATCCCGCGATATTCAAGTGAAAGTCTGGATCGAGGCTGCAGTTAAACTTTGCCATCATCCCATATACTATTAAGCGTGGGAATCCACGTTTCTTGTCATTGTTCCAGTCTCCTGGCTAAGAGTTGCTGCAATTCCCAGATAAGGTAACAGGACACACCTTACTGGTAATGGAGAGGTAAGTGATCTGCTTCTAGTAATCAGACTAAACTAAAAATTAATGAATAGCCTGTAATATTTGGGGACAAGAAGGACAATATGGCAGCAATTTTCTGTTGAGGACATCCTGACATAGAAAGTAGAATTGTCAGCGTAGTTGGGATGGTATTTGGGAAGAGAACAGATCTATGTTATGGCGTCTGCCTGTAAAACTGTTTCTTTATACCGAAAAAAAGAAATCAAAATGCAGTGCTCTAGCCTAATTACACAAAAATGACTGATGCTATGACTATTTTGTACCTTAAGCAGCTTCCACATCCCTCTTCAAACACCTGGAAACACCTTAGAAAACACCTTAGAAAGAGTAGGTGAACCTACTGAACCTCCTTGGCCAGAAAAGCAATTTGATACTATTTTTTCAGTAGCCTGGCTAAGTACACTAATTAGAAAGTAATGTTAAAGAAAAAACAGAAAAACCCCATATAAAATAGTGAGTCAGGGAGGGAAGGCAAAGGGAAGAGGTATGTTTTTGAGATGGACTGCTGGTGATTGCTTTGTGTTTTGTGAAGACTATGATTTTTTTTAGTAATTAATTTCAGATTCCTTAGGGTTCATACAAGAAAGAAGATATTTAGTTGTCTTAAGAGGCATCCTGATGAAGATAACATAGTATTAGAACAGAAAATAACTAAACATAAAATAAAAACTGCAATTACCAAAAGCATTTAAAATAATGCATTCCCAGAGACTATTTAATTTTTAAAAGCAGACTGGAAAGCATAATGCAGATTTTATTTATGTTTATGTAACTGCCACTTCATAAAGATAAACAGGGCATGGAATGTTAATCAAGTTAATGGACTTATTCCCTGATAATTAATATTTCGGAGGTATTGATGGGAAGAGGAAATGACAGAACATAACAGACACCTATGAAATGATTTTGGAATTAGAGTTGGATTATGCCTTTACAGCATCAAAAAATCCTCAAAAAAAAGCTTTTAGTTAAGACTTTTTTTTCTATTAATACATTATATGTGCAAGAATGCTTGCATAAATATATGTGTCTATAAAAAATCCCAACATACTAAATTGAAATTCAGCATTAATTTTGCTGAATAGATAGAGGAAATCTGCTTGCAGCTCAAAGTGAGAAAAAAAAATATCTTAGAAAAAAAGTTGTATTCTCTTAATCTCAGTCCTACAGGATTCAGTTGTGCTACTCTTCTGTAAATGATAAATGGCTGGTTATTGCACTCCAGTCCTCTATATTTTTACTGGTAAGTTTTTCAATTACCATATTTTAAAAGCTTACATATAATTAGATAATAATGTACAGCGTTGGAGAGAAAAAAATGTTTCTGGTTATCTGGATAAAAAATTTACATGGTCTATTATCAGTCTATCAGTTTGCTTAATAATGAATGAGCACATTTGAATACCAAGTGCATTTTTGTAAGGCTAATATTCTTGTCCAAAGCTTTATTTCCCCATGGGGAAATCTGGGCTGCATTCTTCTGTGTTGTCCGTGAAGTACAAACACGAGTCTTTATTATACAGTGATAATCGGGAAAAGAGTTCTTTCACAGTGGAAATATCATCTTCCAGGCTCATATTCTGTATCTTGAAAAGGACAAGTAGGCTGGATGGGAGTCTTGGTTCCTGCAGTTATGGCAGAGCACGCTATGCGTTAGTCCGGAAAGACCACAGAAAGAAGTCACTTTCAGGTCCTGGAGTGAGGAAAGCTCACTCCACGTGTCATCAGAAGCTACCAAATACCCTCAAGCCACCCACAATACACTTAAAAGCTGTGTATTCAAAAAGACCAAAATCTCCTATATACAATGTCTATTGAAACAGGCCAAAAGGAGTTTTCAATCAGTGTCTCAGTAAAGCTGAACTGTCTGTGTCTGACTGTTGGTCTCCAGATGGTCCATAGATGTCTTCACTTTTGCAACCTCTTGATTTTGAGGTAAGCGTTGCAGGGTAATGAATGAAAGGCTCACTGTCTGTACTGTTTCCTTCCAAGAAATATTCCCCACGGCTGACCTTGTCTTCTTACCCCACGCAGCAAATCATCAGAAAAAGTACCACCACTTCTTTTTTTTTTGGGAGAAAAAAAAAGCTGCACCTTCCATAACATGTAGTTTTGAGGGCTTTAAAGTTCTTTCTCCAAAACTGAATTCATGCAGCAGGTAACATGATATCAGCATTTCAGATACAGGGGACAGAAAGTTGGAGATTAGTGATTTCCAAAGTGTCCGTTATATGATAAAAATTTGTACTGGCCATAGAGTTAGGTTGACTACACAGTGAGAGTGGAATTTTAACAATAATAAACTGAGAACGTTGTCATGGGAAGAAAGTATTGAAAGTGGACAAGAACCAAAAGGGCTTGAACTGATGAACACGAGGGCTTTGCTTTTCCCAATTACTCATTTCTCTTTTGGATAAATCCACATTCTCTTCTTCTACTTGCCGGTAAAATTATGGAGCAGTAAAGACAGCTGAAAGAAAAGGTTCCCATTCTCATCTTTAGTTTTAATTTTTTTAGAAAAAATTTTTTTCAGAAATACCAGCTGTAATTAATTTTTTTTAAGTACCACCTTCCACCACTTCTGTCTAATCACTTGGTTTTATAATTTGTTCCCATCATCTTTTCTCGTTTATTGTGCATTAACTTAAGGCTGCTTTCCCTTATATTCCTCCTGTGTTTTTTTTCCCCTTTCTATGACAGATCTTGATTTCATTCCCATGAATTTAATCAAGACTCTACACCTGGTGAAAGCAAAATTCATCTCAAGAATGTTAGTTCTTAAAGAGGCTTTTGACACAGTGTGATGTACTGAAAAAGTTGCACAAAGAAACTGCAGCCATGCACCTTTAAAACCATTTTGTTACTGTGATTTTTCTATCTCTGAAATATTGCTTCAAATCCTAGGAACTAAATTTTGAAAAATAAAAAATTCTGGAAGCAATCCTAAAATATGGGATTCTCTTTTTTCCTTTTACAGTTTAAGAAAAGCCCCCTATTAGTACAGATCCCAGAAAGATAAACCCATTTGCATTTGGCTTCTTTTTGTACTTTGTGTTTTTACTGTTCTGACACTTCACTGTCAGTTTTCCCTGTAGTTTTTCCTGCACCAAGAAGGAAGAAAAGTCATGCAATATATCAGCAAAAAAGATGGGAAATCTACATCACAACCACAGCAAGAATAAAGTAGATTATTAGAAATTTCTTTAAAAATATTGAACTATCTACATTTTGGCTGTTTCTTAGTGGGTGAAAGTTTTTATGTCATGACACAAAGTTGATGCAACCATGTGCTGTTTCGAGCTTAGTTTCGAGCAGTGTTTATGCAAAAAGCAGTGGCAGCCGAGCTATCAACCTCCCATACAGGGGAGCAGCTCTCTGGAGAGTTGATCTGGGCTGAAAATATGAAGTATATTTGTCAAGAAAACTCACGTGCAAGTAGATTTGGGAGGCTTATTTCAAAATAACTTTTTGGCCCCTCTTCATCCAAGCAGTTTATGTGCACTACTCGTGTTGTGAGAACAGCAGGAGTTTCCCACACCAGCTGATGCTGGACATTACACCCTCCTCCCCAAATGTTTTCTGTTCTGTTTGCTTCATTGTTAGGTCTTCACCATAGAAGATATGTGGATGCACCTTATATTTATTTAACTATAATGTCAAAAAAAAAGGAGGATATGCATGCTGGTGAAGCATTGGCATTATGTCTGGAAGTCCTGAGCTACCCTCTGCAGTACAAGGCTGCTGCTTATTTAACTGAGTGGCTACAGAAATTCTCTACTTGAAACCATAATCATGGTTTGGATGCATTTTACAGAACCCACAGTTATAAACAAACAATAAAAAGCATGTTTGAAATACGACCTTCTAGTTACTCCCTGTGAAGCAGGGTCACATTCCCCTATAATGCTGAAGATTCAAAGTAAAAAAATTAAAGTAAAAAAAACCACGAGAATGATGCTGAAGTTGCTGAATTGTCCAATTGTGACACCATTTTCTTGTAATTAACCATAATAATTTTATTGAAAAAGCTAATATTAACTAATATTTCTCTGTGATATTATGCAATTCACAGATTTGTCTCTGTAGTTTTGAATCTGCAGGTAAATAAACATTCATCTCATTCTCCAGAAACTCAGCTATTATACAGTTCAAAATTTTACATCTATACAATACAAACTGATCTTAGAAAACAAACAAAAATTCACTAGGGAAGGGAGAATTTGTTTCTTATTGAACTTTGCTACTGTGAACATTGTTTTAAATACATGAATAGGCACACTTAGAACAAACAGCTAAACAAAATATCTGAAGTTAGTAATTATCGGTTTTAGGCTTGACTAACTAAATTACTACTCACTGAGGGTATAACGGTAATTATCATTATTGAGTCCAATCTTGAATGGCAATCAAAGTTCTGATTGTTCATAGTACAGAGATATTCGCATACTATTAGTGGGAAATAGAAAAAAAAAATCTCAGATTTAATCTCTCGGAAGAGGAAATTGCTCACTAGAGGTTTTTGTGGTAAATTAAAAGCCACTCACTTTGCTATTTTTTTGTTTCTTTTGTGCTGTTATAGCTCACTGCTTACGGGTGAGATTTATGGTGAAAAAAATAAATGATGTTCAAGCATAAAGAATGAAAACCTTTGGAAATGATTCTTTTAGATTGAGAACAAAACAAAGTAAAGCAAAGCAAAGGAGACTGTCATGTATTTCAAATGGGTGATATTTAGTATAGTAAACACAAAATAATCCTCCTTGAAAGTATTATAACAAACACCTCTGTGCCAAGAGCATGTAAGGAGAATAACAAATGCAAAAGATTATGAAGTCAAAACTATTTTTCTTTTTTTTTCTTTTATTTTTTAATCTAATGAATCTGCAGAACTACTCTAAGGGGAGATGTAAATTAAAATCTTGATATAGCTCAGAAAAAGATGAAGTGTTATGCTAACCGCAGTGGTATCTCTAGGTATGTAATAACCTTGTTCAAAGCATTAAGAGCATTCTTCAGAGGAAAAGAGTGATTGCAGTCTAAGATGATAAGTTGAGAAAACCCAGTAGTAAACAATAATATTTTGGGTATTTGTCCTAGATACCTAGGAAGTATCTACAATAGTTGTAGATTCAGCTGTAGTCCAGATTCCTGGATTAGGGAGAAATTAAATTTTCATTATATGCCTGTACTCTGAAATAACTTCTGTAAAAGTTGCAAAAAAGCTGAAATAATCTTCAAGGTCAAATATGGCTGAGCCAAAGACTACTCTGTTATCTAGCAGAGAAATCCAGTTTGCATGTGGCATTATGTTTATGAAATTGGATGTTAAAATTTTCTTCCTGTTTTAAATTTTCTGAGCGTATACAAATGTTTTACTTAAAGTTAGTTCAAGTTTCTGAAATGCACAGGAAGTAGATTTTAAAGGTCTTTAAATTAGTTTACTTCTACTAGAAGTTTATAAAGTTTGTTCATACAGAACATAACCATATAAACATCCCCATTTCTCTGTAAAGAAGATCAGTGTTTTTCTATTGCCCATCATCTGAAGCAACTTCTGTTGCTCCTTTACCCTGAATGCTTGCAAAACCAGAACCCTCAACATATGGTTGCTCAGAGAAGCTGTGGCTGCCCCATCCCTGGAGGTGTCCAACTCCAGGCTGGATGGGGCTTTGAGCAACCTGGTCTGGTGGGAGGTGTCCCTGCCCATGGCAGGGGGGTTGGAACTTTAT
>JAOQGH010000012.1:127548805-127587457 GCA_025769975.1 Gallinago jamesoni
CAGGCTGGATGGGGCTTTGAGCAACCTGGTCTGGTGGGAGGTGTCCCTGCCCAGGGCAGGGGGGTTGGAACTTTATGGTCTGTAAGGTCCATTCCAACCCAAACCATTCTATGATTCTATGAAGCTCATGTAACTAGAGGTAGTGGACTGGTGATAGCTGACATATTTGATATTATGATATTGTAGCATGAGAGCACCAGGCATCATGTTATTTTGAAGCCTATGCTTCAGTGGGATATCAGGAAGCTGCGGCTCTGCTGGAGGAGCAAAGCAGTTGTGTAACTGCATGGGGAGGGAAATCTGATGGTGCAGGAGCCTGGGACGGTGCAGGAGCCTGGGACAGTCAAGGGTTCCACAGGGTGATGTAACTCTTGCCATGAGACTCGCGTCCCTCTAGTTCTAGCACCTAATAAACTTGGTAATTGTTGCAATTGCTAACATTGGGAATCCTGATATTGTTAAGTTGGCAATCGGTAAGCTGGACCAAGATACGGCCTATTCAGGCTGAATATCAGTGGGGCAGAAATTAATCTTTGAACCACCCTCACGTTTTGAGTTGCTTTAATTCATGTTGCTGTGTTGAGTTGATTTTATAGGGTTTATTGTGCTTAGGTATTTGAGCAGGAGACAATAATAAGCATTGCATGAAGACAATCTCTCTGATCCTGCTAACATTAGTGTCTAGTAAACTAGTGATATCAATAAGACAATGCAGGTAAACCCACAGAGCTTCTTCAATGGTTTCCATTTTCATCTACGCACATCCTTCAAAGGACTTCCGCTCTTTATCTGATTTATCTTAAAGTATATTAAAAGGACCCTGGCTCATTGTCATATCACCAGGAAGCTGCATTTTACTCTAATTGCTGATACACATACCTTTGCCTTGCAGGTGATGATGTTTATGCTGCAGTTGGGCAGTGCCACTTTCTTGTTGACGGAACCAGTGATAAGCGCGATGACAACAGGAGCAGCTACCCATGTTGTGACTTCACAAGTGAAGTATCTGCTGGGAATGAAAATGCCGTATATATCGGGACCACTAGGATTTTTTCATGTAAGTCCAGTGACAGAGATGGTTTATTCCGTTAGTCAACATCTTCTTAAATGACTATTTGGCTATATACTATATATAAGTGTAAGAAGCTCGTTATGTGGGCATGTGAACGAATGGGAGATGCAATACCAAAGCATTCACCTTGCTCAGTCTGTAAGAACAGGTCAGGAAAACCTAATTAACAGGAATTGGTGTTATCCTTTGAAAGGGTACAGTAATCAATTTTAAATATGTGTTTTATACCATCAGTAATCCCATTCATTAGCCTAAGCAATTACACACTTGTACAGGGAGGGTTAACTCTTTCTGCAGCAGCATGTGGGAAGGTTATATCATCATATATTCAACATACCATCCTAAACATATTTTCTTATTTTGCCGAATGAAACCCTATCATCATTGTGATAAGAGAGACATAACACATGATATGTGAATTTCCTATGCAAAAATTACCCTAGATATGTTAATTATTGCTTTAAGACATTATATTACTTTGCCGTAAACACAGCAACTATACGGCTTTAAGGTAATTTCTATAAAATGCATACAGTTTTTCATACAGTATCATGGTTACTCCCTTTGGAAAGCAGATATTGTTGGCTGAAACCTTGAAGGGTAAAGTTGTAAAACCTTATTGCATAAAAAAGTATGAGAACGCATTCTTCCAGGTAACTTATTCCAGCAATTTAGGTGCTGTGAGCATAATCTCTTGGCAGAATCATTAGTATTACAATAGTGTCTGTTATAATGATATATTGCTTATAATAAAACTTTGTTTATTTGCTGAGATGATATTTACATTGCATGGATAGCAATTAATGAGTTGATTACCAGATGAAATGAGATTTCATCTAACCACTAAATTAGGACACCTTATTTAAAAGCACTGACTATATTTTCTTGCACTACTCTATTCTTTATTTTTTCATACTATTTGGGGAAATTTGTTAATGTGGACTTTGCGATAAGATGATGTTGCTTTTCAGAATTTTATTTCATAGTTTTTTATAAATTTGATAATGTTTCGTTCGGATAACCCATTGGTAAGTTTTTACAGAGCCAATTTATTAATGAGAATCAGGGGCATGTAATAAACACAGAAATTTGTTTTGTAAGTACATGACTAAAAGTGTCATAGCCATTTTTATGAGTAGTTAGTTGGCCTGTGAGACTGTTACAAGTGATTCATCATATATTAAAATATTTTTAAATTCTTTAAAAACTTTTTCATAAATACTACTTAAATATTTAAAATGTGACTAGCCTCTTTTTCATGGTGTTTCCATGGAGACTAGACTTACATATAGGAATATTGTCATCTTGTAGAGATGACTGATGTTAAGTACCACAGCCAAGGCATAATCAAAACATACATTATGAGCAATAATAAAGAACAGCAGTGATAGGAAGAAATATTTCCACGTTGGTGTGCTGATGATATCATAAATGAGGTCATTCAAATGCTTTGAAAGAAATCTATTCCCTTATCCCCTGTATTTTTTAATGTATCTGAAAAAAGTTCTTTGCCCTTCACTTCACTTTTGAAATCAAACCCCTTTATACATTTTCCAATAAAAATTTTCTTGATTCTTATAAGGTTCTGAATTGCTCTGTAGAAACGTGTGAAAACAAATGAACAAACAAGAAATCTTCTGTACAACTTTAAAAAATAATAAAAAATCTCCATACGTAGAAGGGACAATTTTACCATCCAAGTATTTTAAAGTGTTTCTGGTATCTGTTCAGACTTATGGATTAGTTTAAGAAGGTCCAGTATCTCTGTCAGAAGTCCCAGATTAAATTTTAACTATTTTTTTTCTATGGTGATAGCTTTATGTGAAAATTATACTAATTAGATATATGTTAGTGTGCACACGTAACTAGAGAGTGAAAGGCAAATTTGGCAAGTGTCTCTGGAGAGCTTCTTTCCTCCAAAATCTTGAAACCTAGAGACTCGTATTTTTACTTACATTTTTTCCTTTTTCCACTCCAAAACACCTCCCACTCACAAAGCTGATTGCTTTGCCTCGGGCAGCCTTTGGGTTGGCAAAGCAAAAATGAGAATGTTTAATAAAGTGTGATAGGAGAGTTGAAAGTAAAGCAAACCAGTGAAATGGATTCTTTATAACAAGTGAGATCATGATTAAATATGTAAAAATGAACTTTATATGGAGAACAAATCTACTACACTGGCACTGAGCCTATGGGACTTTTGTGTTTATACCTAGTTCATGTAATTTATTAAATTTCATTTTCCCTGTACATGGTTTGTAACACTGCAATTGAGCTGAACGTTGTAGCATCGATTGGTATTTTACAAATGGGAAAGGCAAGGTGGAGGTGAAAAAGAGAAAGGGTGAGGGAAAACTACATGTGAGATCTGATTTTACAACGGGCAAGAAAAGCGTCATCAAGATTTAGGTAGTACCTGAAAACAGAAATATCTATATTTGCCCTTTATACATGTGTAGGCATATTTATCCTTCCACAAGTCTCTCTGAAAATGCAGCACTGCAAAATGTACTCCTGCAGTGTAACAAACCTACTTTGCAAAACAAGGTCTTTTCTGGTGGTTGCAGAAGTTTTCAAGTTTGTTGGAAAATCCTTGTGGTTGTTCTGCAGTTAGCTCAAAAAACCTTCCTGTTCCCACTATCAGTCCTTGTTTTATTTTTTTTTCTATCTCTTCCAGTTTGTTCCCCTATAGTTCACAACATAGTTGCCTCTACGTTTTTCCCACAATGTGTTGTATTTGTCTAGCAAACATCAGAATGAACCATTTTTGAATATGCAATGAGGTCATCTACTGTTAAACTGTATAAAGTGTTTTAACTAATATGTTCCTTTAATTCTATTGTTTGCTTCAACTTCTACAGTCATTTTAAAACTAATATTTTGAGTTTTCATGTATACATTGAAAAAAAAAAAACCACTCCAAAAACCATAACAATGCAGAGGATTTCATTAATACATCAGAATACACATTCTTTGCACAATATAAACCATTACAATGTTCCTTATTATGCTGTGAAAGTATGTGAAAGTATAGTGGAAATCAAAGTCATTAATTTCCCATGAGGCTAGGGACACTCAGTGTCTGTCCATACATGTGTGCACAGTTAGAATATTGCTTTTTTCACTTAAGTGCAAATTTACATCGATTGGAACATATTCACTGATTCCTCATAATATTGCCAGATCATTCACGTTAAGAATCTTTACACAAAGCTGGCAAGAAAAATAAAAAAGCAAGAGGCAAACAGCTCAATTAATATATTATTGCTGTTTTTTAAGATTTTGTTAATTATATAATGACACGCAAAATTGCTTTGTACATTGCAATATCAAACCAAATAAAGAAATACATAAATTCTACAAGCTTATGCATATTTCTTTTTAATCTTTCATTACAATTATATTTATTCCCAGAACCTTGAGTCTCATCTTGTCTAGGAAAATTAAATTCAACACCCTAAACACAGATAGCAAATGTTAACACTTTAAGAGACCATTCATTTCGAAATAAGCTCACATCTCTTTGACTTCGACACTTAGGAATCAATCCATTTCTTCCCTTCCCTTATCACTTGCCCTTAGATCAAGCTCCGCCATTGGGGAGTTTGTGGGTACAATTTACAATACAGTTTTCCAGATTGCCTCCTTTTGGCCTAATTAGTCACAGTTTCTGCTTGGGTACTGCGCCAAGTCCTGTGCTCTCTTGAAAACACATTCTTGGAAAATTACAGTTAGAGAGACTTGTCTCAAGCCACTCAAAACACAATTCAGGGTGCCAAATTACAGTGGGGCAACATGGGGTTAAAAACAGTGGCTTTGTTACCATTTTTCAGATTTATGACATGTATAGTTCATATTATTTAACAAGTATCGACTTGTTTAAAATGTTTTCCTGGGTTCTGAGAAAAGTTTGTGCTGGGTTATACTGTACATCCCAATCAAAAGTCCAGGGGCTAAATTTCAAAGGACTGGACTAAATTTTCCTCTTTATGAGGAATTTATGAGAAATTTTGTCTTTTTTTTTTCCTGCAACCATTTTTAGATGGGGGGGGGGGGATGTGGGGTGTGGGTGGTGTGTGTGTTAATTTTTTTTTCCCTACAGATTATGAAAATATTCTTAGGAAGGGTGTGAGGAAAAATCATGAAGTTATTAGTAATTTACTCATTCTTCAAAATGAGCATCATCTCTTCAAGGAGTGACAGGATCAAAGTAGTGGAAAAAAATTGTATCGTCATATTGACCACCTATCTGCTGGAAGAGGATTCTTTCCTAAGATAATTTTTTTAGTACTTTTTCCTCTCCAATACAAATAGATGTAATTAAGTTCCAAACTGTCAAACCTTATCATAATTATACATGTATTTGAGAATAGGTTCTCTGGGGCAGAAAATTATAAATCTTTATTTTGATAAAAGTACAAGTGTTGCTTTTCATTTATTTTAGTGGTCATCTTGGTTGTTGCCAGAGAAAACACCCTTCTTTTTTTTTTTTTTTTAAATATTGTTATTTCAAACCTCAGTTGCTTGATTTTATTATCCTCAATATTCTGGTTTAAAAAGAAGTTACTTGCAATACATTCTTAATCTACTTATTAGATGTTAACTTCTGTTCTCTATAAGGTTTACATTTCAAGCTACACAATAATTCCCAAAATATTCTTGCTTGTTTCTACCAATAGAAATTTGTAAATTCATATATACAAATATTCACTGCATTTTTTGAGCTTTCAAAGGTTCATGGTATGCTTTATCAATAATAAAGTGGGGATTTTTTTCCTTGCAAAATCTAAATTGTAGGCCAGTTTGTCAAATGACTCGGCTCCTGCAGAATTGATTCAGCTCTCTCAGATTATTTGAGATGTCTGCAGATGTGTAAATTATGCCATAGCATACATGATGATACATTTTTTGACCTGTGATTGTTATTTGCTGTTCACTGTAGATTTATGCCTACATATTTGAGAATATCAGCTCAGTCCAGCTGGAGGCTTTGCTTCTCTCCTTGCTGAGCATTGTGGTGCTGGTTCTTGTTAAAGAACTGAATGAGAAATTTCAGAGAAACATTAAAGTTGTTCTTCCCATTGATCTAGTTTTGGTAAGTACAAAAATCAAACGTCAGGCTTTTTGCTTTACAAGGCTTCGTTGAACCACTAATCTGCTGAAGTTCACTGTGTTGTCTACAATTACCCACAGCCACATCTGCCACTTATTAAAAGGAGAGCTAATTTTCGTGGCTGGATGTTAAATGTAAGAACAGGAAACAGTTTGGCTAAATAATTAAGAAAGAAGTGACATAAGTTCCCAATTTGTTTAACATTTTTCGTGTGTTTGCTACTTTTTACATAATCACAAGAACACGAAACCTAGAATGCTAAAGTGTAAGAAATTTGAAATAGAGAATGAAAAATACCAGGCAGAATGTAACTCCAGGCAAGTTCTTGTGCTGGGTAGTTGTG
This sequence comes from Gallinago jamesoni, assembly GCA_025769975.1. Taxonomy (NCBI): domain Eukaryota; kingdom Metazoa; phylum Chordata; class Aves; order Charadriiformes; family Scolopacidae; genus Gallinago; species Gallinago jamesoni. Next base: position 127,555,331 of record JAOQGH010000012.1, read on the forward strand.
CTGGGATGTTGCTTGTTATTTATCTACAACTAAGTTAAATACCTAAACTGTTGCTTTCTGTAATTTTACTTAACGGTTTTCCTTTCACAGTCTTTTCACAAGGCTTATGCTAAATTGAAATTAGCTATTGCATTGTAAATCCCTACTTTAAGGATTAAACTATAGTCAAATAACCAGCACCAGGACTGAAGATTTCTGTTTTCCTTTAGACCTCTGAAAGAAAATTTAACAAAATGAAGTGCAGGTGCTTTTCAGAGTGGATCATCCCAATTACTCTGCTTTTGCTGGAAAAGGTTATTTACAAAAGAATATTTTTTCTTGGGTAAAATGCTGGGAAAAAAGGAAGATCTGTTTCTGTGTTCCCTTTTAAACAGTACTGGGTAAAATGTACTAGCAAAATGAGGATCACAGACTGGAACCTGTGCCTGTTCTATTGGGATTTGTGTGTCCATCTGATAAAAAGTACAGGAACTGAGTGTAGAAGTCACCAGGGCCAAATTTTCCACTCCCTCAGCAATACTTATACCTTAGAAAATAAAATATGAGGCAACCACATCTTCTGCTGTGTTTTGTGCCAAAGTTGACACTGCCAGTCTGGATTAGATGTGCTCAGAGAACATCGACTGAATGAGACCACTCAGGAATACCTAAATTGTGAATTATTTTAAGGTGCTCATGTGAATGACAGCGGTCTGGGGCACGTGCTACATAGAGACAGTTTGGACACTGATGGGCAAAATGCCTGAGGCTTTACAGAGACTTATTCAGATCCCTTTCATTAACATAGAACATCCAAACTCCACCATCGTCCTTCAGGCATCTTCTCTAAATTCATTATTGTATCCATTTCTTAGGTTTTTTTTACTCTCTTCCACATTTTCAAAAATCTTCATAATAATTTTTCCCCATCTTACTGGATTGATCTAAGTATAAATGCACAAACACTGTCATGTTCTTAGGTATGGCAATATTGGGGACCACGTGAGAAGCTAAAAGCAATAGAAATGTAACATCTTTTTCTGTGTTGAATTAATAGATAATTGCTACATCCGTTGGCTGCTACTATGCTGATATGGAATACGTCTATGGGCTAGAAGTTGTGGGACATATTCCTGAAGGGTAATATGTTTTTTATTAGCTTGTGGCTTTGAAATGTGTTTACTTTTGAGAACAGTCTCTGAAGAGGTCAAAGTAGTTTTCTGAAATAAGAAATGGCAAAAATCTATTATGTCCATTTCCAGCCTCTTCAAATACTCTTTCACAATTCAACCCCACGTTAACAAGGTATATATCTGCTTAGATATCACCATAAAAAAGCAGACTTTCTTGTACATTTTCATAACCTTTTCATTACTTTATGGATTAAAAAGTAGGTACTAAGTACCTGATGGTGGCTGGTGGATGTATGACAGGAGGACAGAGCACTCTTTATAAGATCATTGCAACCTGCCTTTGAGGGTTGCCTTGGGTTATTGTAGCAGAAAGGATTTATAATGAGGTAAGGCTTGTAGATTAGTACGCTTAATTCTTCTCCACTCACTTACATAGTAATTTTAGAAAATGGTTTTTCTGAGGAAATGTAAAGAAATTTGATATACTTAATCTAGAAAAGAGTATTCTGACTGCATATAATATTACATTATTTTCCGTGAACTTGAAGAGGAGAAAAAAAAATATTCAGTATAATCTAGAAAGAGAAATCAGATAAGATGTTGGAGAGAATGTTCGGACTCTAAGGGTTGGTAAGGAATAGCACAACCGTTGTGTTCCCCTTTTGGAAATTGCAGGGTTTCCCTAAATTTTACAAAGAACAAGTCCAAGACAGCATGAGTGCAGCATGTGTGGCAGCTTGCACTGACAGAAATAAAATAAAGAAAGTCACTGAGAAAGAATATAATTTTTAAGTATTTAGGGCATTCTATTAAGTGTCATGTATCTGAGATTAAACAGGGCTAAGAGTACCCTTTTGATATGTTTTATAAACAGCTAAACTGTATTGGTGCCACTTTCATCAGGAGCTCATTTGATGTCTAACCTCACAGGAGAAGACTCTGTAGTGTTGAGAAACACAAGCAGAAGCCTGGATCATTCCTGTGTATTTTTAGGCACTTACCTGAAATATTTAAGTGAAATATCAGTGGGGAGTGCTGGAAACCTTCAGAGTGCAGTTTGGCTCTCAAGCAGTGAGAGATGTGCTCTGGAGAGGCTTAAGTCTTTTCGTGGAGTACAGAAACAATCTGGGGTGATTTGGTTCTTAACGGAGGTGATTTAGTGCAGTTCCCATTAGAAAGTCTCCATTAGATGGAATAAATGTCCATACTGCCCGTAACCTGGCAGGAATACTAAATTGTTTAAAAGTTTTAAACTACACAGGAAAGCCAACTATAAAAAAGAAAAAAAAAATATACACCAGAGGTTTTTTTTTGTTGTGCATCAGAAAATTAGGAAATGGTTGAAGGTTTTATCTGTCAGTGGGGGAGCTAATTTGTAGAGATCCCTTTATATTTTTTTTTTACAAATGGAATACTCCATCCGACACTGTTCCATCTTCCTGAACAAATTCTCCCCTGCAGTTCCCCACAGACCTTAATTATCTAAAATATCACTTTACAGCTATTAAAAAACTAAGCTATGCACACAAAGATTGTTTCTCTTATTTTTTCATTGATTGCAGGTGCATCAAAGCGATGTTCCAGGCTTTTCAAACAGGACTGTCTTTATTTTTTATAGGTTACCATCACCAAAACCACCACCCATGAACATCCTGCCTGAAGTAGTCACTGAAGCTTTTGGAGTAGCATTGGTTGGTTATGTAGCATCACTAGCTCTTGCCAAAGCCTCTGCTAAAAAGTTTAACTATAGTGTGGATGATAACCAGGTAAGGCTCTTTCTTCTTATTGTCAATAAACCTTGAAATTCCTTCATCATTCTGGAAATGTGTTTATTACAGATGAATGGCCAGTAGGAAAGGGTGAGTTCTATATGACATCTTGAGGACTTCCAATAATCACAGTAAATTGCAAATCTAGTCCAAATCAGCTCTGCAGAACACCCTAGTTGCTTGCGCTGCTGCTCCTTTTGGGGAAACACGTTCTCCAGAATAATCTCATAATACTGGATTTGGTGCAGCCAGTTTGGCTGCCATTTTTCCAGTGTTTTAAGACAGACAACTTCTCCTCTGGCAGCTGAGCTCTTAAAGATCAGCTAAGAGTTAAATTGGCCACTGATTAAAGAAACAAAGCAGTCTTAAAGATAAACTAGGTACTTACATCCCCAGGACATATTGGATATTATGAAATGAAGCTTATGCAAACCAGAAGTCTTATTTGAAATAAATGTTTATTTGAATAAAAGAAGCAGAGTGGGTTCAGACAGTGCAGCCATAAGAGCTTTCTGTGCAGAGTTCCACTTTACAGTGGGCTAGCTTAAATAAGAGTGGGATGTTTTCTGTCTCAACTACCCCACCGCTGGTCATGGTGGGTGGATAATCCAAAGCCAACTGGAAATCCGTGGAGGCAATTATTCAAGCACTGTGGCAAGAAACGCTCCATTTTAGATAACTGGTAATGGTGTGGTGTGATGAAAATGTAGCCTCAACCTTTCCTTTAAGTGGTTTGGGACAAACTACATAAGGTTGAATGAAGAACAGTTGGTTTTGCAACTGGAGGTCTATTTGAACACCCTGTGTAGACAGGTCAGTCTTGCTACATCGGTGCATGTCTTCTACCACACTGTGGCATTGGAAAATGTACTGGGAACATTCTTGTCTACTCAGGTCTCTAAAAATTTTTTCAGAATAAATTATTTCCCATGAATTTCCGTTGACATTTCAGAGCCATGTTTTGTAAGGAGCAGAAGGAAAACGTTTTGAGCTTAGTGCAAGTCAGGCTTCGGGGCAATATGCTGTTGTCTCAAGAGCCCCAAATGGAGCACAGCAACGTGTATGTCTTTCTGGACCTTTGGAAAACTTGTAGCTTCATTACTGAGTTGTTGGAAACTATGTTTATGTGTGCATCAAATAATGGAGAAAAAGAGTAAAACATTGTCCATGAGAACAGAGCCAACAGTGGCAGCGGGTTGGTGTAGTTGTGCTGCATTCAGGGGTCAGGCAAAGGGCTCTGTGGGTGTGCAAGGCTGTCTGGGGAGCTTCAAGGTGGTTTTGTCCTGGGCTGTGAAGACAAACTTATGATCAGGCGTTGCCCTGGCTGGATGCAGGGCACTTCTGAGCACTTCTAGCAGTCATGAGGTCTTTTCTTACCCATTGCCCTCAGGAGATGAATGAGCTCCTTATACTCTGGGGAAGAATAGCCAATTCTGGCTAACCAAGTTGGAGTGCTTTCTTAGAAAACCCTGTTCAGCTCAGGCTGCAGATACAAGGTGGCTTCCCCACTTTTTCTTCTATAAATCTTTGCTCAGATGTCTGCATTTTGACTGTGAATCAACATCAAATATATTTGTGATGAAAGACAGCACACATATAATATTGCTACCATACTTCACTTTCACTAAAGCGTGCTCTAAAAGAATAAAAATCAGTGGTTGTCTTTTTCCAATAGAATCATAAGCCAGAAACAACCTGGACACTGTCCAGATCCCACTACTTGAGAATCTGGACTGTTAAAAAACAGATGTGGATCAAGATGTAAATATTTTGGATGAATTTCATCTTCAGAACTGAGCAATACCATTTATTCTGTGAACAAAATGTGCCTCCTGCTTATGATGAACCTGGTTCAGCAGCTTTATCATTCAAATTAGTTCTGAGTTGTGAGAAGACGTATTATGTCGGGAGGTCTTTTTTGTACATATGTGACTTTTTCCCCTCAAAAATACAGCCCTCCTTTGTTATTGCTAATATTTACATGCATAATATTTACTTCTTTGTTGGCAAGAAAGATTTAAATGACAATAAAATAGGAAAAAAACATATTCTATTTGATGACTTTGCAGGAATTTTTGGCTCATGGTCTCAGCAACGTGATTCCTTCATTTTTCTTTTGCATACCAAGTGCTGCAGCGATGGGACGGACGACACTCTTATACAGTACGGGTGCCAAAACACAGGTAATGGGTTAGAGGGAAATATGGAAGAGAGTTAAGGCTATGATATTGCTCACTGGAGCTTGTACTGATTTATCCATAGCATTTCCTTATCATCCCTTTTCCTCTGTCTTGGGAAAATGACTCTGCCCTGTCATTTTTAACAATTTTCATGGAATTGCACCTGATCAGCAACTGTCTTACTAGAAAAGCTAATGTTTCTGCTTATTCATTTTTACTTGATTAATTCAATATAAACTCTAAAGTCTATGGCAGTCAGGAGGTTAGGAGCTGTGTTTTCAGACTGCAGGAAACTACACACAAGCCCTTTCAGTCTTATGTGAATTTGCCAGCACTGTAACAAAAGTGCCCTCTAATGGTGTTTAATGGATTTAGTGGTACAGGCTAAACTGAAGTTTAAGCAAAAAATCAGATTTTATTTAGTACTCCTACCTTATCTCTAAAATAAAGTGATACTGACCTTAAGAGCTGTTTCGTAAAAAAACCCAAGTAATCTCTCAACTTCTGCCTTGTGACATGGTGTGCTTGTCCAGTCCCTCAATATTCATAGAGATGACACTCTGTTTTTTGAGGAATTTTGGGGCTATTTCCTACTGCTGGATATTAAACCCACAAGTTCTTATGGCAGTAGCTCAGAAAAGAGGGAACTGCAATTGATGAAAATGATAGTTGTGACCTGTAAGACTTTTACCCATCCAAACCGTGCCCATGAACAGGAGAAGTGGCAAAATGTTCATCTGTGACCGTTGCGTATGGTGGCATCACGTGGGCCACCGCAGCAGGGACACCCCTGGGGCAGCTCCGAAGTGCTGCCTCTCCCTCCTTCCTCTGAAACTCAAGGGTCCCTTGGTGGCATCCTATCATAAAAATGGTATGTCTTCTGGAGTTTGTTGCTATTGTCTTTTTATAGCCATTGCTCTTGTCTGTGTAAAGGACATTAATTACAAGGGAAAGGGTAATGAGGTGCAACTGATGAGGCTGACCAGCAGCCTGTAGGTGCTGTTTTTTCTTCACCGTGTCCTGCAATGTTTTCTTGACCATGTCCTGCAATTTTCTCATGCAGATACCTCAATACTAAGAAATGATACAGGGTTTTATTTCAAAACTCTGCATGTAAATTACTTGCTAATTAGCCTGGACAGTGCTGTCAAGTCAATTAGCCATAATAAATATTTTATCCAATTGTCATATTTAAGATAATTTATATGCAAATAGTTGGACTACCACTTTGCTTTTAGTTATTTCAGATCTTTGGGTTGGATTCAGTGTCGTACCATGTACCTCCATCCTCAGAGACATCCTTTTCTGTAACGTTCACATATTGCCTGTAGAGTTTGCAGTTGTACTGCATCATGCCTTTTCCAAGGAAGCTTTAGGGTAACCTGAAGATCTTCGTGGGTAACCCGAAGGCATATAGGGTATTTGAGCACTTTGGCTCTGGTACAGGTAGGCAAGGGTCCCAGTAGGAGGTTATTCAATACCTGAAATGGAAAAAGAAACCACCAAGGTTTGATGTTAAGGTAGGAAGTACACGGTAAAAATAACAAACTTGTTTTTATCCACCAGTTTCACAGTATAGCACAGCCTGCAACCAAAAATTAGAGCATGGCCATGCATTAGCGCTATGGCAATACTTTGATAAACATAAAATTCTCTCTCCTGACTTCTTTTTGGAGAGCAGCATGTCCACTCAAGCCTTTACTTTTAGGGCTGCCTAGGCAGAATGAAGTGATGAGAAGAGGACATCTTTGATAAGTGTTGGTCAGATCACAAGAAAAAGAAGAGTGAAGGGTTGCTTTGACTACATAGAAAGAAGTCAGTTTGATTTGACATCCATCATGAAAGGAATGTGAAGAACCTTCCAGGGGCTCAGAGCTGCACTTTTTTTCTCTCCAACGGCTTTGCCTGGGTTTCAGTGATGTCATTGATTCTTCAGTGATCCTGGGAGAAAACAGAAGTGATGGGCAAGATGTGTCCTTCAAATAGAATCAACACTTCTTTTTTGCTTTTTGGGAAGGCAGAAAGAGGGAAAAGTTCCTTGTCACTTTACCAGCAGATTTTGTGTCCCGTTTTCTGTAAACACTCTGTCTATCCTTCTTGATGATATTTTTAAGTACACCATGGCTTTAATTCTCTAGTGTTTTAACAACTTGTCTGGTTTTGTTTTTAACAACTTGTCTCTTAAAATGAAACCTAATTATTTTAGTAAAGAAACATATTATCAATATAAAAATAAAGTGAGCATCTGTCTAGTTATCATCAAAAACCTTCTGCGAATCTGGACTGTGTGTTAATGAGACCAGAAGCACTCCATTCTGTACATAGTGCGGAGTAGGAGACTGCAATTTCAGTGTAGTTTCCATCAGATTAATACCATATAATACTGTGAAGAAATATCTAATTCTTAGATCATGTATTTGTCTGGATTCATGTCACAGGCATTAATTATAATTTTTAAGATATATTAAAAAAATTGTTCTTACATTTTCTAAAGTCAAGTCCACTGATATTGACATAAAATCACTGGTGGTTTCTGGCTTAGCACAATAGTTTCCTTTTAGTGTTGATCCCAGTAAAAGAAGTTTAAAGTCTTCTGTTGTGCAAAAAAAGACAATACAATTTTCCATTTATAAGTTTTGACCGGTGCTATGGCAGATCTATGATTCAGTGCAACACAGGGTGTGTGGCTATAAACATGTTACAGAATGACAGTGAAACTTCTGGGATGAGATATTGCACACACACACTCCTCTTAATAACCAAGTGTGGAAGTGCTGCTGTGGTCTCTCTCTGTGGGTCAGGGTCAGGTACTGAGATCTCTTACTAGGTTATCACTGTAGTTGGCTGAAGGTAGTCACCAGACATTGAAATTATATGCAACACCAATCCATAGACTAGCTAACATCTTCAACATCCCACTCTTGACTTTGCAATATTTAATAATTAGTCTTTTTCACACATTTTGTTGTTGTTGCTAGACTGAATGATCTTTTTAAATTTTTTTTAGGTGGCTTGCCTTATCTCTTGTGCATTAATTCTTGTGGTGATCTATGCCATCGGACCTATGCTGTACTGGCTGCCTATGGTATGGAACTTACCTTCTTTTTTAAAGATAATGTCAAACATCTCGTCATGACATAATTTATTTCAGGAAAAGACAGTACTACCTCTAAAACGTCTCCATCTAATTTCAACAGGAGAAGGAATAGTAAAGGCACAGCATATCTCAAAATCATAGCATACAGAGTGTATGTGTACATACATAATACGTGTAGATTTTACACATATATATTTGCCTATATAGACTATCATGCAAGCATACAATGAAGCGTTTCTCTTACTTACTTTTGGCACATAGTTTATGAAAAATATACATCCAGATTGATGTGGATTTGTAAATTTTTTTTAAAAAAAAGTGTGGTAGAAATTAATGAAGACCCATGATTTTTCTCCAGATATGCGTATGACGTATTACTTTGCTTTTCAAATGAATTTGACACAAATGATTGTAGGTAGTGATCTGAGCTTAATTACAGAAAGATTTTGAGATATTCTTATATCTCTGTCATGAAATGCATCTTCTACACTAAGACTCTGTGAAGCAAAGTGATGTATTTTCACATAGGCTATATCTAGCTTTTGGTATTACAAATTAATAGCTAATTTTAACCAGAGGCATGCCAAAGACACAAGTACAGCTCCAAAATTATCCATAGTTCTGCTGGGTTTGTATATGAAATTCTCGCTCAACTGTATTTTAAATTTACTTTGTTTACGGTGCTACTGTTTACAGTGTCACATGAAGATTTTCATTTTTCAAACACAAATCTTTTCATAGCTTATTTTACCCATGCAGAGTAAGGACACTTGAAGAGGGATGCACAATATGTATTTTTCTTACTATACTGCTTTCTTCTCTAAATTCTTTGTATCAGTTTTATGTAAATTTTGACTGTTTTCCTATAGGCCTTTTTTTGCCATATTTATTAAAAAAAACAACAAAAAGAACCCAAACATTTTTTTATGTTGCTTTCTTGATATTTTATTTCTTTTCTACTATTCTTTTTCAGCCCTGCCCACCCATGCACTGCAAGTCCATTGCTTTGTAGTCTATCCTTTTTGGCTCCAGACGATTTCTCCATTCCCTTTCCAATTTGGAGAAAAATGAATTATTTTTTTTGCCTTCAAGTTAATGGATTTTTTGCTCTAGAGGCCTTCTCTTGGTAATAAAGAAGAGGGATTAAAATTCTTCACCATGTAGAAGCTGGGTGCTGAGTTGCTCCCTAGTCCCTTGAACTATGGCAGAATGTCTTTGGCCTGGTGATGTATGGAGAGTCTTGGGACATCCTGAATTTTCTGTCATTTTATCACAATCAAGTGACCTATAAACAGCCTTCAGGAAAGAAATAATGGGTTTGACACTGTTATGTTTCTGTCACAAGGACACCTGTGCATATCCCATTTTTGAAACACCAACTTCAGTTTTTTGATAATTCAATTATAATATTGACTGCAAAACTGAAGAAAGAGCATTTGTTTTCACTACCAATTCTACAAATGGCTTCCCATTTTTATTTTTTTGCAGTGTGTGCTAGCAAGCATTATCATTGTGGGTCTGAAGGGGATGTTAATGCAGTTTCGTGACTTAAAAAAGTATTGGAATATGGATAAAATAGACTGGGTAAGTGAAACTTAATCGAAGAAAGTTTTCCTGAGACCCTTTAACAAATGCCTACAAAATAAACTTCAATAGTTCCGTGGCCCTAGAAAATACAAGTGTGAGCCATTATAATTAAGGGGTTTGTGTACTATCAGCTTATTGTCTGTCTCAGAATACCAGCATTTGTAATGTCAATTGTTTTGAAAATTGGAATTTTAGCAAATGATAAAGAATCAAGCCTAACCTAATTCTAAATATGTGTGTACAGACTGTTGTGTGTGGCTGGGTTGGCCAGTGACAAAACAACGGGTGCTTTCCCCCACCTCTAAAGAGAGGAAGAAGAGAGATAAAGAGAGTTATGAGTTTAGGAAAAACTAAACTAATTAAATATTAATAATATAATAAAAAGGTAATAATGAAATAAATAGAATAGATATAAAAATATATCCAAAACTTTGTTGAGTTGCCAGGGAGATGTCACCAGCAGGCACTAGGAAAGTTCCAGACTGGTCTCAGTGACAAATGGGAACTGGATTCCAGAAAGCTCTGATGGGGATCAAAGGTGGATGAACTCACATAGTCTTCCTCATTGAAAAACCACCCTTGAAGAAGAGGCAGCATGACTGCCTGTGATCCCTCAGCTTTTATCCTGAGCATGGCAGATGGGATAGAATACCCTACGGTATTTGGTTTTGGGTTTGGGTCAAGCAACCTGTCCACACCTCCCTAGAACCTCAACCCTTCCACAGGGTAAACAACCAGGTAAGCTGGCTTTGATTGCTACAGCAACAAGACCCTCTCTCTCTGAACAGAAAATTGGCTCCGTTCCACCCCAGACCAGGACAACAGACAGATTAGGGTAATCTGAGCGGCCGCGTGTCTGCTTTTGTATTCCTTCTCTAGCTGGTTAGCATCTTTTTGTTATTGTAATATTATTGAAGAGATCGTGGTGTCTTTGTCATTCGGGGATATGGAATGACCATACAGGACAAACAGAACTGGAAACACTAGAGATGCAGAAAGATACACATCCTAGGGTGCTACAGGTAAATTGCTATAACTCTAAGATAGATATCTAACTCCAGATAGATGGAAAGAGGCTGTGTATGAAAACCTTGTTTAATGCAAAGCCTGACTAGTCTGGCATGTGTTTGCACAGAATTCCCAGCAAGTATGATGATCCAAGCCCAGTGATTTGAGTAACTACACTGTTGTTGATTTTGGCCAGAAAAGATTCACTCCAGCAATTGACTGCACATTGGAAATGATTATGTTCCATTACCTAGGTTATCCAAAGTGTCTTGAAGATAGAAACTCTAACAAAACATTTGGAAATACTTAGCAGCTGTCCATTCTGGAACTGATTCTTTGAAGGGCGTGTGTCAAGTAACACAGAAGTCAGTTTTGTTATGCTCATAGGTCTGGCAAATGATATATTTGATATATGATATATCATATATATGATATATGATACTTTCTGATATACACATAATTCAACATAAATCCATATCACCTATTTATTTCTTTTCTCCCTCTTCCGATTTTTTTTTAATTAATATAATACAATCATATTTTGGAGTTGGATTTTATTTTGGATTTTGAGAATAATGTGCCTATAATACGTTATTGCTAAAATTTGAAGAATGATTAGATTCTATCTGTCTTGGAATATACAATAACCATCTTGAAGTTCAAGTTGCCAAAGAAAACTTTGATATTTTAATGACTTCTTTGTTGAACCTTGTGAAAACCCACGAATTAAAAAAATGTCTATCAGATTAACGTAACTTCTTTCTACAAGTTTGATGCCACCCTCCCTAAGAAAGTACTGACTCCAGGCCAATACAAAGCACTGAAACGGTGATTGACAGATAAGAATATGATTGTTTTGGCTCATCCTCTACAACAACAGCAGTCTCTGGTTACAGTTAAGATGTCAGATACCAGGCTGCTTAGTACTCAGCAGTACTTAAACATGTTTGGCTTTGATTCTTCCTATGTAGACTTCATATTGGGTTTTCATACTTTCTGTTTTCTTCTGAAACAAGAATTTTGCAGGGATTTAGTTAGATGTGATGAGGTTCAGGCCTGCAGCTGAAGTGGATTGTTTGATCTCAGGTGTTCTCAAGGGTCCAGCCTTATCAGGATGGGCCAAATCTTGATCCCACCTGAATTTCAGGTTTGTAGTGCTTCGTGTCCAGTGAACTTCTTCATAAATATATATTTGATTTGTAAATCTTAAAATCACTTTCTCACTGATTAATCAGAACTCCATGTTTGTTGCTCATAAAGGTATTCTTTGCTAATATATATAACAATTTGTATAAGATGGCATAAAATGTAACTGGAGGCTGAGCAGTATTTCAAAGAATGAGCTACCTCTGAGCAGCCAAGATGTTGAAGAGACTGCAAAACCTTTTGCAGTAGTTTAAAATTTTAAAGACGAGGGAGGAAAAGGTTTCTCAGTAGACTCATGTAACACTCCATCTTCTGTGAAGCACAAATTAGTAGGGTATCACTTACATTTTATAATTCATAAAATAATAGTTCTGAGATCCGCTCAAGCAAAATTCCTGTGGTTAGGCTGAAAGTATTCTATTGTCTCTGGCTTTCCCAATCTAAGTGAAAACATCAGAAAGGATAATTTTAAAATGGATTTTGCCCTTGTAATGTGATCTCTTCCTCTATAAGCATTAACAAGAAGAACTATAATTGTTGAAATGGGCACCTGTGGAGATCAGTATATCCAGAGGAGTGAAAATACTTTCCATTCTTCCTTCACACTCTTTATATAAAGATTAGTTCTTGCTTAAGGCATCTCCTGAGGAAAGAAGTATGTGCTGACATTAGCCTGGTATAAGAAATCAAGTAATTTGTACTTTTCTTCTTTTAACTGTAAAATCTGGATATCTCTCAGCCATACACATCATTGTAGTACAAAAATATAAGTGATCATTTCTGTTTAGAAAATAATTAAGAAAAAAATTTGAAATGTTGAAGTCTTTTGGTTTTTTAAATATTTTAAAGTCATTTTCAAAGGTGACACATTTCAGATATGCTTTGTTGTTTGGTGTTGGTTTTTTATAATTGTATTTAAAATTAATCTAAAGTTTTATTAATCAAATATTGAAAGATGGGAAACTAATCCAAAATCTCACAATTTCCATGTGAATAAATTAATTCCCCAATAAATTTTATTTGTTATAGAGTTGATTTATTCAGCTGTACTCTGGTAAATGCCACTTTTAATTAACCTCCTTGTGAATTATAATACTGTTTGTGGGAGAAGAACTCTCTGTCTGGGAACTTTAGGGTACCTGAATGTGTAGAAAGAAGGGAGGATTTAAAATGTGTGCAGTAAAGAAGGTGACAAAAATTTGCTATAGGAAAAATAAAATATAGATTTTAGAAATGAACTGACTTCATTCTGAATTTTGCTGTTACTGCAACTAAATGTGCTGTTTTAAGGAACTTCTGTGAGTGTTGGGATGAGCAGTGCTGTCTTGTATGTGTTCTCCCATGGGTAGACATTATTTTAATCCCTAATTCAGTCTCCAGTATTCGTCAGATCGAAGATCCAAATGTTCACTTACGATAAACTATCTTAATTTTAAAAATCTATGTTTCTGATTTATAGAATGTGCATTGTTGGAAAAATTAAAACTGATCACCTTTTTCTATTTCCTTCCTTAAAGAGCATATGGATTAGTACCTACATGTTTACAATATGCTTTGCTGCTAACGTGGGACTGCTGTACGGCGTTGTCTGCACTATAGTAATTGTGATTTTCCGCTTTCCCAGGTGAGAAATAATTTATTGAAGTGTTCTAGTAGCATCTTGTTATGTCTTCTCTCTGGCATGTTGCTTCACTGCCAGGGTTGGCATCATACAGTACACTGTACTTCACAATGAAACTTCAGGGTTTTTGTAGCAGAAAATTACAAGATAAGACAATTTCAAAGGAAAAGTCACACCTATGCATTTACTGTCGGCTAAGGATCTCCAAAACATTTCATATTATTTCTTTATTTTGTGATTTCTCTTAGTATTACACGTCTCCATGACTCATTAGGTGAAGGTAGCACAAGATCAGCAGAAAGATCAAGAATTTTTTTTTCCTTGGATACTTATTTGTTCCTTAAGGAGAAAGTATGCCTGGTCCTCTTCCTAACGAAGACCCTTTATAAACTTCTAGACACTATGTTGCACAGGAGTTGATAGTTGCCATTGAACTGCAAATATTCTGCAAGATTCTGTGATTCTGTGAAATATTTATTAATGGAATGTCACTGCTCAACTGTTATAATATCTAGTGAAAAGTCCGTTATAAATTTTATGTATGAATTAGAGAAGCCAGGACAAAGAAACTAGAGCTAATACAAATTTGTATATTCTTTTTCATATATTTCAGTTGCTACTTTGGATCATAAGGAAAAATAGCAGTTGATGTTCATGATCATTTTACCCTCAGGTTACTACCTATTACTGGTATTTCAAGTAGGCGGTGATGAGGTAGCTACCAGTAGTCCCTGAAGAGAGACTTCAGGGCCCTTGGATGGCTTGGATTGGCCCTTGGATTGCCTAGCTTTAGGCGCAGAGCTCAGATGACAGCTAGTTTCATAGTCTTCTCGTTCTGCAGTTAAATGCATTCCTGCAAGTGATGTGTTGGAGCAGAAGGTCATACACCCAACTGCCTTTTCAAGGAACCTTCGGGTATAGAAAGCCTAGGGATGCTGGCTTTTCCAATTAAGCTCCCCACTTTGACAGCTGGAGTGCAACTTTCTGCTTCATCATACAGAGATACATCAAATTTAGTGACAAATAAAGCATCTTTAGTTTTCATGATCCATAACTATTCAGTATCTTATTTTTTTCCCTTTCCTTACAATACGATTTTGCAGGTAAAAAATATTAATTAAACCTCTGTACTTTTGAAGTCGTAGATTATATATTAGCTACTTTGACTTGAGAACAGCTCTCTGGCCAGGTATAAAGAAGCAATGAAACTTTAATTTAAGATTTTATTTACCAGAAATGTCCATTGTCCATATTTGAATAAAAAATAATTATATCAAATTTTCAAAGTGATATAATTTTAAAATGTGCGTTTTACTCTTTTAACTAGAGTCTTACCACAAAAGATAAGCTTCACGTACACAAAAACATGTATGGATCGCATCATTGCCATTTCTATGCTGTAGTTTTGGGATGTCTCTCTTCCTGTTTCTGTTCAAGATCACTGATGATTTTTGTTGTGTATTGATTACAGAGCAAAGACACTGAATTTGAAAAATGTGAAAGAAGTGGATTATAAATACAAACCAGAAGATAATTATGTAAGTTAAATTATCTTTTTGTGTGTGTGTTCCACTAATTCAGATTTGTTTATTTTCTCTGGTTGGTTACCAGATTGTAATCAGTGAGTCAAGGGAACATATTTATGAAATGACTACTTGAAATCTAAAACCGGTATGATGTAGTGAATTCAAAACTAGTCTGGGCATCAAAGATTGGAATATTTTCCTGGTTGTGCTTCTGGTCTGTGAAGTTAGGCAAGTCCTCGAATTGCTGTTTGTAGAAGTTTCCTATTACCTAAGTCTAAGGAAATCTCTTGGCAACAAGGGCAAGGGACGTCTGAGCAGACAATAGCTGTCTCTATATTCTTAACTCGTTTCCTTCTTTCCTGAAAGTCTGTTGATACTCTCATCACCCACAGCCCCCTTTCTGACCCCATTTCTGCCACCAGCCCCTTCTGATCCGACTGGCACAGAGGACAGACACCATGGGTGGCTGGCAAAGGAGGGACAGCAATATGAAGTTGCAACAGACTACTTACCCTTTACTCAAATAACAGTACCCTCACATGAAAAATGGGTGGAAGAATCTCTTTGAAAGACTGTGTTTTTAAAATTTGGCTGCTTCCAAACCTAAACCTACCAGTCAGAGATTTTAAATGCTTTCGGTTGCGTTCATTGCAATTATCATGATAGTCACTTGTGGTCAGGCCTATGGTAAGAAGAGAAGGGTAATGACCCAGAGAGGTGACCTCCCTCCTCTGAGATGAAATAGTAGGTCAGCAGCCAAGAGACAAGTAGAACCATGTGTCCTTTCAGCACAGAGTCCCCTCACTAGGACATCCTGCCTTCTCCACCGTGGCAGTTTCTACTGTGTTCTCTTTCCTTTCCTAATGCTTATGAAGGGTCTTATGTATCAGTAAGCAACATGCTCTGCAGTTATTACCTCACTACTAAGAAGCCTTCCTCAAAAGAATATTTTTTTTTTCTGGCAAATATTTTCCATCAGAGCTATTTTGGGCTCAGAGTCTGAACTTGGCTCAGGGGGGTTTACTGTTTTGGCATGCTGAACAGTGAAAGGTACAGGAGTATAGGGAGGGCTCGGAAATGTGAATTAAAAATGCTGTTGTTGAAGCTGTCCCAGCTGTCAATTATTATATCTTCTCATTCTTAAGGAAATTTTGGAGTAACTTTGTCAGGGATGGGTAAACAAAATTTGTTTTGACTTTTTTTTTTTTTTTGTACCAGTTCATATATTCAAAAATATTTTGTACAAATTCCTATGCATCTTTTTTTTTTTTAAACTAATCGCTCCCCTGCTTTTTTTCCTTGATCATTAAGATTAATGCCAGTAACCAAGTAATAACAATCTAGTGTCTGCAGACAGTGAGGAAAATAACATTTTGTTAAGAAAGCAAATTGCTCAAGAGCTTATTACACAAAACAAAGAAGGAAAATATTTTTAAGATTCAGAAAAATGCCTTTAATTGAATTTCAAGTCACTGGGTTGCAGCAGGCATTTAGGGTAATTATTAATGTATGAATGTTAGACTGATCCAAGTTCTCCTGGTAAATAACAGCTTAGACATAAACAACAGGACTTCTAAACATGAAAATATGCAAGTTTAATGATCTACCCTGCCATTAAGGTCTGTGGATTTATAGAGGTTATTTCATCAATAGGAGAAAAGACACTTTAATGTGGAAAAATCAAGAGGGTACTTAGAAGATTACATGAAACACATCACATTGCAGGCCTTCCCTGAACTGAACGTACCCTGAACCCAAGTGTACAGCACCATGCAGAGTGTACAGGGCAATTGCTGGTGTCCTTCTAAGTGACACTGGGGATAGGCCACCTGAGATAATTTTCTTTCTTTCTTGGCAAGGACATGACAAAGAGGAAGACCATTTTTCTTTGGAGCTGGAACCAAACCAGAACCAGGAGTAACTGGGCCAATTTTTGGCACAATTGTCCTTGTCCATCCCGGATAAGAGATTGTACCTAAGTCTGCCGTCTCCTTCATTTGGCCTTAATGATTTGAGCCCTTCAGATTTTCCAGCTTTTTCTATTTTTCGAGGCTTACTAGCTTGTTGATCATTACCGGCTTTGATCGTTGCACCTCGGTCTTCCGTTTTCTTAGTTTTCACCTTCTACTTTGCTCCTGGTATGGCATCAAAGTGCTCACTTGTCTCCACACCAAGCTGAGTATAGCATCGTTTTTAAAGGAATCTCTGGGATGTACGTGTATTTCTTCATTCAAGCATATATTGCCCTCTGTTTTACCTTTATTTTAGAGGTGTTTTTCACATAATCTTAGCCATTTTATTTGCCACTTGACTGACTGAGTTTTTTTGGTGATGTGATATTTGCCACAATCACATTCATAGGTAAATTGTGCAAAGTCCCTATACAAATGGCGCAAAAAAACCCTATAGTCTGGGGTTCATTGCCTCAGTTTTGGATGTTTGAAATGTTTCCTTAGTCTGTATGATGGTCACTGTGGTGGTGTCTTGAGAGATCATCTGGTTCCCAGAAAGCCTGAATAGCAGTCTACAAAAAGGAGGTAGTTTGTGTGGTTTGTGGTGAAGATTTCCATTTCTGCGCTGCTTGAAGGTCTGTTGGGAAAACCGTGTATCTTCAATGCAATCCCACACTTTTCTGAGCTACTTAAAAAATCGTCTGTGTTCGAGTGTGACCTTGTTACATGTCTCTGGCTTCTGTTAGGAAGAATAGAGGCTTTTTGAACTTATATTCTCTTGCGAATTCTTGGTTTTCACTTCCTGTCACCCGTTGTCACAAGTAGTTCATTTTTGAGAGCTGATACTCGCATAAATCAGATATTTTTTTTCAGTAGCAAATGGATATTTTCTGTACCCAGACCCCTTTTTGCACTTAGTGATAGGATAGTTTATTGCATATAGCACTTCTGTGGACTGCAGTTCTTTTGGAGAACTACTCAGAATCAGATCTGTTGATCAGCAGAATGGTGTCTTTCGTCCTGTGTCCATGCCTCCAAAGTGGGCTTTTTTACCTTGTTTTGTTTTGTTTTGTTTTGCATGTGAAAATACCTATTGGGGAATCATTGTTGTGCGATGTTCAGGTGGTGCATTCAAGGATGCTCTTGTCCTCTTGCTAGGAAGGAGAATGCTCTGAACTTCCATGTGTGAACTAGAGGTCCCCAGCTTCCAGAAAAGATGTGCCTAAAGGCAAATTAATTCTATTACTTTTTTTGGCAGCTAGTGCTTATGAGCAGTGCTACTGTGGTTATTTAAGATTCTCTAGTTTCATGCGTGCTTGCCAGGTAGAAAAAGTAGAAAATGCTACTGAAATTTTTGGTAACTTTTACTTGCCACACATGATCCTGCTTATTCCTGTTTACGACACAAGATGCCTAAAAGTTCAATACCTGTATTTGTTTGAATGTACATAAAGAATTTTATAAATGGATGCAATATCTTTTACTAGGTCAAATAGTGCAACTGGAAAAAGTAGAAGACCCTAATGGCCAACAGACTTGTCCTCGAGTCTGAAGCAGAAGAAGCAGAAATCAAAGCAGCTGTAATCCATATTGAATTTGGTGAATTTTCCTAAGAAAAAGAGAGACATAGTTCACAACCTAAGGAAAATGGAGATTTTTGTAGAATTAGCTTAATTCTACCTAGTTACAAAACCAGTATTTCAACTGAGCTTATGATTGATGATAGCCCTGATATTTGTATACAGATATTAATTTTCTTACTGGCTTTTAAATGAGAGAAACAGTGCTTGTTTTGTGGGGTACATTCCCCGCTGGTACCTTGGGGTTTCTGGTCTTTATCTGTTGCCCTTCAGAAATGGTTCTGCTAGGTAACATTTGTGTTACTCAGTTTCATGGAAGGTACCCGGTAAACTGGTTGAAATTTACTTAAGTAGGTATAGATACAGGATTGGGGGCCATTGGTGGTTTTTATGTGGATTACTTGTTGTGTTGGCTATATGTGGTAGATACATGCTGGCAAAGTTTTAAATGTGTCACTCAAGCTTGGTCTGGATCCACTAAGTATTTCCATGGACGCACATCCCTGTTGTACTAAGGTCATCTTCAGATGACCAAGATGAACATTTTCAGTGTTCCCAAAACCTAGCGTACTTTTTTCAGTACACGTGTTTGTCTAATAACAGATATTCCCTGTCTACAAACCTTGTCTTGCTTGTCATGAAACAGTGTCACTAATAATGTCTAGCGGTGCCAGATAATAGCTCTTAGTATTATGCATTGTAATGAATATGATTTCACACTAACTCAAATTTAAGATGACTTTACTTCAGGTTACTTATATTTCCTTTTTTTTATTTCAGTTCTGTGTGAAGACTGATCAAGACAAATACAAGTTAAATCATTCTCACAATCCTAAACTCCTAGTTTGATTTGCAGGAATTTTGGGGATTTTTAAAGAAATTCTTTGGGTTTTTAGTCTCCAAACCCAAGATAATCTTTTCAGCATTGTTCATTTCATTCCCCAGGAATCACTAAAACAGGTAAAGATAGTTTCAGTCAACAACCCATTAGTCTTTCTGAACGCCAAGAAATTTCACGCTGACGTGATAAAGATAATCCAGAAGGACAGCACGAGCAGCCAGGCATGTGAAGATGTAAACAAGGTAGGATGTGCTACATGTTTCAGTCATCATGCTGAGAGTGTTGAAGATCACGACTGCTTTCCTTGCAATTTCGAAGAGAATGCAATCCGATATTGAAAGAGATATGAAAAGGTAATATTGCAAATGATTGATTTAGGATAGAACAATGCTAATCCTTATCTTAATCAGGTTCAGTATGGATTATTTTCTTATTATTCCTTGAAAAGAAAATCCCTACTGTTTCTGTAAATGATCCTGTACGAGACATTAAAGTACTGATCCAAAACTCTTCAAAATTTCTGGCAGAACTTACATAACCTCAGCGCATATATACGGTTGTGATTTTAAAAAAACAATGAGTAACTACAAATCTACTTGAATAAATCATGATTTTTTTATTTTCTGGAGATGAGTCCATAAGAGATAGACACCTTGTTTCTGTTTCTAACTATAAATAATTCCAGAAGAATTATAAAGAAAGTTCAAAATGGCTAAAATTTTTCTCAAAGGTAGTGTTTCTTTTTAATATTCTGCAGGGATTGTACAGGAAAAGTGAACAGTATGAAAATTATGTATAACTCTGTTTTGGAGAAAATCTCCATAAGTATAGTATTTTTCAAGTTTATCTGTGCATAACTACTGCAATTTCCTACAATGGTCCCTAAAAGGGAAAAAAAAAACCCAAACCCAAAAGCAACAACCCACCCAAATTTGTTGTTATTTTTCTGTCATTACAATGAAGACATCCCAATACCATACAATGCTTGCTGTAGGCAACTTCATCCAGTTTGGCAAACTGGGCTGAGAAAATCACAGCCATTTCTTAGATGGGTTGTTAAGACAATGTTCAGCAATGTGTGTCTACCACCTCTGCTGTCTCTTTCCAAAGAGCTGTGCTACTCATACGTAGTTTGATGAGTGGCTTCTCCTCATTCTTCAGAAATTCAGCTCTGAAATTGTACTGCTTCTTTTCCCTTGGTTCTGCTAGGCTCACTGATTTGGATTAGTACGATAACAAACCCCCAAACAGTGAGAAATTACTTAGGATTTGCATGGAATTAATTTATGAGTTAATTTAATAAGTGTAATAAGTTAACTTAATAAGTTAATTTATAAGTTACTTAGGAAGGAGATTTTATCTTTTGGCTCTTCGGTAAGGTACTTGGCCATACAACTGCCTCTAATACTGTGCATAATTTTTTTTTGGTGGAATAAAGGTCTTTCTATAGCCCATAATGGGAGTGAAAAAACTTGTACTTTGGATTTTGTTTCTGTGCTGTATTTCTGGTTTAACTCATATTGAAATAATTTAAAAAAATTCACAAATAAAGATAATTCTTTAATAAATTTACATGTCAAAAATGTTCTCACTAAAATACTAGCATAGCAGATGAGATTACAGCAAGTAGAAAATGAATCAAAAGTTAATCTTATAAAATCAATGGCTAGAATTTGTCTTTTCAAGGTTATCTTTCCCATGTTTTGACCACTTATTTTCCAACCCCTGCTTTCTTAAAAGCGTATTTTCCAACCCCTGCTTTCCTAAAAGCATAGTGTTCATAATATGCTTTCTAGAGGATCCAAACATGACAGAGGTTGAATCATCTAAAAAGAATAGCAAGACAGCAGTTTGGTATAAGTTTAGAAGAATACTGGGAGACATACTCAGCAAATATTATAGATCCAATAGGACGCTGCATTCAACATGATTTTGGAGAGAAGGAGTTAACTTTGTTATTGAGAAGCAGAATTCTTATGTATTGCATTGATTTTCTCTGGTTCCTATGCATTGGACTAATTTTCTTTGGTATGTTAATAGTTTGCTGCTTTTATTTCAGTGTGAGCAGAACACATTGCTCTGTTCATTTCCCAATGGAAGTTGTCATGGTGAGTTTATTATCTATAAATGATATTAACCCCAAGATTGATGTAAGTATGCAAAATGGTTCCACGCTATTCTATTTATCTCTAGGTGAACCCAAAATGTCCGGAAACTAATGTTTTCAGTTAGACCACACATTCAGCAAAGCATGAGAGCTAAACACAGTTGAACTCTGTTAACCTTAGCCTAACAGGTCTTATTTATTTTGTTCTTGACTGACGTTTTAAGAATGAAAATACCATTTCTGTAGGCATCCCTGCTTATTTCTTGTGAACCACTGTGTGCGTTCTGGGGACAGGTACCTGCATCGCTGCCTGGATTGTCTTCAGACAGAGGCCCAAGAGGCTGTTTTGCTAAGTTCTGGTCTTGGTTTTTTTTTGCATTGACAGCAGGACTTGAATATTAGCATGGAAAAATAAAAATAGGATAAGATCCTATGCTATCCTATCCTATCCATGTTAAACCTTTGGGCTTTCTAAAGCCACTTAGGAGAAGATCTCAGAAAGCACCAACTGATACATCAGTGACACAATGGCCACCAATATTGTGCAGTATACCAATACGTGATAGAATAAAGAAAAAACCTAAGGTTTTGCTTTCAATTAAGGATTAAGCTGGATAATTCCACACGGCCCACATTTTATAACACTTAAATCAAACCAGAGCACATATGTTCCCATGGGACAGCTGCAGCAACCTTTTGCAGAAGATACTTTATACAGATGACTTCATTGTGGATGGAATTAAAATATTGTGTTTATTTAAAACAGTTATAAGCACTAGGGCCACAGTAGAGAGTCTAATTTGGGGTCTGTTTCCTGAATGTTTACATTAATTAATGAGACTCATGACATTTTTACGATACTACAGTGTTTAGTTTACTTGGAGGTGACAGAGTGCTGTGACATGTAGCAACACAATGATGATGGCTACTGAAGACTATCCAGGGCTACATTGTAA
The DNA here is from genome assembly GCA_025769975.1 of Gallinago jamesoni. Classification (NCBI taxonomy): domain Eukaryota; kingdom Metazoa; phylum Chordata; class Aves; order Charadriiformes; family Scolopacidae; genus Gallinago; species Gallinago jamesoni. Next base: position 127,577,813 of record JAOQGH010000012.1, read on the forward strand.
AATACTAAAAGAGTGTAAATCACTTAATATGTGAGGAGATTTTTTGGAAGGTCTTGGCAGTGCATATTTCAGTCTTCTTTTGGATGACGTGGTTTCTGGAGTTGCAGAAGTGACAGACAGCAGAAGACCTCCTTTCTAATTGCTTAAGTCCTACCTTGAGGACTTAAACGCTCTGTCATTCCTTGTACCAGCCAGTCTCTGGTTAGTCTTCATGGGAGCTTTAAGATTAAAAGTCACTATAAAATGGAAAACAAAATATGGGGCTTAAATTTTTAGGAAGGAGGGAAGCAGGAAAACATAAACCTTAGTGCTTACAGCAGTTGTCCTGGAGGGCACAGCAATGTACATCTTCATCAAAAACTTTCCTTTCTTCTCCTGGGGAATACCAATTTGCCATTGGGCTGTATCAGCACCAAATTCAACAGCTGCTGCTGTCGCCCTTGTCCATTGGTTCAGAGGGGGAGCAGGTCTGTACCTACTGCCCCCGTCACCCAGAAGCCAGGCAGCCTCTCCAGCAGTGCAGGATGCCAGCTGGGTGGGAAGGTGGCATGAGTAAGGAATAGGGAGAAAGACTAAGTTCTTTCATTTCAGAGGCAGAGGAGGTGCTAGAAAAGATTACGGTGAGCAGCCCAGCAGATCTCATAACCCTTCTTGGTTTCCATCACAGTAACATCAGGCAGCAGTTTTCCTTTTAAATCCTGTATTTTTGTTTGGTATTTATCTATTAATGTCCATTGGACCGTACAAAGGCAATAAGTCTCTGGAGGTGCAAGTCCAAAAGGCTCTGGCTCTCAGGCTACTGTCAGAAAGGAATTAGCACCATGATAAATTTACAGCAGGGGAAAATTCTAAGTTCCTTCAAGAGTTTAAAATCTTTTCCTCTGCCCTGTCAAAACCATTTAGCTTAACCCATCTTTAAATTCAGAATTCCTTACTTCAGCTTTTTTTTTTTTTTTTTTAGAGTTTTGTGCATTATGATAACAAACATTTGTTCACAGAGCAATGTAAATAAGATGTGCATTATTTTCTGGATTTCCCTTTATGAAAACCAGAAATCATTTGTCTATGTGTCAGTTCAGGAAGCATTTAGTACAGAGTCTACTTAGTTTAAGCATGAGATGCCCTGAAGTTGAAAAATGAGTATAAGACCTTTTTTTCTCCAGCATCAATACATGATAGTATATAAAAAATTAACCAAACTAAAACTTGCACAGTAAAACCTTTAGCATAAATTCAAATCTGAAGAAGCAATTGTTTAATTCTTGAGGACTATTCCTGTAGGAAACAGCTCACTAATAATATGCTCTACCAGTCAACACTTCATCCCATTGCTCTGAATGTCCTTCCTTTGTGCTTCTAAAATGCATCATTGGCTTGATTGATACCCTAGTACGTAACAGTAAAATTTTTATTGTGATAATTTAGGCTTATTTTGTTGAACTGTCATTATTCGTATATTCATTTCTTGGCTATTCTGCCTTATAATTAAAGGTTTTAATTTATCGAATGTGCAGGAGAGTCGTTGCAGCCATGTCACAGCGAGCGGCGTGCTTTGATATTAGACTGCAGTGGGCTGAATTTCTTTGACTACACGGGAGTCTCAGTGCTGCTTCAGGTATTCGTGACATCAGACAAATTCTGTACATAGAAATATAATTCCATATACAAGTTATTGGAGCCAGCTGCTAGTCACCTCACCTATATCAGTGGATAACCATTGTCGCTTGTGGAAAAGATGAACACAGATTTGGCATTAAACTGCATTGCGTTTATATATAAAATTATATAAAAAATAATTCTAAATATTTTAGGTGGCATTCAGTGCAAATGTAAGTATTGGTATGTAATAGAGATGAAGTTCTGAACTTTTTTTTTTTTTAAATTTTATTTTAAAGCTGTTATAAGTCATATATGTCCCAGTCATGTCAGTTACAACAGCTGGAGTGCAGGCATGTGTGGATTTACCCCTTTACAATTTCAGCTTTTAATTCTGTGATTTTATCTGCATGTCCAGCTTTCTGCTAAGCCAGAGGTCTTAATGATCTCCATGATTTCTCCTGTGGGTTACATACCCAGCAGGCTGGGCTCCTCAGGCATTGCAGAAGCTCCCAGAAGACTAAAACCAGTCACCACATAATGAACAGTTCTATATAGTGGGTGAAAAAAATATGTTTAAATGCGATTTCTTACATTTCCACTGGGTTTGGCATTTAGTAGTTGTGTAGTGGGCACAGATTTAAGTGGGTATGCAAGGCTTGGTTCATATAATTTTTCTGAGTAAGATAAACACTTGATTTGAGCTCGGGTCTCAGCCCAGGTCTTTTCTTATCCTAACCATTTTCTCAATTTACTGCAGTGATTAAGTAGTGAAGTAAGTCCTGCCTTAAAAATGTTAAATCAAAGCTACATATACAGGTGGGGATGTTGTCAAAAAGAGAATTGGAAAAATAAGGTTAGTGGGATTTCATCTTTATTACATCTCCCCTCAAAATACAGGACGTTCAATAAAGCATTAATTAAAAACAGAAATTGTGAAACCGTTTTCCAAAAGATCTTAGAGACCCCAGAATTACAAATTATATCAAAAGAAGTGTTTGACAAGTTTATGAGAGGTACGTCCATCGTGAGCTGCAAAGTGCACAGGTTGGGAGTGCAAATGGCTGGTCTAAAACTGAGTTATTCAGAACAGGAACACGCTCAGTGTTGTTCCCAAAATGTCATCACTGCTACTAGAGATGGAGGGTTTTTTAGACTGAGTAAACCTCTAAAATATAAGGTATTCTGATGTGGTTGTCATTGACTCTCTTCTCTCAGAATTGTTCCACTTTACATGGATTATTTAAACATTTTTTGAAGCAGGGACTGCTTTGGAAGTTCCTTTTCTTCCAGAAAAAAAAGCCCTACTCTTTACTTTCTAGCTTATTGACTACTTAGTCTCTGTGAAGTTGAACATTTTCAAAGGCAGAATGAAGAACAACTTACTGTGGAATGTAGCATGAGGCTTGTTTTCTGATAGACTGCTGGAAATCTCAAAGTTTCCTAGGTCTGATTCATCCCTTTATGGGCTGGTAGGTAGGTATATGGTGAGGAAATGGGGAAACTTGCTGAAAAATGAGGAGTGGGGGAAAAAAAAAAAGCCCACGAATATAGTAAAAAATGCAAAATTTTTAATCAAATTCAGATTTAATTCTCTGAGGAGGGGGAAGGAAATTAGTCTGGGTTCATGGTGTTTGCATTATAGAAGGGCTCGCTCTGGTGGCTGCTGGCAGGATAGCTACAACAGCAGCACTTCATGCTCCTTGCTGGCTTTGAATATGTTATTTTTGTGTATTTTATTCTCTGTTGGTATTTTAAACAGGTTTGTTTTTTTTTTTTTTAATTTCATGTTTTCACACGTATAGATTTACATGGACTGTAAAAACAGGCACACTGATGTGTTGCTAGCACACTGCAAAGGCAAGTATCAGCTTACAGCAAAGTTTTTAACATGACAATTTATCTATCCTCACCGCCTTATCAGTGCTCCTATGTTTGTTTTCTTGCAGCTTCCTTGGTAAAAGCAATGCGGTACGGTGGAAATCTTGAATCCGAAAATCCCATCTTCTTTGAATCTATTTCTTCAGCAATTGATGCCATTCAAATTCACAGGGTGAGACGGCCAGCATGGGGTAGGGTGAGGTCTGGAGGGCTTCTTGGATGCTGACAACCATTTGTTAAGGTCGGGGGGAATCTTAGTTACTCAGTGAACCTTTTGTGCAGAAAGCTTTTATCTGTCTATTCTCTACATCCAATCCTCAGCCTCTGGACTGCAGTTACCAAATTTTTTCCTGCTGGCTCTCTCTTCCCATCACCTTCTCCTCTTTAGCAACTACTTCTTGGTCTTCTACGTGAGATCCAGAAGCCATGTGGTATGGTGCATTAAGCTGGGTGTATTCTCCACTGGACAGGATAATGTCATCTAGAAACACCTCAGGTGGCTTCTAGGTGAGGGAAATTAACTCACAGCCAGTTCTGCATTACTGAAACTAAACTCTGTTCTAGTTTAGTTTTAGTTCTCCAAAGCTAAAACACTTTTGGATCCTTAGCATATCTTTTTCTAGCTAGTAATCTTGTCTCTACTCGGTGCTGTAGCGTGCTGTGTTGACCCACCGGTGGAAAGAGGGGAGAGGTGGAGAGCTAGAGGGAGAAGGAAAGCTTGGCTCAAAAATTGAGGCTTGAACATGCATTTGCTTGAACATGTATTTTCTTGCTCAATAATAACCCTTGCTTTCCTTGTTAAACGGCTGTAAACCTGGGCCTTCCTCATAAACCATGTGAGCCTCTTCCATTGCAATCCCAGCATAACTGAGCATGCATTACAAGTAGTGTGCTTTCCCATGGTTTTATTTGTGATTCCAATCATGCCTTAGTGCTTGGCTCAGAGCCTTCTCCAAGAGACGTTAAACTCATCGTGGTCTGTGGTTTTGGTTGGGTGTTTTTTTCTCCACTTTATATTTTGCTAATTAATTTACAGTTGCCTATGGACTAAATCACTTTCCACTGATTTATCCAGATAACGTGAGTTGGCACAGTTGGTCTAGTGGATTGATGAGCAAAATATGTTGCCTTCAGAGCTTTTCAACATTTTTCATTTTGTTGCCCTGAAAAAATAAAATAAAATAAAACAAATTTCATTAAATGATAACTACATGGCAAAAATAATGGGAATGACTATTGTATACTTGGGTCTGATTAGATGAATTAGGATGATTGTTGTGTTATAAAATGTCTGCATTCTTTATAGACATTAATTAACCTTCCTAACACTCTTGTAAGATAGTTATGTACTAGCATTCCAATTTTATGGAAAAGGGACATGGGAAAACCAGGGCAAATGTTCAAAGTGAAAAGGGGGAGTTAAAAGTCAGAAGCCCACTTTTCTGGGAACTGATCCCATGTTTCTACCAGAGCTGCTAAGCAAATTAAAACTCTGAATAGTGGCTTAACAGATTAGTCCAAAAGGCTGCACGCAGCCTCAAATTTTAAATGTGGTTATGTACAGTGTATATATATGCTGCTGATGCCACTTCAGAGTGTTCAAAGTACGTGACTTGGGGTTTTTTATGTGTTCCTTGTGTTTAACACCTGGAGATAAGAGAAGACAGACAGGAGTGTGAGGGCAATAACAGCACCACACTGTAACGAACACTGTCAACGTGCTCTTCTTGTGCCTTTTTAAGATGCTGAAGTCAGCAGGAATTTTGTGTGTTTACGTGAAGTAGAAATGGTGGGACAGGACAGGATGGGATGGGATGGAACAGGATAGGAAGGAGTTGGAGGTTTACGGAAAGTGATCAATTCCAATTTATATTTCAGCTTCTGCCCACAGCAGGAAATAATCTTTCACTTGCAGAAAGGTAGAGTCACAAGAGCTTCATGGTTTCTTTTCATCTCTGCTGTTGTTTGGAAATGCAAAGATGATCTTATCCACATCCTCCAAGGATAATGTCATGTAAATCTAATTTTCATGTTGATAAGTCGGTAAGGGACTCATCTGTTGCTTTATGTGGTTCATCCTCATCATAAATAACTTTCTGATTTATAGTCTTTATAATGGTGTCATTTGCAAACTAGCACTGCTTCATCTGCTAATTTTACGTGGCATTCTAGGAAAACATTATAATACATTTTTTTCTGTTTCTCCCGATTTAGAATTACAGCAAGCTCAGTGAGCAGAGTGAAGTGTGATGTCGACCCATTGAATATGATGAGTTTGATCTGCTCATATTCCGAATTAACTACACTACAGTTTCTCCTTAGCTTTTTTTCTCCAGGGCATCTCATAGATGATCTTTTATATATCTATATATATAGATATATATTTATAACATTCAATAATGACAGATCTGCCACTCAGCACAAAACTCTTTCAGCTGTCATCACTCAAAGAATGTTCATGCAATTGTTCTATAGTGGTTTTATATAATATTTTTATATACATTTAGGTACAAATTATTAGGAAGCAGACATGAGGTACTGACTGTGTTTACTATTCTTTTAGGTATCTTCTATTGTAACATTAGTTGTAATACGCATCTGTAGTTTTGTGCATGGAATAGTGAGACATTATGGATTCTTAAAAACAGTGTGTTATAATTGATACAGTATATTCAGGAAGCCATATACCAGTCCATACTGTTTCTAATGGCTTTACTTATCCTTTTTTTTTTCTGTTCAAGATAGCCATTTGCAATAACAGCATCATATCAGAGCTATCATATTCTTCCAGTTTTCATACTTTGTTTTGTATGCTTTTTTATGCCTGCCAAGGTCAGTGAGAACACCGAATATTCAGAGAAGGAAGATGTATGTTGGTTAAGTGCACTAGATTGTCTCTCCCTCTAGTAGTTCTTATGACTTATTATTATGGTTTGCTACATTTTCAAAGGCAGAGGTGTCCTTTAGCTCAGATCGAAGAGGAACAACTGGTAATATTTTTCCAAAACTCGTTCTTGTTTCCACTGTAGAGTAGTCTGCATTTCCAGTTTGAGTCGTGATTCATTTGGTGTTGAGATCTTCCTTTGTGGCAGCTGGGTGATGACTGTGGAGAGACACCTAAGGTGTGTGCAGTAGGGTGTATGAGCACACTACTGGGGCAGAAGAACTGATGGGTTGAGTATTTGATTGGAATTAGATATTGCCATCAATTGTGTTAGATTACGCTATCATATCAGTACCAAGTGATGTGGCAACGTGGATGACTTTTTTCCTCTATCTTTGTCGGCACACATCAACACTTCCAGCAGCATGTAAGAGTTGAGCAAAGACCAATCAAAACATTAGAAAGCACAAGGAGTAATTTTTTGTTTTCTTTACTGACTTAAATCAGCTATAGAAGCTAAAAGGTAGATGAATATGGCACAGCCATAAAAGCCATCTTAGCAGCAGAGAGAGAAGTATAAGGCTGCCTGGTGCCGCTGGAGCGTACAGGCAAATTCCAATGCTAAGCATCCTGTTTTCAGAAGCAGTTATATACGTACATACATATGTTTGCCTGGACTCTCCATGTTTCTCTGCCCAAAGCAGCTGCCTGAAGCAGATGAGGCGGCTCATGGAGTGATTTTTATGTCTCTGCATGTTTGTGTTAAGACATAGATAGGCTTTTCTTCTGGTCTTGGTCATTGCACACTACTAGAAGACGTCAGGAGAGAGACATAGGGTTTTTTTACCCTTTCAGCTACAGGTGACACCTGGAGTCATTCCCCACTTTGTCCTACAGATGACCAGAAGTGTTCTGTACATCTTCTGCTGAGACTGCTTTTGTAAAGGCTTTGTAAAGGGTTGATTAGTAACTGTGAGAAGCTTGTTATACGCAGGAGAAATAAGTTCTGTACATTGTTCCAAGCGCATTCACTTCAGACAGTGTAGTTGATTGCAGATTCCTCATTCCATCCTCGGACTCAGTAACAGGCTATAACATTTGATTAATAAACTCTTCAAACAAATTTAATAATTTATTAACACTTTAGAAACTGTTTACATTGTACTTTAATTGTAGAAGCATCAATTGTATGTCACAGCTGGATGGAGATCTCTACTTAACTGCAAACTGAATAAATGGTATCTTTTCTACTAAGTTCAGTATTTATTCTTTGGTGGCTAAATGTTTTTTCTGAATGTTTGCAGATAAGTTGATTAATGAAATTGTTAAAAATAGGGTCTGCAGTAAAGATAGCATCTACCAGGAGACTTTCAGTTTTGTTCTGAATGATCTTGTAAATGGAGCAGCACAGATGCTTTTTAGATTCTTTGTAATGTTAGCCCTTGATGGAATCCCCTGCATCAAATTAACAATTTTGTAGTGTTAATCAAAATGGCTTCCACTTTCCACCGCTTTCAATAGGAATAACTTTTCCACAGCTCAATAGCTGTTTTGAGGTGGACATTTATGTACCATTAGCTCAAAGACCTTTAGTGCCATTTAAAAAAGTGTCAGTTTAAAAATTCAAAATGTCTTAATGCTGTGATTACTGCTTGATTATCTCTCAGGGCAGAATCAGGGATGAAATACATTTCTTCCCTTAAAACACTTAATCATAAATCTAAATTTCCTAACCTTCCAATGCTGGGCTTTGGGATACTTGTAATATTCCTGTAATGTATTTTACCTTATATTATTAGGCTAAATTTCTTTCTATTGTGGAGAATATACACTGTTAATTAGATTCCCCTTCTGGCAAGAGGCACCACTTAGGATAGTTGTTTCTCAGCAGAATGGAGCATTCAAGGGACCCATCAACACAGCCTTCCTTTCTGCTTCTAAAGCACCCGTGGGCCGTCTGTCAGACTAGGACTGCTTCACACAACCAGGGTTCATGGGTGAAGGAGGGTCATTTCTTTTGACCATTGGCCTAGGAGGGCACTGCTTCACTGCTGATGCAATTATTTTTCTCCACCACCTCTCTGCTGAAATATTGACGTTTACTAAAACTGGAGATTGCTCGTTGCCTGTCTTCAGGTGACCGGGATGGCATGCCATCAGGTCTCATGCCCTGGTGACTGGTGACCAGGAGATCACCGGTCATTCTGCTGGTCTTAGAGTCGTGCCTGAGTTGCTCTCCCGAAAATCACTTGTGGTGGTGTGTTAGCTTCAAGTGCAGAGTCAACTGATGTCTAGCTGCTCAATTCTCTGTTGAAAACATAAGGAAACACCCTAAACCTTCTAGATTAAGTTTTGGAGTTTGCTATAATTTTCAACTCTTTGCTCAGTGCTTCTTTGTATAGACTGTCCCCTGGCTTCCCTCTGGCTCTGAGGAAGAAATACTATGAAAATACACAGAACCTTAACCCAAACCATCCCGAGTAGCTTCACCAGAACAAAATAGAATAGAATAGAATAGAATAGAATAGAATAGAATAGAATAGTTCAAAGGGACCTACAATGATCATCTAGCCCAACGACCGTTATTATAAAATAATAGTATAGAATAGAATAAACCATATTTATTTTTCTGAAGGGCAAAGTGAGCCAAACTCACCCCGTAGCAAAGAGACTGCACAAAGTCTGTGTCTCTCACAGCGGTGCAAGCCCTGGTCTCACAGTTCACACGGAGCTGAATTACAGCCAGGAAGAATAAGGGTTTGAGTTATTGTGCCCTCCTGGGGCAGACATTCATCTTTGTGCCTTCCAGCTTTATTTACCTGAATATCCCTAGGGAATTTTCAGAGCAATGTGAAGTTTTATTAATTAACTGGGCTTGCAGCGATATTCTTGGGCCGTGTTAGCAATGGGGGCAGAGTCCTGGGGGGAACTGAGCTCCCTCCCTCCCTACCTACCTATGTCTAAAGGTGGGAGAGAGACACCACACTCACCAGCTGAGGCTCAAGGAAGCGTCTCATTTACAACCAGCTTTCAATCAGTGAGACCAATTAAGAGCCTACTACTCTTAGCAATTCTGAAAATTTAACCATTCGCTTTGATTCCTATACGTACTCTTGGGTGCTCAGATTTTACATTCCTGAATTCTAAATGCATGAAACATAGAATCATGGAATCATAGAATGGGTTGGGTTGGAAGGGACCTTAAAAATCATCCAGTTCCAACCCCCCTGCCCTGGGCAGGGACACCTCCCACTAGACCAGGTTGCTCAAAGCCCCATCCAGCC
>JAOQGH010000012.1:127587557-127613884 GCA_025769975.1 Gallinago jamesoni
ACCTGTTCCAGTGCCTCACCACCCTCACAGGAAAGAATTTCTTTCTGGTATCTAATCTAAATCTCCCCTCTTCCAATGTAGCTTATGAAAATCAATGTTTCAACTTTGCACATTTTGGTGTTCTCTGCACTTACATAGGAAAATACCCATACAAGATTGTTTTCAAGAGTTGGCCCTGTGTTTTTCAGGGATGCTGTATTTGCTTGATGTGTTTAGGACTTTTTAGCCATTTTTAGGAATTAATTCAAAATGTTAGATAGTGCATTATATGAATGAAGAATTTTCCACAAAATTTAAGACGTGTTAATCAGAGTATGTTAAAATGGGGATCTGATCATATGCTACTTACAGAATTTGTGTTTCACACATTCCAAAACAAAGCGAGCAATAAGGAAAAAAAAAGAGTGCAAAGTGATGTTAAGAAATGAATATAGTGACAATTATAAATTAGGCATAAAATATTTAATAAGGAAAAGACTGTTAACATTACATTTATGCAAATTAAATGTTCCTAATTCTCATCATATGTCTTTCGTTTTAAAGGTTATTTGCCCTGATTCTATGATTCAAGTGTCACAAGGTCTGAGTTTAGCTGTTTTGACATAATTTATTTGACAGCTCTGTGTGTCATAAATATATAATGTAACAAGGAAAGGTATCTTCACTGTTGAATGAAAACATTAATGCGTCAATACTGTGTATGAATACTGTTTGACATTTACTAGTTACAAAAATAAAATGTACAGTATGCCTTGAAAATATGGCACTCCTATTTTTGGAAGGTACTTTCTTTGTCTACAGAAAGTAGTGGCTCATAAATAAATGAACAAGTGCAGTTCTTGAGTTGATGCTAAATGGTGTTTTCATCATTAAGATGGATTTTTAGTAAAGATCACATAATCTGTATGTTTCCATATGTTTTACAATGCATTTAATTATTTTTTCTTGTTTCAATCCTGTGTATTAGCATATGCAACAATAAATTTATACAGAAATAAATTGGAACATGAGACAAATTACACATGGAAGGAAGAAAATGCTCTCATTATTTCAATATTTAGCAGATGTATTTTATTTTTTTTTACATTCTGTACTAACCAGTCTGTAATGGTATATGTTGCTTTCTCCAACCTCAAAATGTATTAATCTTACTTAAACCTTAATAATGAAAGAGGACAAATTGCATTATGTTCAGAAGTTTGGGTTCCTCACAGCTCTTAGGGAAGTATGGTACTGAATGGAAGCTTTTACCTCGGTAAGAGATACAAAAATCTTGGGCCAATTTTTCCAATACTACCTCTATGCATGCACAGTTGTTTGAATACATCCTTTTTAATTGTCATTTGCACCCACAAATGATGGACCTCATAGTCAATTTGTTCATACTGATGGTATTGCTTACCTATAGTCTGTGGCTTACCCCAGTAGAGGGGAAATTATAGGTAAACCCTCCCCACCCACCCCCCAATAACTGAGGGTATTAATGGAAAATAGATTGACATCCCTTTAAAAATTTGGCCTCAAAAGTAGCAGCTTAATTTTTTTAAGCCTGGTAGTTTATGAAAGCATTTGCCTCTTCCAAAATTAATGCAACCTCTACATTTTTTTCTTTTACAGTGGTTTGCAAGAGTATAAACAATTTGCAGTGCCATAAACTTCTAGTTGCTGTACAGCTTAACATTCTTAATGACAAAGGCTGTTTTCTAGAGCTACGCTTCTCGATTACACTCACACAATGGCAAGGAAACTACTTTGGAGTGTGATGGCTGAGTAGCTTAATTCCTTTTGTTACCAGTTCTGGAGCTTAGAAGTGATGCACAGGTTGTCATAAAAGTCCACGCTATCGCTTTGACTGACGTGTTGGTAAACACTTTTTATGCCCATTGTGCTTTGACTGTGATGTTGGCAGAGTTTAAAAACGCAGCCAAATCTTAACAATTCTTTAAAACTCCACAATGTTGACTTAAGCTGCACCCTGTACATTCACTTAAATCCAACAAAGTATGTCCAACTTATTGGATACGCTGCCTAATATTCCATTTGAGAGACAAAATTATTTGATCCCTTAATTGTTACTTACAATTAATAGTGATAAGTTTTTGGTGAGGGTGTTTTTTGCACATTTTTTGCTTTGTTGAGTAAATCACAGACTTTATATAAACAAAACCATCAGCAAATATGGAACTTAGGCTGTCATTTATAGACCCAGATAGTATAGTTTAAAAGGCTTGCAGCTCATCAGTTCAGGAAATGAGGTCTCTATTAGTCCACAGGCAAAGTGCTGGAATGTCAGAGTGATAGATAACGTCCCTTGGATTGCTTCAGATTTGTACCCCTTGCAGCTTCTGGGGTGATTGAACCATTAAACAGATAGAAAAAGTATATGATTTTAGAAACAGAGGACTGAAAAGCACCTGTTTCATCACCAAGTTGCATTTTCTTTGTGGTCTGGTAATCGTGCTTCATAATCTCCAAGAATGATCTTTAAACTCATGATCACTTAGGCCATGACTTGCTATTTCCAACTTTTGAACCCTGAACAGGCTATAGTAATTTTAGCAACAATTCATTGTGGTAGTCAGTGGCTGGAGAGAGTTTTCAGAAATTAAAATTAATATTACCCAAGGAAGAGTTGTACATCTCCACCCTAAAGTACTTCACACATCTCTACTCCCAATTACCTACTCTACTCCTGACTGACTTTCATACACGTATCTTCTCACACAACTTCTTCAATCCGTAAACTGCAGGGACAGGCTGTAAATCCTCCCATGAGATGAGGGAACAAGACCTCTGTCTTTTGTTCTCCTGAATAGAAGCAGGAAGGACCAGATGGTATTTGCTAATTCAGTCTTGAGAATGAAGTAATTGGTAGATCAAACCCATCCTGCATGTTGTCTCTAACAAAGGAAGAAGTGCAGCGTCTCGTTAGTCCCGTCATTATGAGGAGAACTGTCTATTTTTATACATCATGCAGCAGACACTGAACATCACGCCTGCCTTAGGACCCATCTCATTTGTGGTCATTAGAGTATTTTACTGCAAATCTAAAGCTGATTTTCTGCGCTGCCTCTGTGGACCTGCTGTGTTTACATCTCTATCAGTAAAGACCTTCTGAAATATGTTTTAAAATAGCATCATGGCATTTCCTATCCAAGAGGGTTTAGTAGTCACAGTACTGGAATTGTCAGTTGATGCTCCAGTATAGTTAGTTTATACCCCAGTATAAACTAATAATTTCAAACGTTCAATTTCAGACATGTTTTTCTTCCTTTTCCTCTTCGCTCTCTCTGTGACTGTTTTTAAATCTCTGGAACTTATTCCTGTCTGGTTTAGCTTGGTTCCTATAGCCAAATTCTTAATTCAGAGTACCTCCATAAAAGAAGACGTGTTTTGAAAGAATGAGAGCAATCCTAGCTGATAAGAAAAAAAAGTGCACTTTTTTTTTGGTCTTGGAGTGTTTCCAGATTTGAAACAGGTTTTGGAATATTACATTTGCAATCTGCAATTTGTGATCATTGCCATTTTATTTTCAGGAGTAAAATTGTGTTTAGATCTGCCAGTCGTAGCTCAGGCTCAGTGCTGGCCTGGCTCTGCTCTTGCCCTCATTTCACATGTCCCCTGTATGTCTCTTCTCCTCAGTTCCCAATCCCATGAAACAGAGACGGCAAGCTGTAGGGGACCAGTGATGCTCTGCAGACCAGGGGATTGCTTGCTTCACTCCTTCATCCTTCCTACCTCTCCTGTCAGGGGACAGTCTTGCTCTACAGGCTGCATAGCACAAGTTCTGGTTTGTGCAGTACTCACCAAACAACCCTGGTCTCCAGCTCCACATCTGCACCCTCAGGTGTAAAGATGTTGGTGGGATGTGAGGTTGTGGTGCAACGGGAGGAAGGCACTGGGGTGTGGGAAGAGAGGACACCTGGGAAGAAACCTCAAGAGAAATGAGACTGTGTGGTATTGTGCATGGATGAAAAAGCTGAACACAGTGCAGCTGGGATGTCAGGCTGCGTGGGGATGCTGGAGACAGGAGAGACAGACCATAAAAATTTGAACCAATTGCTATTGGCAGGCCTTGGTCAACATGCAAGGTCATTTTCTTCAGAAGTGCAGTTTGCCTCACACAAGAATAGTTTCCCCACACTGCCATGGGCACCAGAAAGAAATTCTTTCCTGTGAGGGTGGTGAGACACTGGAACAGGTTGCCCAGAGAAGCTGTGGATGCCCCATCCCTGGAGGGGTTCAAGGCCAGGCCGGATGGGGTTTTGAGCAACCTGGTCTAGTGGGAGGTGTCCCTGCCGATGGCAGGGGTGTTGGAACTGGATGATCTTTGAGGTCCCTTCCAACTCAAACGATTCTATGATTTTATGATCCTGCTAATGCAGTTTTAACAGCATTAGTATTTTTTAATATCAATAAAAGAAGAGGGCTGGGTGTTTTTTCTGGAGTAAGGCTTCTTTTTCAGACAAAATGCAGCATTTATAGGTGTTTCATCCATATAAGTAGAAAGTGCATGTATAAGCAAACTCACATCTGCCTCTTTTCAGCCTCACAGACTACACCTTTTCAGAGAGACAGGTGGTCCATAAGTATGAACAGGTGTATCCTGAGCGTTACCACCTTCATGTTATGGACAGTCACTGCAAACACTGCACTCAAAGCACTTCAATCATTCCTCCATCAATGTCACCGCTCAGATACCTCATCAGGAACCAGCAGGGGTGGTGCCAGCTCTGTTCATGGCATACATCCAAGGAAATTTAGGATAGGACTAGAAGCATGTTAACCAAAAGGGAGAACGGTAAAGGGGAAGTGCTTTCAGTCAAAAGATTAACTTGAGGTTAGGGTAATAGTTTAAGAATAACCAGTCGGTTAGGACTAGTCAACAGTTAGCCATGAATGATGTTGCTGGAGTGATGAAGTTTCACAGGGCCACGACACCCTGTTCCTTTGTGCATGTCCCCACTCTGCCCATGCAGAGGAGTGCCAAACCAAGTGGTGCAGTAGAGGGACATCTTTAGTACCCTCTGTGCACCCTCACAGCCCCACTGAGGTACCTCTGGAGATGTGCAGGCACTACACAGAGGACAGCTGTGACTCGGCACAGGCCAAGCAGGCGTTAAGTGTAGCCAGAAGCATTATTGGACTGTCTGTCAGGAGAGAGACATCCATGTGGGTTTAGACAGTTGCTAAATCTGTCTTTGACGTGGTCCTCAGCTTAGAAAGGTGACGTTCGGCCTACCTGTGCTGTGTGCACCAAGCTGTGGCCCGAGAGCTTAAACTGAGTATTCACAGCTCACCAAAATTTACTGTGCCCAGGTCTGGGCTTTCCAGTAGAAGATATGGCCATATTTAAGCTCATCCAGCAAAAGTCATGAACCCTGACATAGGAGGAGAGGCTGAGAAGGCTGGGGCTGTTCAGTCTGGAGAACAAAAGGCTCAGGGGAATCTTATCCATGTGTATAAATACCTGATGGGGGAGCAAAGAAGGCAGTCAGACCCATCTCAGTGGTGCCCAGGTACAGGACAAGAGGCAATAAGAGAAAATTAAAGTACGGAAAATTCCATTTCATACTTTTAATGTGAGGGTGATCAAATGCCAGACCATATTGCTCAGACAGGCTGTGGAATGTCCATCCTTGGAGATACTCAGAAGCCAACTGAACGTGGTCCTGAGACCATGTCTTCCTTGTACTTCATGTACTTCAGGTACTCCATGTACTTCCTTGATGGAAGTTACCCTCACTCACCAGTGGGAAGGGTATTCCCCTGAAAGTGAGATGGTAGATTTGAATCTTTCTAGCCTGAGAAGGAGGTTGTTTCTGGATTTCTCATGTTGTGTGGCAAAAAAATGAGCTATTGCTTTGAAGGAGCTGCCCTAGCTTATGTCTGAAATGAGAGCCACTGCTATGTTTTGTTAGCTCTCTGCTGTCAAAGCAGTGGAAACACTGAGAGATTGATGGGGACCACCTTTATATTTCTGCAAGGAGTAAGAAATTTTTAATTTTGTGGTATGTGAAGTGAGTCTGCACCAGTGGTTTCTTCCCCATGGAAAACAGCAGGTAGGTTTTGGTGACAGTCAAACTTGGGCTTTTTTTTTACCATTCTAATTTCCTGGCATTTGTAAATTTAAGATAGGTCCTTAATGTTATATTAACATAGATTTTTATGTGTCAATTAACAGATAAATTCATTATGAAAACTCATTTAGGAAAGGGCTGGCACCAGACAAAGCCTTGAGGCAGCTGTGGAGTGCTGGGATGCAACATCTGCTCCATCAAATTGCACTCAGATGCTCCCATTCCTTGGCTGTTCGCTGCTGCTCCGTGGCATCTCAAGCAGCTACTTACCTCCCCAGGACATACAAGTTCGGACACAGATCCACAAAGGCCAAATGTCTCTGTTGAGTCTCCCAGGCATAACCAGTTAAAGAAAGTTGTCAAGATACACATTGACAAAGAAAAAAAAATCTGAACAAACTACATGCCGTGTTGAATTATCATGTGAAATTTCCTTTCGCTGATTTATTTACTAAGTATTGAATTTGACATCCATCCGAAATATTGAATTTACCTTTTGGAGCCCAGCTATTTTCTGTGTTATGAACTTCGTTTGATAATTTAGCTAATGTAAAAACACCTTCCGTTACTAGTGATAGTGCTTCTCATGACATAACAGAAACTGACTCAGAGAGTAGCATATGCTGTTATCACCCATAATAGATCAGCCACATCTCAAAGACTGGAAGCCGAAATTACCATTTGGCATGTCTGTAAATTCAAATATACCTTCTGTCCCAAGTTGAAAATTAATGGAATTTTATCTGGTTTTTTTATATATACATATCAAAGGCTCTGCTTTCGTTACTGCCATAAAAGATTTTTCATTTAGTGTTTGTATTATAGTAACTCTCCATGGGTGTTTAATGTTGCAGAGCTCATCAGGCTGCAATTTGTAAAACATATCCCCTTCTGCCTCTCTGCAGATTGTTTCCTCCACATTAAGGTTCAGTGCTTCCAGAAATACAGAGCTGGGAGAAGGACCCTGAAGTGCTGTTTGACCATCTCCCTGTCCCAAGGCAGGACCTTCTAAACCATTCCCCATAGGCATTTGTTAATAAAATGAAAGGTAATACCGAAATATTAGACATATATACCTATACACCTCTCCACATATGTGCAGTGTACGTCAAAAATTCCTCCATATGGCCTGGCATTATTTACCTTTAGTTTTAAAGGGCCTGTAATTCAGGAAAGGATAATTATTGGGGAGGAACTTTATCAGCACACTTTCTAAAGACAAGACTCCCCAACAGCAGGCAGATTTCCACGCACACACATGGCAGGATCAGACCTTTCACGGGTAGCTCATCTCTCTACCTGGAGTTGTGGTGCATTTTCAGCCAACACACAAACCCCTTTTGAAGGGCATGTGGTGAGGTTGTTTTTTTTCTTTCGCAATTGAATTCATAGACTTTTTTTTTTTCTTTTTTTTTTTTTTTTTCCCAGGCAGCCTCTGCCACTCAAATGTTTTTGATGAAGGCTTCTTTTCTACAGCTACAGTTTCTAAAAAGGACAAATTATGCGTCCAGTCCTGCAAGCCTGCCTGCAATGAACGCCTTTAGAAATCAGTGGAGCTTTCACATGGCAGATGGCTCCCTGGGATTGAGCTCTACATAATTTTGCGATATTTTAGCTGGGGATATTTTAGTGGCTTTTTCCCTATGCATGACAGCATGATTTTCTGGCTGCTAGAAAATGTCATCAGACCCTTTCCCTTTCCACAGTGAAACATTTGAATTATTTTTTTTTAAAAAGCAAAAATGTTTTCTTTCCCTGTTGTACAGGACACTCATAAAAAAATATTTCCAGATAAAATCAGTGACAGTAAAAAGGAAGAAGGGCAAAATAGCCAAGTTAGGTTTCAAAATAGACCTAAAGCCAAGAGAAGGGAGTAGAGTTTTTTCTAAAAGCCTTTAAGTCAATCTCCTACTATTGAAAATACTTCTATCCCTTAAAATCCTGGTGGAGAACTCTCTCATGAGTTCATTTGTGGTGTCACCTGATTTCTCCTACAATGCAATAAATGCAAAAATGTGCTAAGTTCACCAGGTTAAGCTTTTTTTGCATTCCCTCAAAAAGGGTATTTGCTTAAGTGTAAATTCAGTGGTTGCTACGGATCGGTCCACAGCCAGCCCGCCTCCTACAAAAGCTCAGCAAAAGAATAAAAAGCAGTGCAAATTCTCTTTGCTTTGCCAGCATTTGTCTCGGTCCCAGAGAGAATTAATTCATTATCCCTGGCCAGGCATATGTCTGCGTGCAGAAATGGCAGCCGGTTACTTTACACTAGTTTTGTCGGCAGACTTTGCAGTGTAGGTATTTCTCTCTGAGGCTGGTCACACGAGTGGCTAGTGGTAACGAGACATACACTGACCAGCTACTGTAGTGTTTAAAATGGACATGTACACCCAACAGATGTTTAACATCAAGATACCACTTAGTGGGGAAAGCAAAGGTTGTCTGGCTCCCTGTGCAGTCTATAGAATGACATGGGAGCCATATTCAGACAGTTTACATTTCCCAGCGTGTCATTGCCCTTCAATGTATATGTAGCTATGATTTACCGGTTCTGGCTAGTAAGATTGATTATGCCATCATTTTTATTTTTATTTTTGAAGGTAGGTGTAGTTCTAAGCATCTATGTCTGCATTATTGACCAAAAGAGGTAGTCTGAATACATCTCACTCCTCCCTAGATTTAGTATTCTGTAACATCATTTACAGCACACAAAAATACTAACCTCCTTGGTAGTTTTTTCATTCTTATCTTTGTGAATAATTATTCCCTTCCAATGTTTCCACTTGTTTTCATTAGGCATTAATTTTTCTTTGACCCTTCACTGTGATGAGTATTCCACATAACTAAAATTAATGTGGCTTCCTCATTTCCTTCTTTATACAATAGCATAATCAATGCCACCAGCTGATCTCTGGAGACAGTAACTACTAGTTAACCTTCCTTGCCACTCTTGGCTGAACAGTTGCCTGGTTTTGCAGCTTAAACTTTTGCATACTTAAAAATATAGTGATACAACAGTCAGATTAAGAGCAGGATGTTTTGATTCATTGTTCACATCCATGTTCAGGATTTGAGTCTGTTCTACTTAAGAGGGGAGCTTTGTCCAAAATAATTCTTAACCATTGGATCAACGATACTCTCAGCCAAAGAATGATCTGGAGGCATGGGGAAATTATTCAGAATCCCACCTGTGGTCTCTATACAAATTTTACATGCTGCCCTACCTCACCTTGGAAGTACAACTGGGTAAAAATGGAGAATGGATAACAATTTGCCTTGGTAGTTGAGAGTCATGAAATTTTTTTTACATGTGGTAACCAGCACAGCCAGGGAGAAAAAGTGTTTATTACAGCACCAGTGACAATGAGACAGTACATAAAGAGTTAATAACTCCACATTTAGAAAATTAGGGAAATGGAACCTTGAGGAAGCACTGTAAGGCATTACATGCAAAGCCATTTTTGCTAATCAAAGAGGCATTGTAAACTTGGCTGACATTTGCTTTAATGAAAGACTTTCATTGTTGTCCAGCTCCTCCACAGAGTTCAAAACCGTGTAGCTGAACTCCAAATTGTCTAATATTTTGTGTTGAAAAACTGAACTTCTTTTGCCTACAAAGGAATCAATGGATTATGAATTTCCATTCTCCAAACTCTGTTCAGCCAGCTTTGCTTACTTCCTTAGACTTGTAGAACCTGACTTAGCTCATGAGGATAAAAAGAGAAGTCATGTTGCTATAGGACAAATTTATCAGAATTAGCATTCTTTGCAAAACTTACTAAACCAGACCAGTAAAATCCTCTATATGTGTCACTTCCAATTGTTCACCGTTTTCCTAAAAAACTTGCCTCCATGTTTTGGAGGAGCCTATGGCTTTTGAGAGCTCAGCATACCACCTTCTCAGTAGTAACTTTCATGTACACATGTGCTAAGGAATACTCCAGAAAAGAGGCAGTTGTTTAGTCACTTTTTATATTCCAAAACCTAAGTTCTGTATTGGACTATAACCTTGACACTAATATTCCATTAACAATTGTCTCCACCAGGAGTTCTTGAAAAGTTTTGTTGGTATAACTTACATCAAAATTCCGTCACAAAGAAAAGAAAATAGAGAATATTCATTATCTAAGGTAACATTGTTCTGTCTGGAATTGTAAGAATTTTTCAAAATAGTTTTGTGGGGCGACATCTGGAATAAACACAATAGTGTTACCTTCACCAGTCTGGGATTTGAAGAGACCTAGCTCTTGCAGTGACAGAAAAGGCAGAACATACCTGAG
Organism: Gallinago jamesoni; assembly: GCA_025769975.1. Classification (NCBI taxonomy): domain Eukaryota; kingdom Metazoa; phylum Chordata; class Aves; order Charadriiformes; family Scolopacidae; genus Gallinago; species Gallinago jamesoni. The sequence goes on from JAOQGH010000012.1 coordinate 127,597,915, forward strand.
ATACCAGGGAACAGTTCATTGCCGGATTCATGGATTGACCCCTGAAGAAGAGTTGTTGTGCCTGAGATATTCCTTGACTTGCCTAGAAGGTGAATTTTGACACTACCCAGCAGCATCAAAAAATATAGATGGTTAGAGAGAAGATAAGTATAAATTCTTAAATTTAATTCTGGAAAAAAAAGCCAAACAAACCCACTTTATTTTCATTCTTTTAGAAGAGATTGGAGAGGGAAAAGAAGCTCTTTTAATGAAAAAACCCTTGTTCCACCAGTTACATTGATTTGGTGCTTAAAATATGAAAGTAAAAGTGTTTTTTGTCTGCCACTGACAGAAAATATATTTAGATTTTCCATTTGAGTTTTTGTACCACTAATTAAAATGATCGACATTCTTGAATTCTTTTAGTAAAACTTCCTGTTAATTGTAAAAATCATTTTTCACAGGGGAAAACATATTGATGGAAAATTGTCAATTTAGCCTGTTGTAAATGAGAATTAAATCCTTCCATGTTGGTGGAGAATAACAATGATGTAAATGAAATTATAATCTGCTGGGGAAAAACAAGTTTAATTTATGGGAGGCGAGAGTTTCAGTGACTGTTCGGCTAAAAATCCTTAAAATCCTTCCAAAGGATGTCTGAGTTGTGTCTGATGTTTTAGCTGCCTATGAGATCCAGATTTTAATTCAGAAGGTGGAGCTGTCTTGACCAAAACTTCTGTGGTGATGTGTTTCCAAATTGTTACCAATTCCAGCAGATGCCAACACAGGCAGATTGTGAAGGGCTCACACCTTCCAATACTTTGAGGCTGTTCCACAAACATCAACTGAGCTAAGATTTTATTTTTTTCATCTTTGTAACCAGGACAAAGCCAGCTAATTCATCCATGTATTTTATAGATGGTCAATACTGAAAAAAATATGAGGTTTGGTCAATATTTTGCATTTAATTCTTACTCACATTTAAGCAACAGACCTGTACAAATGCTCTACTTCACTGACAATGAGTTTGAAGTATACACAGCTCTGCCTGGACACTATTTCCAAGAATTAAATTAAAAATAAAAGCGCTCCTAATCTAAGAACAGAAACCATGTGATTTGATTCCTCTGACCATTTACACTAGATACTTATAACAATAATATTGATTATACAATCCATGCATTATTATACATAATACTATTGATTCTATTAATTTGTTAGTATTATGTAGACTCCTGCCGAAAAATGTTTCTACTTGTGTTTGAAAATATTTGTAAAAAGCTGAACTAAAACTGAATAACAAACTCTATTGGAATTTCACCGTCTAACCAGAGTTGTGACTTGCTATCTAAGAGTAGCAGTGCCTGAAGACAAATTTATAGAATAGCTTCCTTATAAAAGTGCAATTTCATTATTTTCAAAACATTTAATCTACTGATTTTGATAAAATATACCATGAAAAAGTAAAACCAAGACGTATTGCTTCTTTACTTGGTTTAGTTAACTATCCTATCAAAATGTATTGAATATTGTATTATATGTAATGAATAAATATTAATGAAATATAAATCCCCCCCAAAATATCTAAAATGATAACCAGAAACTCTGAATTTTTACAATCTTAAGTTGAGGGATTTTTATGTTGTTAGAATGATGTTACTGAGCTCATAAAAAAAATAACACTAGATATATTGCTGAAATATATCACTCCAATAAACATGTACTAAAAGCTTTCTGGAATTTTTATTCCATGAGAAATTTTGGAAATTCAGCTCACCATGTCAGTTAATCCAGAGCAGAGAAAAAGGAAAATCTTACTCGAAAATGAAAGGCATTGCACAATAAATTGAATTAAAAACTATGAAAGACGATGTGAAATCTTGGTCTGTGAGGCCGCACTTACATCCATAAGGACTGGCACCACTTGTTATATGAAAAAATCTACATATGTGAAACGAAGTAAAGGATTTCGACATGACAGTTAAAATATTCAGAGGTTCATCCTCTGCCTTGCCTTACATTGTAGTATATATTTATCACTTTTATGAGGACACAGAATTTATAGGTACTTGTCACTTGACCCGAGCCACTAAAGCAAACGGATTACCATCAGTTCAAGTCAGTTTATACAAAGACCCTTTTCACTGGCAATGCGCTGCTCCAGCACAATAACCTCACAAAAGCCCCACATAAAAGACTTTGTAGTATATTTTTAGAATACTTTGTATAATTTTGATCTACTTCGGTATACTTTGCATACCTTCTCTGTGTTGATATTATTTGAGTTCTAACTACAATGGACTTTGTATAACACTACAGAGGAACCAAACAGGGACTTAAAGGAAAAAAAAGAAAAAAAAAAAAGAATCCCTTCTATGCTTTCATTTGTGGTCAGTCACCACTGTACTCCTTTTCATTTCTTTTGAGATTTGTAGCCAACAGCAGATCTATGGCCATCTGTTTTTAATCTGCTATTCAGGATGATAGCCTGTGGATCAATGAACTCTAGCCATAGTCTATAGAGAAACTGCAAATCTTTTTGGGATAATTTCCAGAGGATAATAATATTCACAAGAGACTTCTTTTGCCTTCCTTATCTGAAACTACAGTTTTTCATAAAAGAATGGTATCATAGCTGTCTGTTCCAACAATTGCTTCTGTCATGATGCATTATTGCTGGTGAGCTAAACAATTGAAGTCATAAATCTTTGAGCCTTTAACTATGCTACCACTGCCCAAAGGAGATTTTGTGAGACAGCAGTGAGCTAAAGAGAGTCAAGCGACTAAATGCGAGAGGGTAAAATGGGATAGACAAGCTCTCCCTCTAAAATATTGTTTAGATTTTCTTGCAAGAAGAATACAGCATGAAATAAAGTTCTTTGGCAAGTCTGAAATGAAACAGGGTGAACTTGCTTCAGTTAATGCCCAGTAGACACCCACCATACTGACATAAATGAGTAATTCTACAGACTGTACGTTATGCTGAGAAAAACATTTCAGCAGGAAATAAAAACTACTGCGTGCTGTCCTGGTGCCCGTTGACTTGGCGTCTGCTGAGAATAAAATAAAATGCACAAATGCATATGCTCAAAAGTGTGAATCTCCCTGGCTATTGTACAGCTCACCCCATTAGCACTACCCTTCATGCACACTTCTGTGCATAACTTGTAGCCATCCTGCCTTCCCAGTCCTGAAGAAAAATAGCGGGGAGAGTATTTTGAACTGAGGGAAATGCAGGTTCTTCGTTCCCCAAACTGACTTCGCCGCGACACTGCTGCTCAACACAGCACCCTTCCCGGAGCTGGCCGAAATCCCTCCACCCTTAAGGATGCTCATCACCACATAGGCATTGCCATTCCTTGCAGAGGGGCATGAAGGCAGGACAAGTCAGCCTACCAAGCTGCTCCAGATAAATATAAATATGCAGCGATCCTTAACTGCGTATTAATCCTCAATTATCCCAACACATTTCGTTATTTCTCTCAGAAGTCTGCCCAAAATGAAACTAATGTAAACTCAAGCACTTTTCTGGTCTGAAATGCAGGCCTACTATCCGAAGCGCATCTCTGCCCTGAGAAATCCTTGTTGATGTGAATACCTATCTTTAAAAATTATTGTTCTATACCCCAGGTAAGCTGCAGCATCCTCATGTCTCTTGAGAAAAAGCTAAGCTGCCCATTCTTTGAAATTCTTGCAACATTGTTTGAGTATGTTGATTCTGCATTTTAAGTATGAACAGCTGAAATCTCCCCTTAGATACATAAATGCAATTCCCACTGAAATCAATTAAAGCAGTGTTGAAATCTCCCAGAGTACCTTAAGCTTTATATCCGTTTATACCTTGGAAGTAATTGGAGATATATCATATGAATTGTCTGATGGAATGATGGATCGCCCCAATTTCACTATCTGAAAAGAGAGTTTGGATGCTTGATCCACAGCTTTTCATTTGTTGTAAATTTTCAGAACTGCAGCTTCTCTGTACACCTCCATTTGTATAAATGATTTCAATTTCATGGTGTTAATCCTCTTTTTTTTTTTTTTTTTTTTTTTTTGAGCCTTATATGGATTTCCTGCCAAGAAAGAAAGAACTATGGGAAAAAAACTGTATTTTAAGTTTTAACTGAGTCTACTCCTATATAAAATATTTTTACTCTATAACATTATGGAGAACACTTAAAAAAAATATTTCACAAGAAAATAGAAAGGCTGTGGTATTAACCTGGGAAGTATTTGCCAGGGAAATTACTACAATGATGAGAATTCAAGTTGTTAGGAAGTAATGCTTTGCCCATCCAGTCAGTAGGGGTTTTGCCACTGATTTTTGTGCTGGGCAGGATTTAACTCTGCTCAAGGGGTGGTACTTCTCTCTTGCCAGTGGAATCTTTAAAATATCTGAGAAAAAAATAGAAGAGAAATTTCTTCCAAAATGTTATTTCAAGAACACCTAGAAACACTGATAAGCATGTTGCTGATTCTGAAGTGACTTTTTACTTCCAAGCTGTGTCTATTTTCTATTAAAAATAGTAAGGATTCTGAGCTCAGACAAAATATTCCAAATTAATCACAAAATATTTTATCTGAAGCCATTTCTGAGATATTACTTTCATTGTTTTAATAAAAATCCTTTCTTGGTTTTTACTATTTTAATTTAGATTGAATTAAAGTCAGGTCGGGGTGGAAAATCCCTTTTTAAAGACATATCTGGCTGGGAGATATACGTACAGGTCAGAATCTATCTGTAGCCCTAGAAGGGCTGGTGTGAAGCCAGTGTGAAGTGTTGTTGTTGAGAATGGAAGTGTGAGGAATGGTATAACCAGGAGGCAACACCTACAGCCAAGGGACGGGGAAAGCATCTTTTCCATCTTCTTTTCATTTCTACCACAGAGCCAGTTAACTTCAGCTTTACATAAGAAATTGCCTTCCCGACCATACCTTTAATAGAACAGCCATAAACCTTTAATTAAGATATAATCTAAATGAAACAGAATATTTTCATAGAGTAACAGTCTCCTGCTGTCAGGAAGGCAAGGCATTTACTGAAACGAGATTTATCTTCAAAGCAGAAGCTATTGGTTGTGCGCTATTACATTATTTCTTTTACCAGGTGATTGATGGTGACGCAATGATTTGGATTGATGGATGTCAGTACACAGGAGAGACAGTGGTTTAATGCAAGGCTACAAAATTGAAAATTTCTGAATAGTTCCAAACATAATTGCACCTTCTGGGTGTCAGAAAACTAGGAAATTTTTAGAAAAGAGTAGATATTTCTTCCATAGAACAGTTTTTCCATTTAAAGTGCTATATGATTAGGATAATTCTTAATCAATGGGCTCATAAGTACTTAATTACAATAATTTTAAATTCTTTCAATAAATGTTTCCTAGCAATAAAACAATTTTACTAATAAAGTATAATAAAGATTTATTTTTTTTTTACGTTCATCCTCAGAATTTCATCCAAGATTCATGAAATGTTTCTACGAATACAGAACGCACCTGTTGCAGTCACCCCGTTGGGTAGTTTTGGGTGTGACTTTATCTGTCCACAAATTTCCTACTGGGGTTTCTGGTGCCCCTTTCCCAGGGGTGTGAGAATCTGCATTATCTCTTAAGACTGGTGAGGAACTGTGTGTGCGTGTCCGACTGACCTGATAGCCTTCTACGATGGCATGACTGGATGGATGGATGAGGGGAGGGCGGTGGATGATGTCTACCTTGACTTCAGCAGGGCTTTCAACACCGTCTCCCACAGCATCCTCATAGGTCAGCTTAGGAAGTGTGGGTTGGATGGATGGACAGTGGGGTGGGTTGAGAACTGGCTGAAAGACAGAGCTCAGAGGGTTGTGATCAGTGGCACGGAATCTAGTTGGAGGTCCATAACAAATGGGGTCCCCCAGTTTGTTTCCTGTAGCTTGTTAGATGTTACGGAGGGTTGGGAGCCCTACAGAAAAATGAGAAATGGTGCTCACTTCTATTTTCATAAGTTTATTTGGTTGACTCCAAGTCCTCTATGCTTTCAAAGAAAAATAGATATAAATAAGAATAAAACATTTTTAAAAGACTGAAAAGAGTATTTGGCAAAAAAATAGAGCTTAATAGGTCTGGCACTGTCTGCCAAATGTAGATGTGTGCTGTGGATTCCTAATGAAACAGTTCTGCTAAACTCAGTGCTTGTATTCCCCAAACTGGTGACCAAAAGTAAGGGACTTTGAAGGTCTCCAGAGGCAGATTTTTTCCGACAAGGCATCTAATGAGAAACAGCCTCCCCCTCTGGGGGTCTTAAAGGGAGTCTGGGGTTTTCTATTGATTATAGGAGATATTGCTTTAGCCAGGCAATGAGAAAGCTCAGGCGCCCCATCTTTGGTGACACTTTTGACCAAATATTGCATCCCTCCTGCTCCTGATACATGAAGGGAGGGACAGGGTGCATGCTTTGGCTTTCACCAAGTGTTTTCTTGGCACAGGTTGTGCTCTCTGTGTCTGCTCTGGTATCTACCTAACAAGGGTGGGATTGTGCTGTCACATATAGTGCTATAGTGAGATAGAGGGATGTCCTGAGATTTGGGCATGAAACGAGGAGCTAGGTTACAAGGCAGGATGAATACAAGACCTCCTTTCTATTTTTAAACCTATCTTTGACCTCTTGCTAGGTAGGACTGAACAATCCTGGTGTTTTGGAGCCTGAGAGAGCTGTGTGTTTCACCTGCCCCCTTGCCCAGCTCACCAAGATCTCCCCTGGAGCATGGGTACGGATGCTGCTCGCCTGCGATGGGGCTTGGGAAGCTTCCAGTCCCCTGAAATCCCCCAGCCATCAGCCCTGTCTTGCTCTTTCCATCCAAAGGGGAAAAACAAAGCCAACAGCTCTGCGTCCTTGGAGGGGGGAGGTGAAGACGAGCCCCCTCCCCACTCCTTGGCTCCTGCCCGGCCAGGGGCCCTGGCTGCTCCCACCACCCCCCACATTCTCCCAGATCCTGGCAGCTACGCTGGCTCTGGGGGGCTGCTGGGCTCTGTATGGGGGCACAAACCCTTCCTGGCACCCTGGTGTTCCCATCTCCGTTGGCGTCCCCGCCGGGGGAGGCTGCCTCTCCCTCCCCAGCCCCTCCGCTGCTCGCGCTGCAGGAGCAGCTTGTCCTTCATTTGAATAAAACCATCATCAAAACCATTTGCTTGAGTCAGCTATTAAACCACTTAATTCCAAAATCCATACCATGGGTGATTTAGAAAGGACAATTAAAAAAGCCAGAGAACGGTCTCTATGGGTTTTGGGTTTTTTTTTATTGTGAACTTCATCAGCCCGGAGTGCCGCCTGCCATCCGCTCTGCTAATAAAAGTCTTGATACACAAATTGAAATACTGTTTTATAGGTGCCTGCTTTGCTTCCCCTCCTCTACCCCAGTCTGTCAGAAAACACTTTCTTGGACATAAATCACTCTTTTATTTTGTTTTATTTTGTTCTGACTGCTAGATTTCGGGCTGGATTAAGAACAGCCATGACATAACCAGCAGAGAGAGAAAAAGCAATGAAACAACCACCCGGTGGGAGCTGTGTGGCTCTTCACAGCCGGGTGCAAGACCAGCCCTGGCTGTGCTGTGAGCTTAACACCCTTCTCCTGGTCAAAGCAAAGGAGCAGCAGTGCTTGGGAATGAGCCAGCTCCAACACAGCTCTGCTACTGCCCCAACAGCCCCCCAGCACAACCCCTTCTCGGGACTGGGACCAAGGGTTCCATCTCACCCTTGCCAGTCAAAGGCAGAGAAGATAGGACTTATATCTGCAATTACACTGGGAAAGAAGTCTGGTTTAATATATATCAATTCCAGAGTAACCAAGCTGAGATAAGAGTGACTAAAACAAGAGTCACAGCAGGATTAATCCAAAATTAATTTTTTTTGCTCTCATGTTGTCTTCCTGGCTGCTCAAAAAAAGGGCTAATATCATGCTAATGTTCCTTTTCACAGACACCGCATGAAACCTGCCTGTTCACATTCTGCAGCGTCTGAAGGAGAACCTGGCCCAGATTGCATGTTCTGCATCTCCATCTGTGCTGGTGGGTCAAACTGCTCTGCGAAAAGAGCTCTCCCACAGCTCCTCGTATTCAGCTACACCAGTGAGAATCTGAAGCGCTGGGGATTTGGAGTGAGCTCAGTTTCCCTTTTGATCAAAAAAATCCAGAGAAACGCACAACTGAAGACCTCGGTGAAGAGGAGGGTGAGTTGGAGCAGGACTTTGTGGGAAGGACTTTGCCCTCGCTGCCGGAGCGGAGATGGGGGACGGTGCTAAAGCAGCAGGAGCTGCCTCAGGCCTGGAGTGAAACTTGGGCAGGCAGAAATCCCTGGAAAGAGTTAATCTAGGCCGTGACAGAAACCCCTGACTGCGATGCATCCCGCGTGTGTGGACCTTTGTGAAGACTCTTTCTCTCATGTTCTTCCCCTTGACAATTTGCCGGTCCCTTTTACCAATGGATGGGGCTCGATGGCGCTGCTGGAGGTGTGCTTCCTCGCGGTTCCTACAACCCTCTGGTTCTTCTGCTTCTCTCCCCGCTTCCGTTTCCCATTGGCGCCGCATCCTAAACTCCTAACCTCTTTACAGGCACACACTTTTTTTTGTCTCGTATTCTTTATTTTTATTTTATTTTTTTCCACTTGCTGGGGGAGGCGCCGCGCAAAGAGCCCCCGTGTAGTGAGCGCTCCGTTGCGGGATGCCGGGGGGGCACATATGCTAGCCAGTTTTCTCACCCGCACCCCTCTCCGTGGGATTTCTCGGCACACTTGCTTCCCAGCGCTCAACATGTGGTGCAAAGCGGAGTGGAATATCCGGGTCTGAGGCCCTGCAGCCTCCCTGCAGCCTCCAGGAGGACTCTTCCCAACTTGGATTAATATTGCTGCCGGGGAAACCCCTGGCATTTTGATTGCTGTGGGGGCTCCAGCCCCAAAACGCGTTGCTCCTTGTTCACCTCTGACTCTCCTTTCAGCTTTCATATGGAAGAGGGGACTAAAAAAAAAATAAAATTCTTTTGATGTTTTTTGAGAATATTGCAAGATATTCTCAAGAAAACACCGTTTCATTTGCTCAGGATCTTGTTCATACAAGGCTTTCATGACTTCCAGGATTGACTATTTTAATTTGTTCCTGGTGGTGTTCCAGATTGTTTGCTAAACTGGCTGCAGATGGTTTTGAATGTTGCTGCTGCCAGAATTGTTACTAGGACTTGATCTACAGATCATATTTCTCCAGTCTCATGTTCCCTCTACCCTGGTGCCTGTTAAGCAGCATATGGCTTCAAAATTCTTTTACTGACTTATAAAGCTTACACTGGCCCCAATTCTCTTTGCCTTCCTGACCTTTTAACTCTTTACACTTTGGCTTGGGCTCGTGGCTTATATGATGAAATGGCCACTGACAGCTCAGACCCAGCATCCAGACACCAGAGCTGAGTACTGGTTTGGGTTTTCCTTCTTGTCGTGCTTTTCTGTAACTTCAGTGAAGTGAAGGAAGTGGGTTGGGTTTGGTTGTTTTTTGCTTCTGTTGCCTAATATTATAACCATTATCGCAAGCTTTACACTAGGCTTTTCTGCATAGATTTACACCCAGAAACACGTGTACAAGAAGTCATTATAAAAACCGTACACTGCTCCTTTAAAATCAAAAAGTGCAAATAAGAGCAATTTGATTCCCAGATGAGGTACAAGAGAACTGGTCTAAAAAATTCTGGAGAGCCACTTTCCAGCTAGCCTAGGTGAAGATGGAGAGCTCCTTGTATGTGCATGGCGCGAAAAGATCACGAGCATCACCTTCTTTTAGTTGCCTGCCCTTCAAGTAGTTACTGGAAGCTCAGGAGTGTCACTCTTAGCTTTCTATCAGCTTTGTGTCTCCTCAGCTGAAAAGAAGGCACGTAAAAACACCACCTTCCCCAGGAACCTCACACAGCATTTGGTTCCCCCCTAACTAGCTAGAACCTGGTGCTGGTTTTCATCCCAAGAAGAACAGAAGGCATCTGGGTTCTTTTCTGGATGTGCTCATAGAGCTTTTATTAACAGTAGGACAGCACAAACGCAAAGCAGGTGAGATTTTGGATTTACTGAAATCTATGGGAATTTTGTTGGTGGCTTTGTTACAACCAAGGCTTTAAGGAGAGAGGTTTGGAAGCAGCTTGAATTGCTAAGGGTGGCAAGTTCATGAAAAGAGCTCTTGCTGCTCTGGGGGCTCTGGGGAGATGTAATCAGGGGGTGTCATAGTTTTAGAACCCCCCTCCAAAGAGGAACCACTCTGCAAGCCTAACCACTGGTATTTATTCTTCAAGGGTTAGTTTGGGGCAGATTCCTGCCCTCTTGCTAGCCTTGAGCCCTTCTGGAGCACTGAGATGTTTGTCTCCATCTGGAAGGAATCCAAAGTCCTTCTTCTGCTCCCACCTCAGTCTGCAAAACCAGCCCAGTGCATTACACTCCTCTGCCTTCACTATTATTTCTGAGAAGATACATAACTTTGAGTAGCTCGGACTTTACAGATCTCTTTTAATTCTTAGTCTTTCCAACCTGATTCTCTCGGTGAGCTCCTGTATCTTTTGTACTTATTCCTTTTTATTCTGTCTTTCTACAAAATATAAGGTAGAACAGAAGTTCTACTTTCCCTATGGAAAAACATCCCAGACTTTTTTTTTTTTCTACCCTCACTTCTTCCAGAGTTGATCATAGTTGCATATTATATTAATCTGTAGAGATAAAAAAATTTAAAAAATAAAATTGAACTAGGAAACAAAAAGGTAAAAAAGAAAAAAAAAGGAAAAAAATTAAGAATTTGAAAACTTATGTCCACTGCCCATTAATCTGACTGTATTCTGGCTGTTTTGCTTTTGTATTGTTCTGTCAAAAAAAAAAATGGGGAGGAGAGGGAAGAAAGAACTGACACATCAGCACTTCTTCATAAACTTCTTTCTCTCAAAAGAATTGTAAATTTTATGGAAAAAGAAGTCAAAATTCAGATTACTTTTTGGAGCATAGAATATATTAAGTTTATTCCTATATGGTGAATTCGTCAAGGGAGAATTGTAGTACTCTATAAAATGTTAGAATGCCCGAGTAGAGTTTATGAACTACATGCTAAGGAACATGCTATAAGAGAGGGAATGAAAGACATAGGACATGGAATCTCATTAAATTTCATGACAATTTACTGCTCTGATATTGACACCACATGATTCGTGAAGTCCCCAGATATACAAGCAGATCAGCGATAAGTAGAAATTAGGAGTTACTTTTCTCCTGTGTGTGCACTGTAAGACTAAAACAAGACCATGGCACATGGGTCTACAGTCAGCTTTTTAAACAAGATGTTGAGCAATTGGAAAAAAGGAGTAAAGGAAAATAAGGAAAAAGAGTAAACAAATTCCTTGAGAGCTAGATAAGTTACTTTGCCTTCACAAACTTGAAGCTCAGTGTGTTTATTCGAGGGAAAAAAATGGATGTTGAAGTAATTTTTACTTAAACGGATATGGCCACAACAAGAGTTATGGCTGGAAGCTCTGGCCAGATGAAGTCAGAAGAAAACACAAAACATACTCTGAGCAGCAAGGGCAAGTAACTGCTGCAACACAATACCAAAAAACCAGTGATATTGCCTAAACAAGTCTGGATGCTTTTCTGGAAGACTTGTGTTTACTCAACACAAGTTTTACTTTAGTCACACTTATTACTGAGCTCACTCAGTATGTGAAAACTGGATAAAACATTGTGCTTTGGGATGTGCAGGAAAACAGACTAGAAGAGGTGTTGGTCCATCCTGACCTTAAACTTTAGTAACCTGGGAAATGACTTTCTGGGTCAGGCCAGGTTTCTGTCACCCCTTGCTTCACACATAAACGTGGATCAACGTTTTTGCTGTTAAAAGGAGGAAAACGACAAATATCCATCTTTTTACAGAACTAGTTAAAAAGCATTTCAGCAGATCCTTTCAATTCATTTGGCTGAAGTTAAATGTCTTAACATTCCCAAATAAAAATGCCTAATTTTGATTTGTTGACTTGAACTTTTTAATTCAGGAGTCAGAGGGACTCTGATTCCTAGTGGGAACTGTAGTTCAAATGCAGCTTTTCCATTTTTGTACTGTGATTTGGGGTCTCCAGCTCAACTGGATCTTGTCTGATGTTTCAGCTTCAAGAATTTCCATGGTGTAGCTCAGATAAGGAAGCTTTTGCAAAAAGAACTGGGCCACATGTTATCTGAACTAAACTCCTGTGAAGCATTGCTATGACTTCTGTGACCAAGTCTAGCTGATCAGGTCTGCAACGTTTTAACTAACCAAAATGTTTCCCTTGGAGTCAGTGTTGCCCAGTGAAGATTCAGAAACTTCAAGGAACGTTATTAATATTTCCTCACAGTAAAGTTCAGTTTTGCAGAAAATGCACTTTCTATGAGAAAGCATTTGTGGAAATTTCCTGACTAGTTTTATTTAAGAACTAGAGAACCAGCTCTTAATTGAAAGAAGGAAAGTGCCAAATATTAACACCCCCAGGGACAGCAAAACTGATTAAATACGTGTCTAATGTTCTGTTTTTAATCCAAGGGAAACTGCAATGATGGCGTATATGTTGTTTTAAGTTTTATTCATTTTCCTGAAAAAAAAGCTTCTAAGTAAAACAGCATGTTCTTTATGGTGGGGTCCCATTCCCTTGGGTTACTCTCGTCGTGCTCACTGTGCATAAGCACTGCTCTTTTCTCTCCGGGAGCCGATGTGCCAGCAACGTGAGGGCTAGAAGCAACAATGAAGGATACACTGAAGAGGTCCTTGTGTGTTCCTAACTGCTAGGCTGTGATCTCAAGACCTGAGCTTGCTTACAAAGCATGGTTATATTTTCCATTGACTTCTCACACGGTGCTCACTCTTACCCTCTTGCAGTGCTGGCTGCAGCAGCGAAACAACCAGGTCATGGAGAAGGCCACAAAAAGGCAATCATCCTTGGTCAACTTGTCCCTTCCAGAAGTTACAGCTGTTATGAACACCCCCAATCAACGGCTGAAATGAATCATGTGTGTTGCCATTAAAAATGGCCGCATTTACTGCTGAAAAATCCAGCTTTTTTCAGAAATCGCAGAATCACAGGTTGGCTGAGGTTGACAAGGACCTCTAGATCTGGTCCAATCTTTCCTGCTCAAGCAGGCCCCCCTAGAGCCAGTTGCTCAGGACCATGTCTAGTCAGCTTCTGAATATCTCCAAAGATGGAGACTCCGCAGCCTCTCTGGGAAATCTGTGCCAGTGCCTGGTCACCCTTGCGGTAAAAAACTGTTTCCCTGATGTTCAGAGGGAACCTCACGTGTTTCACTTCATGCAAGACTCCGGTCTTGTCATTAGACACCACTGAAAAAAGCCTGGTTCCATCCTCTTTGCACTTGCCTTGCAGGTATTTGTACACGTTGAGGAGGTCCCCTCTGAGCCTTCTTTTCTCCAGGCTGAACAGTCCCTGCTCTCTCAGCCATTCCTCATAGGAGAGATGCTCCAGTTGCTTAATCATCTTCATGGCCCTTCATTGAACTCTGGTCAGCATATGCATGTCTCTCTTGTACTGGGAATCCCAGAAATGGACACAAGAATCCAGGTGCAGCCTCACCAGTACTGAGTAGAGGGGAAGGACCACCTCCCTTGACCTGCCAGTAACGGTTTGCCTAATACAGCCCAGGACACTATTAGCCTTCTTCGTCACAAGGGCACATTGTTGGCTCATGTTCAACTTGGTGTTCACCGAGACCCCAGGTCCCTTTCTGAAACACTGTTTTCTAGCTGGATGGCTCCAAGTATATATTGGTGCATGGGGTTGCTCTTCCCCGGGTGCAGGACTCCTTGCTGAACTTCATGAGGACTTCCTTATAAAACTAGGTGTCACCAGATAATAATATCTGCTGCACAGACACAAATGACATTAAAATATAGTAGATAATGTAAAGAAAATCATTGTGGTCTTCTATCAACACTTGCTGCTTATGTATCCACCAACAGTGCTATCAGAGTCATTGAAATATCTTACCTCCTGTTTTACCAGATCCACTTTTTCCAGAAAATGTGCGTGTCATTGATCAATATACTCTAACGATGATGAAAATCTAAAGGTGTGGAGCTATTGAAACTATCCTTAATGGTGAAATAACATTACCAAGACTTTCAAATATCTGCTGCTGAAAGAATGCAAACATCTCACTTTTTATCCCTTGAGTTACTACCAGGCTTGCACATGCTGAGACAACCAATGTACCACCTCTGAAAGCAAATCCACATCTCTGTAGCACAAACAATTACCTTACTGGGAGTGACCAGATGGTTTACTGCAATACAACCAGGTGACTTAAGGAGATGTGGATCAGAGTCAAGATTGCCTTGGTAGCTCTAGCTTCTCAATGGTTTAAAATTTGTAAGATGAGAAACAGCAAAGTTATCGTAATGCTATAGTATCAGCTGTCCTAGTGCTCATTAAACTACATAAACCTGCATGTTTTTTCTTAAAATATATTGCAAATTTATATATGTGTGCATATACAAGAAGTCCAATGGCATCCTGGGTTGCAACAAGAAGAGCATGGCCAGCAGGTCAAGGGAGGTCATCCTGCCTCTCTGCTCTGCCCTGGTGAGACCCCATCTGGAGCACTGGGTTCGGTTCTGGGTTCCCCAGTTCAGGAAGGACAGGGAACTGCTGGAGAGGGTACAACAAAGGGTCACAAAGATGATTAAGGGCCTGGAGCATCTCTCCTATGAGGAGAGGCTGAGGGATTTGGGTCTTTTTAATCTGGAGAAGAGAAAACTTAGGGGGGATCTGATCAATGCTTACAAATACGTAAAGGGAGGGTGTCAGGAGGATGGGGCTGGTCTTTTCTCAGTGATGCTCACGGACAGGACAAGAGGAAATGGGCAAAAACTTGAATATAAGAAGTTCCACCTAAACATGAGGAGGAACTTCTTTACTGTGAGAGTGGTAGAGCCCTGGAACAAGCTGCCCAGAGAGGTGGTGGAGTCTCCTTCTCTGGAGACATTCAAAACCCGCCTGGACAAGTTCCTGTGCAACCTGCTCTAGGTAGACCCACTCTGGTGGGGGGGTTGGACTAGATGATCTCCAGAGGTCCCTTCCAACCCCATGTGATTCTATGATTCTATGATACAGATTAAAAAACTAAATTCATAAGATGCCACCTGACATAAATCTAGGTACAGTGCCACACTCTTCACTGGTACTTATTTCCTGGAAAGGCTGGTGGATCACTGTAACTCTGGCAAACATATTTGCTTAGGTGACTCTGAGGCTGAAAGCCATCTCTACAATCTGAAGTGTTGAAAAACTTTTAAGAAAAAAAAGTTTCATCCAAAATCACGTGTAAATGTAGGCAAAGGTTAAATCAAATCTGAATCTCTTTTACAGTACAGAAATGCAGAGCTGAGGTCACATTAAAACCACAATCCAGCTCTGCAGACAACACCCTGAGAAAAAGCAGACATTCTGAGAAAAACTCATTCATCCATAACAAGCAGGTTCTTCTCATCAGTGAGCACAAAACCAGAGAAGCAGAAAAGACCAGCAAAACATTAGTTTACTTTTACCAGTAATTTGTGGATGACTAGTTGGAGAGCACTGTGTGGCAGCAAGCAAAAAATGCTCAGTGTTTATATCAAATAATCCAGCGAAATGTTCCAAGACAAGCAAATCATTTACAGGAGGCTTTCAGTGTGGCAAAGGGTTTCAGGGTGGCTTTGCCAATGCACAGCCAGGCTCTGTTGGAGACGTTGTGTGTAACTGATTCTCAGCGACTGACCCTGGTCTCTGCACACAACAGTAGTGACCACGTCTGGCTGCATAAAAGCACTAGGTTTCTCACTCTAGGCTATCTCTCAAACGGTTAGGAATATGGGGTTGGAAAGCTTCTCTGGGAATACTGGAATCCAGTTCTGGGCTCCCCAGTTCAAGAGGGACAGGGAGCTACTGGAAAGAGTCCAGCGAAGGGCAACAAAGATGAT
>JAOQGH010000012.1:127613984-127631240 GCA_025769975.1 Gallinago jamesoni
CTAAAGGGTGGGTTGAAGGAGGAGGGAGCCAGACTCTTTTCAGCGGTTGCCAGTGAGAGGACGAGGGGTAACGGGCACAAGTTGGAACATAAGAGGTTCCACGGTTCCACTCAAATATGAGAAAAAACTTCACAGTGAGGGTGCCAAAGCCCTGGAACAGGCTGCCCAAGGAGGTCGTGGAGTCCCCTTCTCTGGAGATATTCAAGACCCATCTGGATTCAGTCCTGAGTAACATGCTCTAGCTCTAGGCAATCCTGCTTCAGCAGGGAAGTTGGACTGGATGATCTCTATGGTCCCTTCCAACTCTAAAAAAAATATTCAGTGAAATTCAGTGGATGCCAAATACAGTCTCTGTTATCAAGTAGTTCCTTTCATAAAGACACCTTTAAAATAGGAGACACAGCTAATAAATCCTGAAGTCACTATAAATTGAAAAATGGGGAAAAGATAGCAATATTAGAAGAAAGGTGAAGACGGCAGTTTGGTGTGATGTGAACAGGTAGCATATCTCTGATCTGCAGAGCAGAAGACATACCTAAGGGAGGAAGCAGAAGAGCTGCAGTGATTGGCACTTGTTTCCAGACCTGGTTTAGATTAGGACTGCCGTATTTGTGACAGGGGTTTCCTGGCCAAAAATATGTGTGTGTTTGCACCACGCAGATGGCCTACACATGGACTGGAAGTTCAACCCAACCTCAGCATGTCTGATGTAGTGGGCATGTGCTGTGCAGCTGTGCACGCAGAGTCAGTCGGATGGGTCCCGTACTCTCTGCGTTTACACTGTCATCTCTACGGTCTAGAAACTCATATGGCACATGTGCACTATGTAGGGTTTCTGGTTGCTTTTGGACTTCCTACATCCTGAGATTCATCATGAGGGTAAAAAGATGACATGCCTGGGACAACCCAGACAAATGGGGAATATTCCTTCTTGCGTATGACTTACCGGAAAAGGTGATTTTGTAGAAGCTGGGAGATAACCTGTTGTGCATTTGTGGGCTGGGACACAGACAGTATGAGCAAAACCAATGCTTTGTTCATCCAGTGAAAGAAAGTAAGTGTTTAATACATGACTCCTGGACCAAGCTGAGAATGAAATCATATCAAAGCAAAAATGCACCGTTCAAGCAACGCAACACGCCTCCCAGATGCATAAACCTTTGGAGTAAAATAAAACCACATGATCCCCATTCATAAAAGCAGCCTTTGGTGGCATTTGCTCTGCCTTTGACTTGCAAACATTCAACTGTGGAAGCTTTTGTTCATGAGGATATCTGCAGGGCTGTGTGTACTCTTACATGCACACGGCTGGTATTAAAAAGTATATATGTATGCAAACCTCTGTGTAAATAGGCATCCACTATAGTGATTATCTTGAATGCTTCTCTTCATTTTGGGAGCCAGGAAGCAGACAGTATATGGCTTTGATGAGCAAATGCAGAGTTGGAAGAACAGAGCAGATAAGCAACTATCATATAAATTGCTATTCTACGGAACTATTTGAAGGAATGTGTGAAAGTCGATTCTGCACTTTGGTAAAGCACTGCTTAGGAAAAAGAATATAATGAAGATGATAAACTGCTCATAGTGATAGGTGTGCACAGTTTGCAGCCGTGTGCAAGTTAAAATTTTATTGTGCACAGGGAGAGGGGCTTGAAAGATTTACAGAGAGGAAATTCACAATAAAAATGCAGCGAGCATTTTTGCCAATAACAGAACCTCTCGCCGAACGCCTCTTTCCCTTGCCATTTCAATTCAAGACCTAAATGTTATTCACTGACACGCAAACTAACAATGACATTTTAAAGCTTGCAGAGTGCACGTGCATCCAGCCCCCCTAGGAAGAGCCAGGCAAACACCTGACTCCTGCTGGGAATTTCGCTGTGGGTGCTAGACAGCTGCTGCCCATCAGTGTTTCCAGGTGTGCTTATTCGGTTGGGAGGTCGCTCCAGCTGCAGTCACAATCATAGCAGGGACCCAGGCAGGCTGGAGAAGAGACAGAGGACACGCTCAGATTTTGCTGCTTGGGCTGCTTTGGTTTTGCCCTGATTTAGAGCACCTGGCTTCTTGCAGGATGCAGATGTTTGCTCTGTTGCCCAAAACCCGGCACTTCATTCCCTTTATAATGAGCACTGTGACCTGGGGGAGTTATTAAATCTCTGGTTCAAAAGAATCTAGTTTTTCCTCTCTTTTTTGTTTCTCAGCTGACAGTCTAAAGTTCACAAACAGATTAGTGGAAGGAGTATATAGAAATTAAAAACTTAATTTTCAAACTCCTTTGAGTCAAATCTAATTGACAATTTGAATTATAGCCTGCGCTGTTCTTTGTTTCATTTTTCTTTGGGGAAATGCCTGGTTATAGTTTTGCTTTGTCCTTTACTATAATTTTACAAGCCTGTATTTAAAAATTATTCTGAAGCAACTTCTGGAGTCTGAAGCAATTTTAGGACTACTGCAGTGCTGGTGTGAGACCAAGCAATATTCAAAATTGAAGAGATTATACCTCACTCAGGAGACCAGGTACCTTTTTTAAGACCATCAATTTAATTAAAAAACACAGGCACTATATTAGCAGCAAGCTTATGGATCACCATATGCCAGTCAAACATAATGAAATACATGCAAATGTTAGACGGCACATTCTTTTGTCTCTGAAATTAGCAATCTCAGTGAACACTCTCCACGCGGTGTGGGGGGATTTACTGATTTATTTGGCTTTATATTTAAAAAAAAAAAAAAAAAAGTGCCTATCCAACTGTGTACCTTTTGAAGGATAAGAAAGGTTATAAATAATCCATTGGCAACAATGCTTTTTTAGAGCTTATGGTTTGGCATTCTCATCTTCCATCAAGGGATGTCTGCATCCTGCACAGCGTTGACATCCAGTCAAAGCACCCCCTTTTCTATAAACATACTTTTACCTTTGGAGTTTATTTGCATTCAAGGGGAAAAAAAGTCATGAAATTGAAGCCCTGGAGAAAATCACTTATGCTCAAGAAGCACATTTCAGCCTTTCTGTCTGAACAGGTTTGTTTTCTTTTCCAACTTCATTCTTCATCATTGTCACCCATCCACTTGGCCATTTGTATCTGGGGAGTCAGGGGACAGAAGAACATTTGCTCTTTGTATTTCTGCCACCATCAAGAGCTGGAGTGGAGAGTCATGATGTAACAGTTCCAGTGACTATGTGTCTCTGAGAATCTTAATAAAAACAAACTAAATTTAATGAAGGGATGAAGTCACAATTGAGAAATATACAAATAGTCCAACAGATACTGGGAAAATAATCCAGAGTGTGAATCTGATATGAGGAAAATTTCAGAAATAATCTTTTTGATTTTTACATCCAAAAAGAAAATAAAGTCTTAAGACTAGTTCTCAAGGAAATCACCATTATAGAACATTAGGTTTATGCCAATGGGAAGGAATTCTGCAGCTCTTTTCTCCTAGAGAAATACGATTTTGATATTATTGCAAGGTGTTTGTAGAGTTCCATTCGCATCATTTTTGGTACATTATTTTAAATTGTTACAGCTCTGTCTAAAGACATTATTTCTATCAGTACATGATCATCACAAGTTCCGTAATGACCAAAGCAATATAGTTTAGAAGGGTCTCGTGAAGAAATTGCCTTTTAAATCAATATAGCAGAATAAATTCTTTTTTTTTTTTTCCCTTTTCTTCATGAATATGACCATTCTTCACTAAATTATTAAGTTTGTTAGTGTTCTCAGCTTATCCTGGAGATATGCCATCATATTATGATCAAGGTCTATTCCTTCAAATACATTCTGGTAACAGTGGTAAAGTATTTACAAAGATGGTAAATCCTAAAGGTGTTTATGACAGAAAAAAGGCTAGATCCTGGGCCTGATGTGACTTTTTTTAATTAAAAAAAACCACTTCTCACATCTATTTTAAAATTATTATGATCTAAAATATTTTCTATTATTATTATTATCTATTTTAAAATAGCCCTGATCTATTTTGATTAACATGAAGCTAAAAATAAAATGTCCTCACTTTCCTGACACTTGTAGTCCTACGTATACAGAAAGATAAAGTACTGTCTGGGACTATCTAATCAACAATTTCTTTCATAGCCAAAATTTGGGTTGTTCTTGTTAAGTTATATAGAAAAAGAGAAATTACATTTGAGAAAATTGTAGTGACAAAATATGCCCTTTTCCTACAGTTGAACCACAGGATGTCACTGTTTCTCTTTCACAAGAAACAAGCTTCAGATGTGAAAGTAGACCAGATTCCTCTTAAAATTACAGAGATGCACAGAAATGACATAAAAAGCACAGAAATTAAGTCAGACGTTTCCTTTTGTATGTGTGAGTCAACCTAGGCAATGTGTTGCCTATGTAGAATAACAATTTAATATTCAATTCAGTCTCATAATGTACCAAGATTGATATATTTTTGGTACATCCCTCCAGACAGAACTGACACATATCAATATGTCCCATATTGCATAAAGAGTCAGGCAGAGCTGAACAGAGTTCAAGAGAAAGTTAATGCAAGACATTAAAACTTCTCGTAGCCTTCCCAGTTTAGCACTGAATTTCTAAAATTTAGCACCCTTCGCTACCACAAAGATGGATCTTGACAAACACATGCTGCTTATTGAGATTTAAATGATCCCTCTATAAGATCCTTGCTTGCCTTCTTACCTAGGGTTGTCCCACCATAGATACCCCAATGGGATGGTGGAAACTAACTTAGAGAGGCTTTAAGAGGTTGGTGCTCTTCAGGCAGTATTTTTCGGGAGGGCAGTGCAGAATAAAGTCCCTTTCTCACGGTCGCCTTGATGCTTCCTTCTACACATGGAAGTCTTCCCTCATTGCAGTAAATGAAGGAACTCCCTTACTCTGTCCAAATTTCCTTCCAAAGTACCTTGTCTAGCATTCCAGTAATATTGATCTGCCAGTTCACACGGGCCAAAATGCTGTTTATTTACTTGCTGTTGGCTGGTGGTTCCACTTTTAGCTTTTTGGGGCTTTCTTGGGGAGCAATCTTGTTCTTTCTGCATTTTTTCTCTATCCTGAGCACTCCGCTTGCACACAATAAATAATGAAGGCATTGTATTAGTGTCATAGATTTTTCTCATACTCTAAGATGTAGTGACAGGTTTTAAGAAATACTGGGCAGGGCTGGGGTTGGGGAGGAAACTGGTCCCTGGTTTTCTGGAATGGCTTGGGTAAAATGGAGGTCTTCTGGCACACTTTGCTCACCTCTCTGATTCCTATCCTCTTGTCACAGCTTCAGGAAAAGGGACTCTTCTATTTTCATTTCTTTTGTGGGATGGCACGCGGAATATATGGAAAATGTGTGGGAAGATTTTTCACAATCACCAATTTCATCCCTGCAGCCCACTGAGATCTCAAGCTGAATCACACCCTATCTTCTCCACGTCTAAAATAATTCCCATCCTATTCTTTAAAATGGCAGCCAGGAGTTGGTGAGAGGCGGGTGCAGTGACATGAAACAGAAGAGAATGCCCTACCTGCACAAAGCCTTTTTCTGAAGTCAAGGACCAGATCATCTGGCATCTCTCTCCAAAGTCTAAAATTTCCCGTCACTGAGGAGCTCCTAAAAATAATTATGCTTTTAATCTTCATTATAAACAACGAGGGTACTTTGCATGAATCAGTCTCACTAGTTCTCCTTCCAAAAGGAGAGGAGCTAGCAGTTTGGGGTGAGGGATTGTGTGGTGGTTAGCGAGACATATGGTGTGCAGCAGAAGGACCATACTGGATGCAACTGAAGGCAGTAACAAAATTCCCACCCACATCAGCAGATCTGAACCTGGTCCACAAACACTTTCTTTATTTGACAAAGCATAGTATAAATGACTTTCTGTTTTATAAATGGACTTTAAAGAAGAATTATAAATGCCATTGAGCTCTCCCGTGCCAATGGCATCCTCATTGCCATAGGAGATTGGAGATTAAGAAGGGTTTGTAAGACAGGTACCTAAACCAAATATGTGATGACAAGCATTTCTTAGAAAAATTTTCACTGTTTGGGGGAATATTTAGCTGAATCAGGCAGAGGTGTCGATAGCCTGGAGGACAGGGATATGGTATTTTATCTATTGATACGAGCTGGCTGGATGACACGTTTGTTCCTTGAGTTTCCTGTTTCCACAAACTGCAATGAAAACAGCTTCCAAAGACTAAATCTGTGTTCCCACTGGGTCTGCTTTTGCCACTCTTGCAGAGTAAATGGGGGGTCTGACTGTGGTGTGGACAGACACATCATCAATAGCCTCAGCAAGGCTAAACTGTGAAGCAGCAGCAAGGAAGATGCAGCAGCAGGGACAGCTGCTGAGGCTACCTGCTAAACACCCTTCTTGTACGACTAAATGTAATGCCTGGTCTTCCCTGGAGCGTTGCTGGGGCTGGTTAACACACGGCATCTTCCCTGCAGTCCCACCTTTGGGTGCAGCAGTAAGTTGGTCTGTGACAGCACTTCCATTGGAGCTTTTCTTCGTAGACCCCGCTGGCAGAACGTGCAAACAAGCACACCAACAGCCCCGATTCACAGCAGGCAGTGCAGTCATGGTAGTAATATTTTCTGCCAGTTCCTGACCGTGTGTCAAATTTTACTTTGCTCTGAATGGAAGGAAAATTTTCTCCAGAAGGAAAGACAAAGGAGATCCTATTAGATAGAAGATAGAACACTATAGGGAAAGTGAAGGGGTTACAAAGCTCTCCAGTGTCTTTTTTTTTTTTTAAGCTGTATGGAATTCTTTTTCTAATTTCTATTTCATTTTAAATGAATAAAAATAATTTGTAGGCCTTAGGACCCTCAGGGATACCGAAGCCTGCAGCAAATTTAAGCATACTTACCACTTCAAAGTGAACTGGGTTTTCTCTTACAGCAGAGTAGTTAGCATTTCAGGGGGGAAAATTCCAGGGTATTTCTCACCGGAGATGAGCGTGGAAGAAATGTACCTGGCTTCCAGCAGAAATAAGGTGGCTTTGAAATGTTATCTTTTGTTTATATAGGGCTGTTCCCTTTAATATCTTCTCAATCCTCTGCTGTGCAGACAGTCACAGCTTCAGTTAATGCTGAGCTGCAACATTCAAAATTTCTTCAAATTTGGGGAGATGGACACTCCGAAGACTTTCAGATCCAATGAGTTCTGGTTTTGGTAATGTTTGGAAAGCTGTTCTGATTTGAAGGGACAATTACTATAGGGTTTTTTGACGTGTTATAACTGCACTAGAAGATCCCAGAAGAGATCCATGCCCAGCTGTGCCATGTGTTTCTCTGGCAGGGTCAGATGATAGTAGATGTGAGGTCTTCATCAGTACGGGAGTTATCTGAAGCTCTGTACTTAGTGCTTTCTGCATTGTTTACATGTTCTGGTGGTGGAGCAAATTAAGAACTTGGATGGGAAATCCTACATTTAGCTCATAGTCTAGCTGGGAGTGATGACTGGAAAAAAGATTTCATGGGGTTTTAAGTGGCAGAAATTGGAGGGCCAAACCCCCTTTTGTGCAGCTGGAGCAGTGGTACCGGCCCATGGAGGCCACAGGTGCTTGATTGCTGCCTTGTTGGGGAGTTCTGCCAGAAATTCTGAGACAGAAAATTGGCTTGGCACTGACAGAATGACAGCAATTCCCAGTGTCAGACACTTCGTAGCCTCGGTACCTTCAGGCATCTCCAGGATAAAGCAGTAAATGAGGGGAGTAAATCTAAAGGAGTAGAGATGGGTGCCAGGTCCCTTCATGACTCTACTTATAACTGAAAATGTCACAAGTAAATTTTTCCAGCTCCTTTTTCTCCAGTATCAAGACTACATCGGATAAGTAACTGATGTCCTAAAGAAACCTAATTCTGTTTAAATCTGTCTGAATAGCTGAAAAATGTCATTTCTATTGTGCTGAATGAGATCAGTTCTAAACTGGGGACAATTAGCAACAAGAACACAGTGAACACCTTGGTTTGCTTCAAAAGCCATGGCAAAGCCACATCAACAGTTTCTCGTATTTCTCTCTACAGGCTACATTTTTGGAGATCAGAACTTCACAGGCTTCCTGAAATAAACAGAGCGCAGAAGAGAAGAGGAGAAAACGGGTGGCTGGAGACTAATGTCCTTCTTGCATAAGCTAGCAGGTCTCATTATGATTTTGCATAACTTTCAGCTAACTCTGAACAAAGTCCAGCACTCGGTGATATTGTGCTCATTTATTTTATGGGCTAGATCTCTATGGGCTCATAAAACAAGGACTGGATAATGCTTATTCTTGGATTTATTATATTTAATTTTCTAGTACAAATGTACAAGAAAATACATCTAGTACTCCAGGCTTCTTTGTCATAAATCCGAAATAAAATCAACCTAAAACCCAAATAATTTCAACCACTAGCAAAAAATATCTTTCATTCATTCTTTCAAGACCTTCCCTGCAATAACCTCCAAGTCTTTAAAGGCAAGCACTGCACTGGGAAGATCATTAAACCGTCTTTTTTTTTTTTTTTTGACCAAGTGGAGGAAGGAGGTTCAAAGGAGAAGGCTTCCCACAGAGAAGAAATTATTCTGTGAATGTCTGAACTACCTGAGTCAGAGTTTCTGCTAAACTGTGTCTTGAGATGACTTTGGTGTCTGAGAAGATGCTATTTTATTGACATTTTGGGGAAAATTGATTCAGTTTTTTGAGGGGTTCCCCCCCCCCCCTTTTTACCCCTGTAGCAAGAGAATCATGAAATCTCTCTCCAGAGTAAATCCTTTGGTTGCTTTCACATGAGCGTCTTGTAGGGTCTCCTTTGCTTATGTTCTCTGAAAATGTTAAATATCTCTGAAACCTCTACATCTCTGTCAAATTTGATTGAATCGGTCCAGAAGGGTCAAAAACCTTTGTGTCTGTGGGGCAAGCTGGACTTGCAAAACACCTGCAGACTCTAATCCAGGAACCCTGGTTCTTTAATAATCCCCCTTTCTAAATGATGAGGGCTGACCAATCTCAGCTGATTGTGGCTATGATAGTGCCCCATAGATGTGGGTTCCCACCTGTACAACAAGGGTAGTGTGTGTCACAGCTTGATGAGCCGTCCAGGTACAGAATGAGATCCTAACTTTAGTAGGATCATTGCACATGGGAAGTCAAGTTTGCTGTCACTCTCATTCACTCCCTTTGCCTGGTTATGGTACCAAAGGTGGCTCTGTCAGGGATCCCATCACCAGTGCTTCCCCGGACTAAATGGTTTCCTTTCCCACAGGGTAAACTGCTGAGTGACTCAGAGTGTGCAAGATAATTCCTTGTCACCTACAGATGTTGCCTTCCACACTTGTGTAAAGACCACCTTTCCAAAAAAAAAAAGCTACTGACTTCCCAAACAGCCAAGCAGAAGTCTCTTTTCCACTTTCCAACCTCCTCTGCCCAAATGTCTGTTTTAGAAATCTAGCAGTAAGGTTGGCCCAGGGACCGGTACCAGCACCTGGCTTCCCTCACAGCGTAGCACCAGCTTATAGAATCATAGAATCATAGAATTGTCTAGGTTGGAAGGGACCTTTAAGATCATCTAGTCCAACCATCAACCTAAATCTGATAAAAAACCAAAAGAAAACCATACAAAAAAAAAAACCAAACCCACATCACTAAACCATGTCATGACTGGTGTCTAGAATGTGACACCACCTTGTGAGGTCTGATGGTTAATTTTTGTGTGGAAAACAGAAAAAAAAAAAGAAAAACTGGCAAATGGGCAATAGAAGGTGAACTCCAGGAGGATCACCTCAGGGCTGAGCATAACAATTCCCTGCTCTTAAAACCACGTCCAGCCCAGAGTGACTTGTTTGGAGGCACTTAAAACAAGTGGGAATTGCTGAACAAAACACATTATAATGGGCAGGGGGGTCTCACTGAAGTGAGAGCCATGTTGCCCTCTGTTTTGTGGACTGGCTAATGCCACAGTCTAAGGGACACGCATCACATCAAACATATGAGAACAAGAAAACTCAGTGGCAACCCCCACTCACCCCAGCTGTGCTCTCTTGGCTCCGTACTGAACATGGTGATCATAAGCTGGCAGAGCTGTTGTAGAAAACGAGGTTTGGAACATTTAAAAACATTTTTGAGTGAATTCTGTTTATTAAACACCACTGAGACCTTTTATATTAATTTTCAATCCTTTCAATAACTTGTTTTCCAACAGCACTAAATCACTCACCTCTTCTTCAGATCTTAATTAGGCCATCAATTAGGTAAATCACATCTGCTTGTCCTTTTCACCACGGTTCCCTGTGTACAGTAGCTCTGGATATTTCAGAGTATACATCCACGTTGGCAAGGCGAGATTGGCATTGCTCCCGCTGCTATTGCCACCCACCCTCTGTGTTCGCAAGGGTGCACGCAGATGCAGCGGGGATGAGGATCACTTCTGCTGCAAATGAGTTGGGTTTGAACAAGGGAGGCACTCTTGGCTGAAAACCCCTTCGTGTACGCAAGTATAAACAAAATCAGCAATAAACGGGATCAGCGTACTCAGACTGACGATGAAATAGTTGCCGGCCCTTAAACAGCTGCAAACTGCTGTCACCCTGCATATTCCATGTTGTGTGCAACTTTTCCTTAGGATGGAGCAGCAGGCCTCCATGTTTCAAAGAGGATGCAGGTGTGGGCTCACACCTGGCATGTGCCCCCTTCGCCCTGCAGGCCCACCATGATGCTGGCAGACGGAGCATCGTGACCAATTCCCTTTGGCTTCTCAGTCACACGTGTTTTGTTCGGGATGCTGGGGACATCCCTGCAGAGCAAGCTCTTGGTCCTGCCTGATGCCACTCGCTCTTGCTGTGGTGGCACGCACCTAACTGTTTACCTCCCTTGTTTACAATGAGGTTGACCCCACCTAGGGTTCTCCATCAGTCTGAACCATCCTTATACTCTGTGTCTTAAACTCTTGTTGGTGAAGGTGGTATCAGTCCTCCTGGGCTGAATCTCTCTCGCTCATCAGATGGCTTCACTTCAGAACCTCACAAATTAAGGTTTCTTATGTTACTGGACACAGCTGAAGAAAGAACATTTCACTGCAAAATCTGGCTTTGAGATTACAGGTCCTGATTCTTCTCTTCTGTGCTCCTTACAGAGGCATTGCCACTGAGAAAATACAAGTACAAAGCAGATGTAAAACACTATTACTCAAAACTCCCCCCTCAGAAAGAAATGTACTTATTACACTTCCCACACTTGGAAATTACTTGCCTAACATGAAAGGCAGTATATAATTGGTCCTTCGTAGTTAATTTGCTTGTGGAACATAATAATAGTGTGCATATTACTGAAGAAGGCAGATTTTACAAGTATTCCTTTAACAACTTAAAACAGTTGGATGAGACATTTAAAATTATACTACACTTTTCAAAATAAAAAAATAGGTTTCAAATTTTAGCCTTCAAAAGTTAAAAAATTACTATATTAAGATTGCATCTAAGACTATTTTGCTACTATGTGTGTGCACTTTGAAGCAGAACTACTTTTATGAACTTACAACTTCTCTGCTAGATCCATCGTTTTTGATGAACGAGGATCAGATGCTCTGGTGTAGAGTTATGATGTTGTCATAAAGGAGGATGCCCTTACCCGGAGGATGCTTGTTAAACAATTTGGGAATCTGATTCAGTGGATTGCAGGGAAATAAATTATTTCATCATTAGTTCAATGATTTGCAAGTGTAGAGAGGTGGATCCTAAATCTATGGCACGTGATTCCTCTGTGAGACTAGGCAAGTTGTGTAAAACCTCATTTTCCTCTGAGACTCACTAACCTGCTGGTTTCTTGTTTTCTGGACTTCCAGTGCAAGTTTCTGATGGCCAGGTTAAGAGAAATGCCAAGAATCATGAAGGTAGGACTGGTGGATTGGAACCATGAGAGACCATGCTGTGGGTTAAAATTTGCTGAGTCACCTGAAATATCAGGACCTCATCATCTCCAGTGTTCATCCAAAGGAAGGAGTTTGGGGTTGTCCATGATTCAGTGTCCCAAGGGTTAAATCACTGGTGCAGCAGAAATGCCATACAGCTGGGATGGGTAATGCCTGTGGAAGAAACAAGCATATCTTGCTTATTATTTCTTTCGGTTTTGGTTTTGGTTTTGTTTTCTGTTGTGTGGTTTTTTTTTTAAACTATATTTCCATTTTAAAATCTCAGCAAGAAAATGTTCTGAGAGGGTTCTACCAACATATGTAACATACAGTTTGGAGTTAAGTGTGAGGGAGAAAATAATTTGCGATAACGTTGCCTCAGCCTCATTTTCTGCACCCATATATAAAACCAGTGCACAAACATTCACTTTTTCTGATAAAATTAAGTCTTTTTTTCTACTCTGAATCAATTCATCAGGCTCTCCTGACCACAACTGTGTCTGGCTGAGCTCCTGTTTCCAAGGCTGAACACCCTGAGACTGTTTATTCTTCTGGCGAGGACAGCATTCCCCAAATCTGTGGCTTGCTCCAGAAGTTCATGATCTTGCAACAAGAATCAGTCAAGCCACAGACTCTCCAAGTTAAGCCTAGGCTGCTGCACTTTTTTTTAGAGGGGGCCACAGAGTTCTTCTGTCCCCAGATGAGGTATTCCCCAGTGCTGTTTAACACAGCATTTTTAAGGAAGTCCAACTAGTTTTAAAGGTCTCCACCTCCTTCCCACCAGCCTCTCACCCTCAGCTGTCCCCCTTGCCCTTATTTTGCTGGTGCAATGGACTGTGGGAGAGTGATGTCAAACAAATTGGGAGAAGGCTTCAGGACAAAACACACACACAAAACTTACCTGAAAGATTTTTTTACTTTTTTGAACTCAAATTCTTCTGAAGGCCCCCAAGGTGGGAGTGCTGGCTTCAGCATAATCTGTATCACAACCACAACCTTCTGTATTGCCATAAATTACTCTCTGCTATCCTCAACCATTAATTGCCTTCCTGTGATCATGTATGCGACAAGATCCTCCAAGACTTATCGCTTCCATCTAGTATTAAAAAGCTCTACAGTAATAATGGGAAAAATCAGGGCTATACATAACATTCACAGAAGTGCTACAGCCCTTTGTACCACTCTTCCTTCACCAAGAGGTTATATGACCAAGTCTTCTTTGTCCCTTGCCTTAGTATTTACTGTACTTTCCAAATGTTAGAAGCTATGAGTTGCACAAAACCAAAATGTTTCTCCAGCTCAGCTGCTCGAATCCTCCAGAGGTTTTCTCCTGGCCTTTCTCAGCTGCAGAAGGGAAGACTGCTTCTTCTTTAAATTCCCAGATGAATCTTGATAAAAATAGTGCGGCACTCGTATTCATACTAATGCACCTGCAGTATCATCTGCCTCCCAGCTATGAGGCTGCAAATTTCTGCATTTATCTGTGCAGTTAAATAAGTTAAAATGCTTAAAACTCTCTGCTGGAATAAAACATGCCTGCAACTCTGCAAGCTCTGCAGAAACATTGCAGAGAGACAGGAGAAAGGGTATGTCCTGAACAGTCTTGAATGATGGGAAATGCATATAACATTAGATTAGATATAATATATCTATAACATAGATTAGATTTAGATTTAAAATCAAATGATTTAAAACTTTTTAGGCCATTTTCCAAAATGCTTTTTATGCTCATACAATGTTATTTCCGCAGTAATGAATTAGTTTTGGTTATTCTTTTTTTGTTTGCAAACAAACTGCTCCGGATCTCCTTCGTTGGTGCTATCTCTAGTTTGACCTCCAATAAAAAATACTTAATTATCATTTTTTCTAACATTTTAAGCATTTTTTCAGTCCACCATGCCACAGTAAAGCCTTGAACTCGCTTGTTTAAAATTAATAAAATTTGAAAATTTATTTCCTTCTTTATCTTCTAGGTAATCTTACTGCTTGCTTTGATGGCTTTGATGTTCAGTTGTTGATGAATGCAGCATAAGTGGATGTGGAGATACTCGACTGGTGGATTTGGCAAGTGGAGATCTTGCTTACATAAACAAAGACTCAGGGCGGGAGAAAAAACAACCAAAAGCAGCTCTGGGGGCACTTTAAATGTATGTCACAGTCTCACAGTCTCCTCCAAGTTAACAAATTGCATTTTAGAACTGTGTTTGGTAATTATTGCATTCATACCTCAGAAGTAAGACCTAGGCATTATGGTTGGTTGGAATTCATCTGAATAAATAACAGTTTGCCACATTCTTAACAAAACCATTATTCATTAGAACTACTATGTATTAACAGCACGGAATAACATTTGGCAATCGCTTTGGGTATACATTACTAAAAGGTCCATAGACGCATACAAATTGCTCAGTGCGCTAATATGAAACAGGGGCAGTAATGAAACAGTAGAGTGAGTATTAAGCTCCAGGACTGCAGCTTTATTCTGCAAAACGCTCCTCTTGTAATTTGTAAACATCTTAGAAACTTGAGTGTTTTTAAGCTATTTAATGGTTGTTAGGCGTAGGACTGGATTTGTATTTGCGGCAGGACCCGTCTGCCACTTTCCTTCTGCAAAGGGCATTAGTCGCAGACTGAATTGGTCAAATGGCTTTCAGGCTTGACAGCAATAGCTCTTAAGGTCTTTAGAGTTTCTTGAACACAGATTTCTGCAGGCAGTTATCATGTAAAGATGCTTTGAAACAAGTAGGCAAATGGGTGCTATGGCTGGTAGAGCAGTAGGAAGAGTGTAGATAGGATGGGAGACTTATTTGGCAGCTCCTTAAAAAGAAATGACATCTCTATGACATCTCTTCGAACCACATGTGACCTCCTTCTGCCCATGTGCATGGCTCTGGATTGCATGAAAAGGAGAATACACCTCTAATGAACCAGTAAATGACGAGTCTTACATGAAGCTTCTATTTTATCCTGCTCAGAAGAGGTGTAGCCAGGAAGAAAGCAGTTCTTCTGTACATGCAAAATTTCATTTATCATACACAAACATAATTTCACCAAAAAAAAAAAGAAAGGCAGCTCTATCAAAAGAATTTCTGGGATCTCATTATAGTGTCTGGACACTTCTGGACCTCTAAAGAAGCTATGAACACTGAGTTGATCCTACTGTCCTAAAGAACAGAAAAAGCTAGACACACACTCTCAAAGGCACTGGAAACATTTAATTTCCATATCAGTCTGAATTACTTGCTCAAGATCTTGCAGAAAGTCTCTGAACAAGCAAGAAGCTGAATTTTGTTACCTCAAGTTCTAGTTTTATGGCTTATGACTCCAGTCCAACCACTGAAATCTGCACATAATCTATTAACCAAATAAAGGCTCCTTCCTTTATTGAAATCCAAATAGTTTCCAAAACATCTGCTTCCATTTCTGTTGGCAATGTGGAGGATACATTGCAGCTACTTTAAGGTAGAAATAAGGTTCAAGAGTCATAGATTTGTATACATGTTACCCATCACCCTGACAATGTATAGGAAATGAATCTGCAATGGAGCCAACTTTAAAAGTTGGAAGGAACAATATATTTTCTATAAAGGGAGAGGACTAGAGCGCTCCTTCTGGTGGTATCAATTTAAAAAGGTTTTGTAGAAAGTTAAACAAGCAAGCCTTAACCTGATTTCTGATTCATTGATATGAGATGATACTTCGAGTGAGAGGAAGGACTAAAGGAAGGGAATGTGGAAGGAAAGCATAACCCCAGCCAATTGCTTCTTGTCTTCTGTGTGATAATGTTCTATGGCTACAGACTTGTGGAAATGCATTTGGGAAAAGAAAAATGCCGAGAAAGAAATCTGAACAAAGAGTGCTTTTCCTCTGGTGTTTGCAACAGTCTTTCTAATATCTGACAGGATGCTTTCAGAACAGCCAGGATGTTCCCATTCTTAAAGGAGGTGTACCACCAGGTCTTTGGTGTCTCCAGACCATTCCAGAAGTAGTCAGGCATCAGAAAGCTGACATTTATCACATAGACTTTCTCCTTTGTATTGGAAGTTATGATTTGCTCTTACAATCAGTAGAATACATGGCAGATGAAATGTGTCTGTGTGTATTCCCATAATTCCTTGATGCAACTGTCTTGTTTGTTTGCCATCAGCATTTTAGGAGAGTGTCTAACAGAATCCAGAAATTCACATTTCATAACCAACACCTGATTTCTGTTAGGCTTAAGAAAGGTTTTTAAAAAGTTGTGGTAACAGAAGACACTTACTTTGCCTTGGGAGAAAACATATTAGTTCCACAGCAGAACAGTAATCATAAAAGGGGTGGTGGTGTGATAGATGTAATTTATTAGCTTTGAGCATCTACAGTGAACTGAAATTAGCACATTCTTATTATGGTTTCCAGTGATGAAGTATTTAATTACTGGGAATAGCATCACCTAACTATATTTTAGAAATGGACGTAAACTTGTCTTCTGTGTTTAAATTATTTGAAAGGCTTTTTGCTTTCTAGCAGCCAATTTAAATAGGAAGAAGAATCTACAGTTAAAGGCTGGCCTGCTCAGTCCTTCACAAGAAGTCAGTGGCTTCACCTGAAATTTTGCACTAGCATAATTCAGCTCTAAGTCACACGTACAATACTATTCACTCTTTTATAGTTAGGTCATAGAATGAACAAAACAAATTTTAAATGCAACCAGGAACAGACCAACCTCACTGCTTCTTGAAAAAAGAGAGAGGAATGGAAATTTTTGAGCAGATGAGACTTACCTTGGAAAATGGGTACACAAGGCAAATACATGGCACACAGAGCTCAGCTCTCTGTAGTCTTGGGTGAACAGGCTGGTGGGAAGAACAGGTCAGAGCTGCTTCCAACAACATCTGGCAAAGTCACTGCTTATCTTTTCTTGGTGGGAGCTAGCAGGCTGCTCTGAGCAGCACTTTGTCCCTCCAAGCCTCTCTCTGCTCATTCAATAGCACAGCACGCGGGAAAACGGGAGCCCTCCCTTCTTCTGCTTAGTGGGTGTAGAAGTATGGTTAGACAGGAGAGACCTTGGGTTACATGGGCAGTAAAAATGGCAAAAGGAGTGTGCAGAGTTTCTGTCTGGTGAAGACAGATAATTATTGCTTTGGGATTCCCTTTTTATTTAAGAAATAAAAAAATACCAAGGAGGAACGCTGTTTAGGCTATAGATATTATTTCTTTATTATTATTATTATTATTATTGTTATTATTATTATTATTTCTCTTCTGGAGAAGAGAAGGCTCCGGGGACACCTCATGGCAGCCTATCAATATCTGAAGGGAGCTACAGGAGAGCTGGAGAGGGACTCTTTGTCAGGAAGTGTAGTGACAGGACAAGGGGCAATGGTTTTAAATTGGAAG
>JAOQGH010000012.1:127631340-127664555 GCA_025769975.1 Gallinago jamesoni
CAAGGCCAGGCTGGATGGGGTTTTGAGCAACCTGGTCTGGTGGGAGGTGTCCCTGCCCAGGGCAGGGGGGTTGGAACCTGATGACATTTAAGGTCTCTTTCCAACCCAAATGATTCTATGATTCTATGATTATACAACATTGTTAAAATGTTGGCATTGGAATTCATTTAACTGAAGTGTGGTCGTTTAGAAAAAGCTGCAAAACCTGAGGTTCTGCTTAAATAGTGTTAGTTACATGCATTCATCCACGGCAAAGCTGCTGGAAGGCAAATCCATAGCATCTATAGCATATCACCACTGAAAGACTGGCAACGATGTAGGGCACGTGAACAAGCCCGTCAGCCTATTTTCTCTGAAGCTAAACAAAGAGCATTGTGCTGCATTGCCTAACGTTTGAAAAGACTCCGGGTTGTATAATAAAGACTAGATTTACTGAGTTGCAGGTTAACGTGGAGCACCTGAAGAAAAGGATGATCACAGGCTTGCATGCCTTTTATCTGTATGTAAGAAGGCAGCAAAGAGAAGGAACTATTCGTGCTTTTAGCTTGAGTATCATTGAATTTAATGAGAGATAAGTGGCTAAAACCTCGTGCAACACTTTGAAGTTACAGGGGTCACTCTGTCTTCTACTCCATTGAAATGACTAATAAACCAGTCCGGAACTATATATATAGATTTTGAAACAAGTAAATAAGTCAGCATTACAGTAACACAGGTATGTTTGGCCAAATAAATCAAACTGTTAGGGGAAATTATCCAAAAATAAGGCAGGTTATAACTGATTACATGACAGCTGAATTGGGCTGCTATGGAACACTGTCAAAGATATCTCCCTCCCTCAATTCACAAGATGACAATAAATAAAATGGCATAATTTAGCAAGACAACATAGGTGGCCTTTAGTTAATTTTATTTACTGTGTTTGTTTATGTGTAAATACAATATTAGAAAGTACTTATCTGCAGCGTTCTTTGATATTCCACTCACAGCACAGCAAACAAAGCTACAGCAGGGGAGGACAGACCTTGGCAACCACATAATGGTGCTGACCAACAAATTACTGAACAAAATGTTTCACCCACAGATTAGAGCTAACCAGTTACAAAAACCTGCCCTTACCTTCTCATCTGCCATCTCCAACCAGCTTGGCTTTGCCTGGAAGCATTCCCAGAGGCCAAGAGACTCAAGATACTAAGTGCTTACCTTTGTGAACAATAATAGTGTCAGCTGCTGTATTTAGACTGGTTTTGCCTGGAGTAGGAACTTGAGGCAGGAAAGACGAGTGAACAGACTTTAAATACATATTTTCTAGGAAATAATCTTCATAACGCACCTGTAAAGTGAATGAGGATTGGGGAAGGTTGTTGGGCACGCTTATCTGACAGAAAATTTTTGCTTTGTCATTTTCTCCAAAGGACATTGCCATATGTATTCTTGTCACATAGAAGAGCCAACCAGTCTTGGACTTATGGTTGGATAGCAGAATTCACTGTCCTTCACCCCAAATCAAGGATTTTTATGGCTGTTACCCACTGAGGCTTTATTAGAACTCACCTCTGCAGATGGGTCCTTGAGCAAAGGGGTGGAAGCGTTGCTACAGCCATGACAGTCCTTGGGAAGCAGACATCTTTCTTTAGACAAACTGCTAGAGGTGCAAAGATGAGACGCTTTTGGTCCACCAAAGTTCTTCTGCTCTGAAGGAAACACATTTGGCCATTTGAGTGTATTGATCTTGACAGTTTTTACACAAGATTTCTTTGAGTCTTGGCGTTAACTACTGTCCTGGTTACGCAGAAGTAGCCATCAGCATCTTAGTCCTGCATTAGTGTTCACAAGAGCATGTTCTTGACTATAAGAAGGGTGGTGAGGGATTCACATTTATTGTGCCTGAGTGACTTGAATGACATTTTCTCCATTTAGAAGCATCTCCACTTGCAGACTCAGCTTGGGATCTGAAAGTCAAGCTGTGCATTTTCTGGCTCATACAGCTTTGCCATTAAAACTTCATTACATCAAATTCTGCTCACAATTAAACCTTTGCAAATAAATTGTCCTCTGAGTTTGCAAAGGAATAGTTGAGGAGGCAGTTGGTCCTG
The DNA here is from genome assembly GCA_025769975.1 of Gallinago jamesoni. Classification (NCBI taxonomy): domain Eukaryota; kingdom Metazoa; phylum Chordata; class Aves; order Charadriiformes; family Scolopacidae; genus Gallinago; species Gallinago jamesoni. Next base: position 127,633,437 of record JAOQGH010000012.1, read on the forward strand.
GAATCGGAAAACATTTAACAAATCTTTTGGTGATATATGAGCCAGAACAGAAAATTACTTTCTCTCTCATACTAAGCCAACACTAAGAAATGAAAGCAAAAAAAAATATTGCAAAAATTTATTTTAGTACTAAATACATTGGATAAAAATACAGACAGGGAATAGATCAATTGAGGGAAAGGACGCTATTTCTTACAGTCGATTTTCAGAATAAAGACACATTTTAAGAAAGATACAGGTTTGTGTTGGAATGAAGAATTTTCTTTTATATATGAAGGTGAGTCACACTGTCTTGGGGCTTCATTTGCTTAACTGACAGGCAGAAAATAGGATTCTGACTAGTACTGCAGCTCCTCTAGCTTCATATGGGACTTGAAATTGAAAGTAATAATAAACTGTAACGTTAATCACTCCTTTATTAGAGCAGGGACTGAGAATCAAGTGGCCTAGGTTCTTTCTTTGACTCTTTTATTGAATCCTTATCTGATCTGAAAAATATTAACTTAAATGTCAGTTTGATGTTCAGAGATTGCTGCTACTTGGTCCTGACCCACAGTCTCAGGGCCAGGCCGTTTTGATTCCCAGCCTAGCAGCCCAGTAAAACCAGCACACGAGCCCACGCACAAACAGGGCACCTCTTCACACTATTTCTCACGAATGCACAGTGCCAGGACACAAGGCTACTGCACAGAAAGGGCAAAGCACTGTATCAAAGCACGTCTGAGTGTCTGAGAAAATCAGACACAGCCAGTGTCTCAGCCAGTCCCGACAATTTTTCTTCCCCTGTTTCCTCAAAAAATATTTTGCAGAGCAAACGTGGTGGCCAGGGCAAACGGCTGCGATGTGCTGGACACACCTCCCACACTGCAAAGGAAGGCTAGCTTTGTTAGGAATGTTCTCCTGAGATCTTGGGGGCTCCATGGCAACCCTCATCACCGGGGACAGCCATGACTGGGAGAAGTGTCTTTCCATCCCTCTTGTTTCCTGGGGCTGCAACACCAGACGCCGCGCATTGTGATGGCTTTCAGAACAAACCTTTCCAGCCAGGCACAAGTCCCCATGTTATTCATCCCTCTCCAAACTCTTCCCTAGCACCCACAGGTACGTCGGATATCCTGTGCCTCTGAACAGAAAGCAGTGGGGCTCCTGGGAAGCTGGGTGTGATAGTGTTGCCCACCACAAAATGCGTCAGCTCATGCGTTTTTTCAAACAACTCGTGCAAGGGTTAGGCTGACCCGCATGATAATAAGATTTATAACGAAAGGAAAGAAGACAAAAACGTTTCAGAGGAACGACATAATTCTTTGTGCCCTCGACACTTATAAGCAATCTTTTCAGGCCTGCAAATTGGACCTTAAAATACTCTCCAGGCATGATCTAAACTAAGACTTCAGAGGATGCTCATATTTTGATTCTGTTTCAACTCACTTGCAATCACATGTCAACCACCTGCCTTCAGTCTTCTCTATTAACCCAGCTGGTCTCTCTCTTTTTCTTTTTTTTTTTTTGTGAAATTGAGGATTTCAATGAAAACCAGATGTTCCATCTGATCCAAACTTTCCTGGGTAAATAAATGCTCACTTTGTTCCGTCCACTTAGTTATAATATACCAAACCATCTCTAATGGAAACGCTTTCACAGGCCATTTAGTAAAAATAAGGTCCCAGTTCTCCTCGAGAGACATTGATTTTGTGTGCTAATGCAGGAAATAGTGGCAAGAGTCACTATGCCCTGATTGATGCTTGTCCTTCCTATGTGCTGCGGTGAGGTCTTCTTAGATGAGAAAAGAGCTTAGCAGAGACCGTGAAAGCCAGGGAAAAACCTTGGGTGCACTCTGAAGCCCACAGCTTAGTGTAATTATGAGGAACATGGGAGGAGGAACTGTGCATGGAGATGTTTGGAAGGGAACATGAGGCAGCGTGGATCAACCATGCAAAAGAGTGGGGCCAGAGCAGCAAGCAATTGCAATATTTGGAGACAAATCATGCTGAAGAACAGCATTTTCCAACCTCATTGGCAGCCTACCCTTTCCCCAACCTCAGGCAGGGAAGCCAGCTGTCCCCGAAAAACAATTCATTAAATTGGTATAACAAAAGGCAATCAGTTCTCAGTGGCAACATTTGGTACTGCCCGTGGTGGTGTTCACGTCGCAGACACCCTGCCCCATGGCAGCGGGGGAATCGCTGGGGTGTCGTCGGCAACAAGTCAGGTGAGGCAGTAAATGCGGGTTCCCCAGTACATAGCTCACAAAACGATATATTCACCTGAATCCACCCTTGCCTTTTGTTTCTCCAGCTCCCGCAGTCATCTCAAGGTGATGACGTGCTGCGCCTGGCTAGGAAGCAGGAATCAGGAATGCAGCAAATCAGCATCGGGGTAAGTGGGGGCTGTCTCTCTGGTCTTTGACTAGCAGACGATGTTTGGGGTGGCTTCATGAGCACCTAGCCAAAGTTGTTTGGATATGAATAAACAAATGTTCATTATTTTAAGAAGAATATGACAGTCTTTTGTGGGAAAAAAAAGAATTATTCCAGTTCCTCTCTGCTCTCCCTCTGCTCTCCCTCCTCTCCCTTAGAGAGACAGGGGGTTTTATGGCCACTCTTGACACCGATGCTCTTTAGCTTGAGATAGAGCTGACCATGGCATTGTTTTTGTAGACCCGCGAAAATATTTTTTATTCCCTTAGACTTCCAACATAAACAGATTTTGCTTAACCATGTTTATGTCACTTCATACCATGCAGAACTGAGAATGTTAGAATAGGACAGCAGGCTCTTCAGGGCATCAAATTAGCATCATTTTAGATTAAAAAAAAAGAAAGGAGGAGGACATACACCTTTCACTGTATTTCAAGTGTAGATTACTATAAGCCACTTGCTTTTTCTGGCAGCTTTTTCACTTTCAATATTTATTAGAGGTTCTGTAGGCAAACACAGACAATCTCCAGGAGTCTCCAGAAGTCTTCCAGAGAGAAGCAGGGCACTGGCTGAGCCTCTGCAAGGGGTGGGAAGCAAGTCTGCCTGTGAAGGCAGAACACCGATGGCCCAGTGTGCCCAGAAATTGTCTGGCACAGTTTTGCTGTGCTCTGAGCTTGTGGGAGCTGATGAGGGCATTGCATCTGGCAAAGCAGCAGCTGTTACTCCACGGTTCCCAATAACTTATGGCAAGAGCAGGAGTTGGGAAGGTAGCTGGAGCTGGAAATCCCTGAACCTGCATTCCAGGGAGGAAAAATGTTCCCAGTCAGCTTCAGCGGGAAGGGGCTGGGGCTGGGTGAACCTAAAGAGATCTGAACGATGTTACTCCTTTTTGGAACTTGTTCAGAACCACGCATGGACTTGATATATACCACAGCCCGTGCTGCCTAGTGTGTATTTGACCCAAGGAATGGAGAGAGGGATGACAGTTAGTTGGTCACGCACAATTCTGAGTGAAAGTCAAGAACCAAGCTGCTTGTGGTGGGTCACAGGACAATTTTACAGTACAGCATCTTGGCAAGAACAAGCTCAGGGAACAAGGGAAAAATAAGCCAGACTATCTAGGCTCTCAGGGAAGAAGTCTTGGAGGTCATACAGGTGTCTGGGATCTCTTAGAAGAATTAGGAATGGAGGAGAAAGCAGAGAACAGCTTTGTACAGTTATATTCATCCTTAAAGGGAGCTCTTCCCCTCTAACTCTTAACTTCATCTTTGTCCCCTGCCTCCAGTGGGACACAGTAAAGCTCAGGGACCGTCGGTGAGAGAGGGCTCAGCTCCTGCACACTGCTCTGAAGGTCTTGAGCCATGCCAGCTTCAGCCTGTCCTCATGGGCAGCCTAAGCATCCGCTCTCCTGCCCTCTTCCCACTTCCAGAATGGCTCCATTAAAACAGATGTTTGCAAACCGCTGCCTGCTGAAAGCATGCGAACTGGTGTCTCCACACAATGTGCCTTAAGGGCAGTAAAAATGAGTTTTCCCATTCTGCAAAGAAGGAAATGAAATGAAAATTGTTAAGTGACTTACTTAAGATCGAAGAGGGAGGCCATACTGGAGCTTGGAAGAGACACTGGAAATCACGCAGTGCATTTCTGAGGATGAATCCTTTCTGAAGGACCCTCTGCTCAGGCTCTTCTGCTCAGAGAGATACAACCACAGCTTCAGCCAGAGAGGCAGAAGTGTTCAGTACTGAGGTCTTGAACCCCTTCAGATTGTCTGAAAAATATCTGCGCTTGAATTAAAAACAAAGGCAGCTCAGCTTCTCGCAGAACACAAAATCCAGCCCCAGACACCCCCAGAGAGGCCATGAACTAAATGTGGTCTTGAGGGAAAACAATGACAGGTTTTTAATCTAAAGCTTTTCTTTTACCAGATCCCAAAATACTGGTTTAAGGTTGATAAATTGGAGATTAGAACATACACAGGGCTTTCAACAAATTATTCAGTCACGGTGTATTGAAGGATTTTTTAAATAGAGAATTACATGCATTTTTAGAAAATATGTAACGTCTTAGAGCCACTCTGGAGCTGGAACAAAACATGTTTTCTTTATTTAAAATGTAATTTTTATGGATGCATTAGACTTGGAGCCAGAGAAAACATTTTTAACTGCTGAGGTTTTACAGGCACTCTAGGGTTAGGAAAGAAAGCTGAAAAAATATTCTGCCTGGCAGATTTTTTAACGCTTCATTTAAAAGTAAAATAAAAACCTAAAAAATATTGTAACCCTTCCACCTGTACCATAGTTCACCCAAATGAAAGAGACACCTTTCATTTCATCCCTTCCTGCTTCAATGAGCCCAGATTCAGGACAAATTGTCTTGTGTGAATGGAAGGTGCCACCTCTGGGCTGAGGATCACAGCAAAACCATTGGGAACAGTCCTTGGTCCACAACAGTGGTGACCCTCTTGGTTTAAGAGTAAGCTTCAATGTCTTGCATGTAAAATGGAGAGAAAATGTCCTTCCTTCGACCTGACTCATTTAGGTGTGTTGGGGAGCAGCCTGGGCTGTCACTGCATCTTGTTTGTATAATGCCTTTTCCAGAGAAACCTTCAGAGATACCTGGGTTTTGACATAATTCAAGGCCATTGATGGCAGTCTGAAATTCCACCTCTAAAGGTTAAAATGTGATTGCTCGTTTGCTTAATCAAATAAATAAAAAGGAATAATATCTTGTTTTGTTAAAAATGAACAGTTCTCCTCTCCAAGAAAAGTGTAACCCCCAGGAAAGGACCTAAAGAAAGTCTTGAACAAACAGGATCTCCAAAACATCAGCACGTAGGAAAGCACAGGGCCTGACACAGTGCTTTGTGCATCGCCAAGAGAAAAATACATGCCAGACTGGTGTGCACCTTAGTGTCTGGTGAGTCAGATATAAAAGAGGCTTTCTATCCACATTTTTTATCCACATTTTTTTCACATTGAAATTCTTGAGCATGGAACCTGCAGATCTGTGGGTGAGAGTAGATCCCACTGATGAACAAACCCTATGAAAAAAAAGGCGGAGGGAAAGATGTATCTTTTTTGTTTGCACTCACAAAGAGCCTAACCTGCTCAGATGAATAACGGTGTGCTGTTCTTCCTCGCTCATATGAGGACTTGATCCTGCAGTGCTTGAGTTTCACATGTGGTAAATCAGAAGTTTGGTGTCTGCTCCTGCACTGTGTTCAATATAGGGTGGCTGAGGTGTGATTTCTGCACAAAGCTCTTAGCAAAGCTTTCTTTGAAATGTGGGTGGGTGCTCCTGAACTAGGTGGTTTCAACTGTAGCATGGGGCAAAAGGCCATACTCACAGCACGATTGTATAGCCCACAGAAGCAAAGAAAATAGGGCTGAAAGAGAGCAGGAAAGGCCATCTAATCCACTCGTTTGCACCGTGGGAAGGTCGTTGTTATCAAATTAATGCATCACCTAACTTAATCTGAAAACAAAAAATAGTTATGTGTAAGGATGATCAAAATTTTTCTCTTTCAACTGTAGAACTGACTTCTGAGAGGTGGTACAGCCCACCAGCCCTCAGGATTTGAGGTCCACAGTATGACATGAGTTAGTCCTTTTGTCTTTCCATGTTTCCATCTTGCATTTTCTATGCTGTGGACAGTGCTGATCTCCTAGTCTTATCCTAGGTCATATGTAGATCACTATTAAATTAAATCAATAATTAATTGTTTTGTCTCAAATCCTTAGTTTGGAATTATAGATGATGTGCTGAATTAATAGTACAGCCTTCTGTAAAGTACCTGGAGATGTCTTGGCATGATGAAGTGCCAGACAACTTTGCTGTGATGTTGGTATAGGTGTAGAAGTTGTCAGTCTGACACTTTTGTGAAGAAGACACTTATTACCAGACATTACTGAGTTGAAAGTTTGCCATTTTCGATAAAAAAAAAAAAAAAAAAAAGAGAGGAATCACTGGGCTATCATGTACATTTTCATTCACATGCAACACATTCCTCTTCTTAATCCTCAATGTGCTCATGGAGTCGATTATTTCAATTTCTCTTGCACGCTCAAAAAAGCTTTATTGTTACTACAAGACTTAGCCTTCAAATTTAGAGGAAAATGAAAAACACTACCAGCCACCACTTGATTTTGATGGGAAGGAAAGCAAGTGATGAAAAGAAAACCCTCTCACAGTGTCAGCATCAAGTACCTGGATTACTGTCAAAGATTAGCTCCTATCAGCTCTGAAGAGTTGTTCAGCAGAGACACTTTAGGAGGCAACCATAACTGCCAAACAAATGCTCATTGGGATCCCTAGGAACCCAACATGATTAACAGGTAAAGGTAGACCAGGGAAAGAAAGGAAACAGCTACACATATGGTTTGGGAGAGATGGATAATTTAAGGAAAGAGGGGAAGGTGAGGACAAGGAGAGGTCCAGGTAGGTAACAGTCTTTAAAATTGGGGAAAATGATGGAGTGAGTATAGAAAGGCAAGCCACTGGAAAGGTTTACTAAGAGACCAAAAACAACCAGAGCGACCAAAGGTGAATGCTTTTCCCTGCAGAATTTTTAGAGAAGGGTGAGAAGAGATTGAGTTTCATCGTAGGAGCACCAGGGAAAATGTGAGACCGAGGAGCCTCACTTGCAGCATGACTGCTCTCCTGACCTGCTGCAAAAGCTGAACCCAAGACCTAGAGGAAATGGTAGCCTGGATCATGGAGATGCTGCTAAGCAGTTCTTAGGAAAAAAGTATGAAAATTTATAAGCAATAATATGGGAGAAAAGAAGGAAAACAGGGATTTAAAATCAGCAGCAGCGAAGGGACAAGGGCAGTGTACTTTTGGGGCTACATATAGAATCATAGAATCGTTTGCGTTGGAAGGGACCTTAAAGATTATAGAGTTCCAACCCTCCTGCCATGGGCAGGGACACCTCCCACCAGACCAGGTTGCTCAAAGCCTCATCCAGCCTGGCCTTGAACCCCTCCAGGGATGGGGCAGCCACAGCTTCTCTGGGCAACCTGTTCCAGTGTCTCACCACCCTCAAACTAAAGAATTTCATCCTGAGATCTAATCTAAATCTCCCCTCTTCCAACTTCAAACCATTGCCCCTTGTCCTGTCGAATATGAATGCCCATATGAACGTTGTCTCCTTTGCAGTTTAAGTGCCAGAACTGCTCAGCTTTGCTTCATGGTTCTCACACCTATTCTGCTCATGAGACAACACTTTAATATCACCAGATGTAACCCAGATGGTACATATTAATTTATATATGGATGCTGGAAAATACATATATACTTTCTATTTGAAGTCTTTTAAGTATGATTTTTATATTCATTTGAAAATTGTTCATTTTTATTTGAGCCATACGGCAGCCAAAATACAGCTCCCAGGTGAATGAACATTTATCTATTCCACCCTGAATGATTCCAGCTTTCTGAGAGACTATGTTTGAAGGTGTGTGCTCATTTCATTTCAGAAATTATTCTCACTGGCTCAACAACAATGTGTTACTGTCAAACGTCCGTTATTATGCTGAATGGAAATGCTGGGGAGATAAATTTAGAACATCTTTCATCTCATTTTCAATATTAACAACTGTTCCATAGACTTGCCAGCAGACCCAAGTGTGCGACAAAGTATATTGCCTTGATTTAAGCATTTAATTATTTTTCTGTGTCAAACTTGATTTAATAAGTGATGATAATTGGAGTCGGACATGATCTTTAGATAATCAAGCAATTGAGCTCGCTCATCCGACAGAGCAGGAAGAAGAAGCAGTGCTGGTGTTTGTCATAATAATGTATGCAACATAAACACTGGTATTTCCCAAGTGTTTGGAATCACAGAGAAAAGGTGATGAAAAAAAGAAAATATGAAAATATGAAACAACTACAGTAGAATATCAAAACAGTATTAAAAAACAAACTATGCCTTTTGGTTGGTAGTTCCCAGTTCCTTCCATCCCTCCACCCCATTTCTTGTCCTCTGTTTTCACCCCAAAGTGAACACCAATTCTGCAATTGCATTTTTTGTGATCAAAAATTGAATCCTAAATGCTGTGTTTCTTCAAGAGCTGGACCCTTTGCCCCGGAAGGCAACAAGGAGTAAATAAACACTTGAAAATATCAGTAAGTAAATACATCCATTTTTTAAGCACTAACCTACAGAGTAGTCTACTATTGTTTCTGTTGTATAAAATGTTATATAAAAGTGGGTATACAGAAATGAAGATAAACCCGAAATCCAAGCTTTGTATCCTTAAAAACAACCAGAAAAACTATTCTCGGCCAGTCTGATTAACCTTTGTCATAATACACATTATGCCACGAGACTAGAGAAAACTTTTTCCTGGGAGGACCACTTTTCCATCAACAGAGCAGACAGCGAGTGTGGTGCAAGGGTGGAAGGTACTCAGTGTGTGTCTCCGAAATGCTCAGTGTGGGATGCTCGTCCTACCTCCTCCCAACTGCTTCTCTCCCAAAGACCCTCAAACCTCAGACCTACTCCCCACACTTCCCATCAGCCCATTCAAAGTAGCTTCGCTCCTACCAGCTCCGCTCCCATAGTCAGTCCAAGCTTACCAAAACTGATTGGTTCTCTTTTCATAACTAGTAGGTGCAAATTTCCACTTTTATTTGAGGCAATGCCAGACAAATGAAAGGTATTTTTTAAAAAAGAGATAAGCTGTGCCTGTGGTTAACATGATTGCATTAGAATAAAGAATGAAATGATAAATCATTCTTCCCTCTTCAGGATGGAAAACACCACCAATCCTAGATCTTAGGCAGAACTTCTACAGACACACTGTTCTGTCGTTATCTGGTGTAAAGATATTATGCACCTTGAACAATTTGCTGTTGGGTGCTGTCAGGGAACAGACATTGAATTAGAAGGATTGTTGGTTTGATGAGATAGGACAGTGGCTCTATTCCATCTCACTCCTAAGTCCCCTAAGTAATCTCCTACTGAAATTACATCTCCTACTTCCCATAAATCCACTGCTAATTCCGGTTGTTATTCTCCAAGTTCTTTCTGGTTTATGGCATTCAGTATTTAAAGCAACCTTTTGGTAATGCCAAACTCCAGCGCAACCTTTCAGGTATATACCCAAGGTACAGTTACATCTGGAGAAAGTACCAAGGGACCTCCCAGCGGTAGGGAATTGCTGACTATGATGAAGACTGTGAAAGCATCCTGCAGTAGCAGCGATGGTACCCATTTTCCAGCAATCACTGCCCAATGCTTTGGAAATAAACACTCTTGTGTTATGCTGCTGCCTGTTAAATATCTTGGCATTTATCTCACAGCAGAGACCATTCTCCCGTGCCAGGGTTCTGATCCATTGACAATGTCTCTTAATTGCCTTGTTGTTTAAATAAACAAGACAAGATAATTAAGAGATAATGACAAAGAAATAGGATGTTAGTGATAATGGGTGGTAGATGCTTCTTCCGTTCTAACCTCACTATCTGGAGCAGCCCAGACTCACTGCCTGCATCAAATCTCACAGCAACGTTTTGGGTTTTGAAAGGGGCCTTTTGTCCTTGCTGTTTTTCTGAATCGTGTCAGTAAAAGTGAAAAAGTCTGGGGAAAGGCTCAGGACTGGGAACCTGAGAGGATTGACTAACAGACAAAAATACTAATCCCAACAGATTTGATATGTAGAAATCAGGGATTATTTTTTCTGACTCAGCCTACTAAGAAGCCATGAAGAGTGCAGACTGATGGATCTTATTGCTCAGCTGGGATTTTTGATTTATTTTGATACTTAATTGTGAATATAGTTTACAGTGACCAGTTCTGCATATGGTGATGTTATTTCAAGGTATCAGAACAGATTATTCTGGCAGAAACACATAGAAAAAACCGTATGAACTTCTGCTGGGCAAAGAGAGGTAGTGAAAGGAAAGAGAAGCTCCTTTGAACTTCTTTGAAGTTCCTGTTCTCTCTCCTGGCTTCCAGCTTGGCTGAACACTTCGCTTCAAAGACTAAAGCAGTATCATAACAGATTTACTTCCAGTTGCCTCATCCAAACATCTTTCCTACTGGTTATTGATATTGATCTAACAAGCTCCATGAGAGGTATTCAGGGCATTCTTAAAGCACTTGTGTTGCCCTCAAACTGTTGAAGCCAGCTGAACGCAAAAAACACCATGAAGCCTTTGAGTCCAATTTTGTGTCTGTCCTAGAATGCCTTACGAAGAAAGTTTTAACACTGGGAATAAAAAGTGAATTTTTGAGACAGAAGCACAATGTTTGCTGCACAGTTGTGTCTGCCTGTATCACCAGCCAGGAGCCACAACGGACTTGAAGGACTGGCTCCGTGCTCTTGTTAGATACTCAGATACTGAAGATGAGAACTGACAAGTACAGCAATTTTGCTGAGCGCTCCTTTCTTTGATTATTTCGTACTGTTTTACAGACATTCAAAAAGAGAGCTTAATTTTGGAAATGAAGGAAATATGAGAAAGATTGCTTCTTATGTAGAGGGAGATCTACAAAGACATAAACTCAGAAAAAATTCCAAGTCTACTTCTGGCAACTGTGGCGGTGGCTTGTAGCAGGCTGGCCTGGAGCACGTTGAAGAATGATTGCTGGCTTCAAAAGATTTTTAGAAAGACTGAAGTACTTACATGATGCTACAGAGACATTAGGAAATTTTATGGGTCTTTTGAGTTTTGACTTTATTTATTAGCTGTTATCAGCAGGGTTACAGACTGAATAGGTAGGCTGATGAATAAGTAGATTCTATAAGGGCTGGGCTTGTGTTAGAGAGGTAAATTATACTACAGCTCAGGAAAGACTGAATCGTGTAATATTTCCAGTATAGCAGGCTAGGAAGCTGGTTTATCGAGATCATTGAGAAATTTGATCAAATCAGTACATGGCGGAATGAAACCTGCGCCCTGAGGATGCCAGGGACAAACGCTGCGAGCATACCGTGTTTATATTGTGCTTTAAAGGATAATGATCAGGATACCCATTTCAGACCCTTTGGTCAGAGAAAAATGAGGACACATGGTACATGCCACCTATATATTTGTGTGAGCTGGAAATGACAGGCAAAGGGCTTTCACAAAAATACAGCATTACAGTGTGCTGCAGTGCTGCCCACATCACCACTGCTTTTGTGAAGAAGGCTTTGATAGACAAGTGTACTTCTGTGATTATTTTTTTAATAAGAACGGTATTTTCTGTAATTTCTTATTCATATATTTGATTTTGGCTTGCATTTTGAAGTTGTTCACAGGCAAAGACTTGGGTTCATTTTATTCATGGGAATAGGAACTTGTTATGCCCTTATCCCCCAGGAAATCTCCTCGAATAATAGAAGCACTGAGTTTTGAAACGTGTTGAGCGTCTGATCAATTAACTATGCCACTATTAGAAAGAAACAAAGAAAAGACAAATAAAATAGAAGCATATTTGCATCTGATTTACATTATCCTTGTGAGCATTGATTCCGTTTTTATTTCATTCCTCCTAATGCTATTCAGATTGCAGACTGTAACCTTGCTGCACATTTACAGCTGAGTTTCATTGTTCATTTAATCATCTCAGGTGTTACTGAAATAGGGAACACTGCTGCTTGAAAGATTTCCCCTGGGGTTCATGGGAGCTGCTTGTATCCTGAGGCTGGAGGAGGGGTCCTGCAGATACATTCTGGCAGTACAGCTCTGAATTTTGATGATCATCTGCTAGAAAATCACACGGGCCATCCTGTGTCAAGCCCACCATTGCTGTCTCCTCTTTTTAGTCAGCAATTCATCTTCAAGCTTGCTACTTAGGTTATGTCTTTTTCTTCTCCCTCCCTAGACCCTTGTTTCAGCTTAAATATTTGCAGTAAAGCAGCACTCACCTCTCCCTCATCCCTCTTGTAGGCAGGAACAAACACACAGTGTCAACATTGTGCAGATATGCTTTGACCCAGCAGATTATTTCCGTGAGTTTGATGGTGAGTTATGAAATCTATGTGGTAAGCTCACAACACAAGAGGATTCCTTGATAAATGTAAGTAACTGGAATTTACCACAGAGGTATCTTCACTGGGGACTCTTTCTGTTTCCTTCCAGCATTGTTTGTCCTGGTTCAAAGATCCAAAAAAGTTAATGCTCTCTGGCAATAGGCAGTAGTATCCATGATTTGAAGTTCTGTTTTAAGTAATATTTGATAATGTTTGCTTAAAATCTACTGTGTCTGCAAGCAGCCCCGCCTGTAAAATTATTTACCAGTGAATATTTGCTGAAAGCAAACACAAAAAGCTTTATCCCTTTCTAAGTTAATTTGTTTTAAAATTTAAACAAATAGCAGTGAAAAATGTTTTGAAATCTTTGTTTAGTGGTAGTATGTTTCTATTGACATAGACCTACAAGAATCTCCCGGCTGGGAGCTCTGATCTGATGTTTCCATTTGAATTCTTCCAATCAATTTTTTTCTCCATTTTTGACAGGCAAAATTGTGTTCAGATGCTTACACGATGGCATCATAATGAACAAATGAACGGATAAATAAAAAATGCAAAAATTTGCCCTCGGGCAGCGAATTTGCTGATTTTAATGCTGGGAGTGAGTGTTAAGTGCTGTGTGACAGAAACTGCACCGGCTCTTGCCAAAGGAGCTGCTCATTTTGATCAACAGCAAAACATTTGCCTTCGGATCTTGAGACTCCAGTCCCAGTTGGAGCAGCAACCTTTCCCCTATAATTAATTTTTGTGTGCTGTAGTCCATTAGAGAAGAGAGTGACAGCCTCTGGACACAGATTACTGTCTTATGTACGGCTCAAAGGAACATTATGGTCTTAATTAAAGGTGGCTCAGTACGCCAGCCGTTGCAATAGTTTGAGCACTTTTAATAATGTGTCCATATCTAACCACCTTAAAAGAATTCCGGTAGCAAGCAAACTAAGTAATTTAAAGGCAGCTCATGTTCTCTTTAAGTTTTGCGGGACTGCTATTGGGAATACTTGATAATTTATGAAGGCTTACACCACCAAATTAATTACATTTTCCTGATGCCACATGTCTTTTTCATCCAAGCTAGCTCTGAATTATAAGTAACAATATTGTCCTTGTTCATTCCTTCAGTACAGGAGACAGCTTACTAATAACATCGGTAGAATTCAGTCGCTGTATTTCACAAGTGTCATTTATTAAAGCGTTGCCGCAGCCAAGGTGTGTGCTCCTCTGATATCAACCCGGATTTCTGCTGGATGTATTTTTCTGTTGTGTGTATTGCTGAATTTCGGTTCTGAGCCTTTGGCGCAGGTTTGGTTTGGGAGCGTTTTTTAGACAGTTTGGAAAAAATAAGCTTTGCGGGAAGGGGCCAACACGGACTTGCTGCGATATGCAGGAGGTACAAAGTCCCTTCTCTGTTTCGTGTGGGAAAGAGGTCATAGCACAAGCCTCTGTTCTGACAAACAAAACCTCCTAGAGGTCCTTACCATAGATAACTCATTGTTTCCTGTTGTCAGTGGCCTTCCTCTGAGGTCTGGCAATCTTCACTCGTGCTTGGGTTTTGCATAGCAGATAATTCTCGGAAATTCCGACAAACTCTCCTAATGAGGTTCACTTAGAAAGAATGAACATTTTTCTTTTGATTTTTTTTTATTGCTATTTTTTTTAAAATTAAAATAAAATTAATTTGGAGAGATGGTATATAAATACAGCTAACCCCTGAACTTTCAGTTAGTAAGGGGGGAAATAAATGTAACATCTCTTTTCTTGACTAACATTTTAGAATATTGAAACTTTCTTTTGTGCCCCTTCCTTTTTTTTTTTTTTCCTGATTTGTATGAAGAAGATTATAGAGAATCTGAGGCTGCTTTTGGAATCCTTCTCAAGAGAATAATTTGTACTGTGAGAACTCAAGAGAATGATTTATACTTGCACGATATACTACTATTTAAAATGAAAATTGGATTTGAGATAAAACTCCAGGAGAATAATTCTTCACGTGAAATCTCACTTTTCTGCAGTTCCCTTGAATTCTGAAGTTTGGTCCATGAAAGAAACCTTGCTGTTATGAAGTTTCAGCAGACTCAGGGGAATTCTGTGGGCTGGAACAATTTAAGCTCAGTCTTGAAAGATAAAGCTTCTAACATCCAGCAAAGAGCAGAGGTAAGAAAAGAAGAAAACAGCTCTGTCTGCCCTTGTCCCTTTAAACAAATAATGCGTTTCAAAGCTAATTGAATTGTGTAAATAACATCATTCTAAGGTAAATTATTTCATTCTCCAAACAAACAAATATGCCACAGCCTTAGTCAGAATAGAAAATGAAATACAGACAATTAAGTGCAAATAAACCTTGTTAATGTAACATTAAGGACTGGGTCTCAGCAGACCATTGACACTCGGAATGTATTTTGGTTTCAGGACTTTTCAGAGTTGGCCTCCAAGCAGCAGATCCCAAAGCAGGATACTTAAGAATTTACTCTAAACTCTATAATATTATTAGTGCATTTAATGTAGACCACAAGCTAAGTGTTTTCAGAACCTAGACATGAACACTACTAACCATTTGAGCTATTACAGTTATTTATACTTCAATTTTTCATTAAAAAGACGAAAGCACCCACTCATAAACCAGCTTTACTTCAGTGCATATTGAAGTCAACTTTGAAAGGCAAGGTGGGGTGCCATGGTCTCTTTTGGCTTCTTTTGGAGGAAGTTGGCAGGTTCTTTTATGTTCTTATAGGGACAGGGAGAAGTAGGAGTCAGAAGAACAGATATTTTGAGGAATGACTCGGGAGTGCTGAAAAGTTCGCTCAGATGGGAGGCCTGGTATTTGATTATCTTGGAGGTGGAGTATGGTTTAGGGAGGAAGATAAGCCAAGAAGGAGAGAATAAATTAAGACAGGGAAAAGATTGGGATCACAAGGGTTCTGTCAAAACTGTGCAAGATTGGATGAACTAAATAAAGGGATAAATCAGGTCCAACGTTAGCAGTGCTGACCATTAGTGGAAAAAGAGGTAAATGAGGAAGCATGAAAAATGGACTAAACCAAACCCATATAATGGAAGGAAAAGCAGGGAACAGAGAGGGTGAGTTCAGTTTACTGATGCTGAGAAACTAACGTTCACCCAAAGGGCAAGCTACAGAACATTGATGCTTGACAGTGAAAGAGATCAGATCATGGTTGAACACATGATTTAACTCTATATTGAGGACACATAGTGGAGAGAGGGATATGGAGGGGTTAGCTGGCAAGTCAGTGGCAGCGATACCCAGGAGAAGTCAAATATTGTGTGATTCTGGAGGTGAGGGAAGAGATGGAAATATATAGGTAAGCTGAGGGAAAGACAGTCTTCCACCATGGCCATGGCTGGAATCAGTTACCATGTGGACAGGGAAAAAAGATGGCTGCACTCACTATCAGCTACCGCTTTAACCTCAAGTGTTTGACCCACAGCAAGAGGTGTTATGACAGGGTCTCACACTTTTTTGATCCCCTGCTAGATTTTTGCATAATCCCCAGGGTGACAGATGTAAAAGGAATGTCTTTTCACTGTTTCCAAGATAGGTTCAGACAAAGATATCCAGACCTCTGTGAGAGTCAGTAACTTGGGGAAATGAAGTTGGGAGAGACAAGAAAGCGAGAGAAGGGATTAAGTTAGGAATGAGGGTTTGAAAGCTAGGAGAGAAAAGGTGGAAAGTGTGGACATGTTAGGATCAAGTCTGGGAGGTGAAGATGTTGTAGTGGATACTGTGTTTGCTTTGATGTGAAGGACAGTAGTGCTGGGAGAGAGGAGGGAGAAAAAGTCCCCTGAAGTTAACAGAACAGGACAAAGGTGTGATGAATGAGGGAATGGAGCTTTAGGATGCAGACGACAAAAATGAACAGACAAAATTCTGCAAAATAGGAATGGGGTGAAAACAGCCTATTTCAACAAAATTGTTAGGAAGTACAGCAGCAAAAAAACCAAGAGCTACCATCAAAAGCAACACATATATATGTACCCTACTTGGAACATGTTGGAGGATCTGGCATCCTCTTCCTAGAGTTGACTGAAAATGTTATTGGACAATGACACAACAGGATCAGTGCAGGAGAAATAATCTTGGAGCTAGCAGCTCTCCAGCACTTGGACTTAAAACACTTCTCCCGATGAGGTCTTCTCCTGCTCCAGCATTTTCCTTTCTGCTGCATTATGGATCCACACCCCACTTTTCGGCTATATGAGTGATACATGTATTAAAGGTCAGGCTCCAAATATTAGTGATTCTGCAGAGAAGACCATGCTGAACTGATGGTGAGTTACATTTTCTGCGGCATTTACTCTTCAGCTCTGAATGATGTTTGGTCATCTTCACAATATGTTAAATATAATGGATGCTGAAGGCCTTCCAGGTGGCGACATCTGGTTGTGCTACTTTACAGTACAAAAAATGCCTCAAGGAACTAAGCCTCAAGTAGTTCAGCATCTGTTTCAGGTTGTTTCAAGAGATGGTATACTCCTTGTAAGCTTGCCCATGAAGAATTCTTACATGAGCTTTGACAGCAGCATTTTTCTTCTTTTTCTGCAGCATGCAGTTAGAAGTTTATTTTTTTTAAGGATTTTTTCATGCTCTGAAATTTCAATCCATCTGAAAGTGGCTGTTAATTGAACATCAATAATACTGTAAATACTTGCAAGGGCTAAAGTATATTCAACAACCATCTAGCTAGAATGGTACTGGATGTGTTTTGTCCCCATCTCTGCTTAAAACTGAAGGACATCCAGGCCTTGGTCAGTCCATTCAAGACCCTCTGTCTTCTCATAACAGTGATGTCCTTTAATTTCTCCATGTAACAATTTCACAGCAGGCAATAACTCAAATCAAAATCGTTCTAAGAAGACAAAGAACTTTGATTTCTGACCAAAAAATGAAGTTCTGCATCTTTTGTTCTGCCTTGAGCCAAAGACTTCTGAGTTTACAGAGCCTTAATCCAAATTGCTTTATTTTGAACAAATTCTAAAATCTAACAAATTGGAAAGAACAACACTTAAATAGTATCATAACTTTTCGGTGATACAAATATCATTATATATGACAACAAATGGCTGCCCTAGGCCAGGGCATATTAATTGGGGACCACAAGATGGAGCTGCTATATTTGGCCTGGTTTTAGTATAGCTCAACTCAATAAACAAGAAAATACTAAAGAGACAAAAAGAAATTACTCAACACGAATCAGTTACTCTATTGTGTCTCAACACATTTATAGCAATGTAGAATTTGTTTTCAAGGTGTCAGAATGACAGATAGAGATACCTCCTCCTGTTGTTTCTCCTTCAGCACCTCCAATGGTTGGGCAACACTACTTGTGGGATCTTCTTTATAAAATATAGTTATATTGCAAACAATTATCCACAGTAGAATGTGTTAAGGACAAAATAATGTGAGAACCTGGATGATGACACAACACTGAAGTCAGATCTGTGCAAATTCCAGGAGATCTTATAAATTAAGATGCCATAAATTAAATAAGTGAAACACCCTCCACTTGTAATCATTTGAAAGGAATGACCAGAACGCTTGGGTATTTGTGAGCTGCATCAGAGTGGGAATAATTCTCTCAGCTCTATACATATTGATTGCAATCCTCCTCAGAGCCACATGGGGTAAAGGATCTAGAGCTGATCCCTAAGAAAATAAACAGTCACAGAGTTTCTAGCAAAAGTCTCCGAGAATTATCGTAAAGGTCTTCTGATGCATCTTGCTGGGAAGCCTGGAAGGTAATTGTCCTTACCTGCCCCTCTGCTGACTTTATATTCCTTCCGACATTGTCCCCGTCTCCTGGGTGCACCGATGGATATGTGGAGATCCACATGAGCAGGAGGTTGCTCTGCTGAATTAAAAATTCCCCCTGACCCCTCATGCCAGCTTTTCTCTATCAGAGCTGCTCTGCTACAGCAGGAAGGAGCACGTGCCCATGCCTCGGGGCCACCAGTCCCTGTGGTCAGCATGCTGGAGTGCCCAGCAAAGGCGACTTTGTGCCCTGGCTGAGGGCGGTGCTTGGGGGCATCCACTGGCACACGTTCCTTTCTGCCATCTCTGCTGCGGGGCGATAACTGCTGGAAGATGACTGCGAGCATCTTGGAGCTTTAAAATGGCCCAGAAAATTCCCCACGGGTCTTTCTGTAAGAGTCTTTGTATTGTGCTGCTCTCATTAGCTTCCCTGTATCGCTTGTCCTAGTCCAAGCAAAACTACTGAATGAAAGGGACATCTTTTGTGGTAATAACAGCATTAATCTCTGCTGGATTATGACTTCATTTATCTATCTATCAGCAAAAAAATGACAGCAAAAAGGTGTATGGAGGAGCATCTTGTATAAACCCATAATAAGAATGTTGTTACGGTGAACTCAAAAAATAGTCTGTTGGTTGCAATGAAAGAGTTTATTCTAAACTTTACTGAGAAATTGCATAGATATGTCCCTATCTACCATGAAGGAATTAGGTGGACAAATAAGGAAATTCAAATCTTTTCCTGTAACTAAAATGTAGTTGTTTTGAGCACACACACAGACACACATGCACGGCAGTAGTGCATTCTTTATTTATTGCATTTTCACCAAGGAGTACTGTTAAAACGTTGTGAGACACAGTTCCTGAAATATTATATGATTTATCTGGAAGCAGAATGAACTTGTTGTGTTGTTTTATAGTCTGGGTTTGTGTGAATATGTTCCCGTTTTAGCACAGTGAAGGCTGATGTTGAGTTGATAGATGCACATACAGGCTTCTGCACAGCTGTTCAAACTGTGTCCTCTTGGTTTGCTCTGCAGATTTCTATGAACTTGTGGATTTCTGTTGCCTCCCTCATCACACCAGTGTTGTGGGTTGGGCTTGTGATGCTGAAGGAAGTGATTTGTTTTTGCTGGGTCTGCATGAATAGGGGTTTAAGAGAACTCCTTTAAGTGGGAACAACTTCTTTTTAAGGTCTTACATGTGATCGGAGCCTCAGAGAGATTCTGGAATGGGCATGGAGATTAATATGGCAGTTTCATAATGCCTTTGTGGGAAAACAGAAGGAGGCCCTTCATTCTGCTAGATTCTGGGGTTGCTTTTTAAGTTAAATTGGTATGGCATAGATTACTGCTGGCTACCCTACACACAACCTACTGCTCCCATGGAGTACACACAAGGATTTTAAGAAGGAAGAGCAAGGATCTCCTCAAGTTTCTGTTTTATGGTGGAAAAATACATTCCATTGCCTTTAAATTATTTGTATTCAAGTTGGCTTGACCATGCCTGAATAGCTGATGGTTTCAAAACCTTTTACAACTCCTTGCAGAAAGAAAAAACTACCACTCCACTAACTGTTTTCTGCTTGCTCTTTCTGTTTTCTTATTGCTCTGTCCTACTAGATTTTTTCACCCACAATTTATAATTAGCTTATCTAGAAGGCAACTGGGAACCTGCAGCACAAGTAACTCAAGTCCATATGTAGTTCTAACATGTCTGTCTTCAGTGATAAAAAGGTGTTTGAGAAAAAAGGTAAATGCTAATACCAGTGTTTTTTTCCCTGTAAATGTCCAAGAGAAGCTCAGAGCACAGTAGCTATGCTGAACTCCCTGACAGGGTTTATGGAGACATTACTGTATTATTGTTTCTAATCTGTGGGAAGTTCTGAAGAGGGTCATTGACTTCTACCCCATCAGAAAGGGAATGGACCCCTGGGATACAGGATGAGCAGTTGGGTTTACCTCCTTGAAAAGATGGGTGAAGAGGGAAGAAAGATCTGGTCCTACAGGTTAGTCTGTGTGGTAATTCCGGTGGCAAGAGCATGAAGGTGGCATAGTCTCACAGCATTACTCTTAGAGCTGTAGGAACCCAGTCTCTCCTGGGTGCAGAGCCTGTTGGCATGCCTCCGGATCCTCTTTGCTGTGGCACCATCACTCAGGAAATCCTAATTTCTATTTCTTTATTATGTTCCCTTCAGAAAGTAATAATCTATGTTTTCAAATGTTCAGGCATAATCAGCGATGCACTCTGACAGTGCCAGAATTCCTTGGATGGAGGTTAAGGACATGGCTTATGGTGCTTGGGTGTTCCCAGGGCCTGGTGGCCAGGTTGGCCTGTGCTCGACAGCACAGTGCAACATGGCTGTCAGGTTGGTGAAGTGTCCACGTTCTGTGACCTCCCCAGCCTTTTGCATCCTCCTCTGCCACATTTTTTCTATCCTTCAGGCAGGCACCACACATGCACTGGAATTGGCATGTGAGAAGAGGAAGGTTCCCTACCAGAAGGTGTTGTTCATGCACCGGGAAAAACCCACCTCCAACCTTAACCGTTGACAAAGAACATTGTAATTTCAAAATTATTTCTTATTGCCACGTGTTGCAACATGTCTTGGCACCACACAAACTCTCCTTTTTGAGTGGCTCTCACCTTCGTTTCTCCTTTGCGCTTGGGCAGAGAAGGATTTCTTTCTCTTGCTGGTTAGAAGAGGTGAGGTCAGACGGAGAAAGAGCTTGGGTGGCCAAGTCACAGGTGGTGAAAGAGCTGGGAAGGGTCTCCAGATGGCTGATGTAAGGGTTCATAAAACGCCGAGGGCCCAACCTTCATCGTTCCTTTAAACCTAAATGTTTGTATGTGTTACCAAACCATCATGTAAAACTATATAAACGTTTTCACATGTTGAACTACAGATTAACTGTGGTGCTTATGATGATAATTAAAACCACAAACACAACATATTGTGAAAAATACCACATGCACATTTAATTATAATTCAAATTTCTAGGAATGCAGTCAGGGAAGGGAATTATTGGGTGCCTCTTGAAAGTCATTCTTTGTATTCAGCAAATCTTAGGTGATGCCGAATGTCTTGCAGGACTGGACTTCTTTATTTGTAGAATTTGGAGATTTTTCATTATTTTTGGAGTTACTGTGTAGGTCTGGAATTTTTTGAACTACTTTTTAAAGTGAAAGAAATTGACATATAGGGGATGATGGAATTGGTATATAATATTTCAGATCGAGGACCTAGAAAAGAAACTTTACTTTTTGAATATTTAAAACCATTAAAAAGAGTGCAAATCTTCAGGGGCTGGGGGGGAAAAGAGTTTTACAAAAATATGTTTTCTTTGGGGCTTGTAATTCTTTTCATTTAATGCTTGCAATGTCAAGACAAATGTTTCTGAATGTAGTTTTAAGAATCTGCTTTTGGGGGTGTTTTGTCAGGTTTTTTTTCCCTATCCCATGAACTTTGCTGTACAGCACTGAGTCTGCAGCTTGGTCTTATCACTGACCCAGCCAGGATGTTCACTTGGGCTAGTACCGTTCCATGAAGAAACACCAATAATAATAATAGTTATTATATATATTTTTAAAATTCTTTTAACCAGTCTTGTAATTTTTTTAAGGTTTGAGAGGATGTGTTTTTGAATGCTGGTTGTAAGCAGAACTAGAAATGAGGCAAGCAGCAGTATCTCCAAAGTAATCTAGAGGCCCAGACACAGAGGTCATGACTTTCACCAGCAGGATGGAGATGGGAGGGTAACTCCCTGATGTAGGTAAAAATATAACCTGCTTTGCACAAACTACAACCCAAAATGGGAGAGTTTGGTATTTTGACTTCTCCAACCTCATGGGTTATATTCTAAAGTGGTCCTGCACTGAACTTTCTATTCACCTGCAATTTTGGGTCTAATTCTTCACTAAAGATGTGTCTGCAGAGGGCAAAGTGACGCCGCAGGAGAGATGGTGACCAGCTCTGAGCGGGCAGGAGTATATCCATGGCACACCGCAGCGAGAGACTTATTGTACCAAGCAGTAGAGACGTGTCCAGGCTAGGTGTATGAAACAATTAGTAGTAAAACCTTAATGTTCCAGGGGAAACCATTGAAAATACCCCAAGAGTTTTTTTTGTCTTACTTTTTTTTTATTGTTTTTTTTTTCCAACAATCAGAAGAGTTCAAAATTAGCAACAACTAATAAATTGTTAAAAATAATTCCTTAAAATGTCATAGGTCATGTTTAAGATTCAAACAGGTAGAGATTCTAGAGTACTTAAAGAGGTAACTTCTTAAAAATACTGTTTGTTTAAAAAAGTAATTTTTCTGTTACAAATTTTTTTGTGAAAATTGTTGAGCCTGTATTTTTTTATTTTTTTTTATGCAGTGTTTTCTTCTCCTTTGGATTTCTGAAAATATTCAAATTATTTTTTTCTCAATTTAAGCTCTCCATAAAAAAAAAATGAGCAAAGCCATATTTCTTTCCATTAAAAGATATTATTTTTCCCACACAAAAGGTAATCTTTTAAGAAATCAACAACAGTTTTTGTGAAATATTACACTTCAGGAAAAAAAAAAAAAAGCCACAAAAAAAAAAAAGAAGTGATACTTCTGAAAAAAAAAAAAAAAAGAAAAAAGATGTGATGTTAAATTCTGAGCAGCTGCAATCCAAAACAACACCTTGCAGAGTGTTGAGAAATTATAGCTACAGAGTCAGCAAAACACAGGTGTAAAGGGCTCCCTCTGTGGAGCACAACTAGCTGCGATGTTTGCTTTCTGTTTGAGTTTTTTACTGGGATGTTGTCTTGGGAAACGATGCTGGGAACCTGAATGCAGTCTGGGAGAAACACCACACCGGGCTGTTCTGAACCTTGCACTACTACGCCTGCCATGATGTGTCCCCATTATTATTACTATTATTTTTAGGATTGGTTGGGTGTCGTGTTGTTTTTTGTTTTGGTTTGGTTTTTTTTTTGCTCTGCATTAATGTAACCAAGATCATAACAGCAGCATATGCACAACAAAGCTGCTAACTGAGGAAATATCAGGCTTACAGCATTTCTTTGCACCACAGTTGCTTATCAATGAAGCGTATATATAGCCTAATTAACATAACTGGAACGACTATAATTATGCCATCATTTTGTTTACTTTAGCACATTCTGTTGAGGTATATGGGTAGCAATATTTGTTATTGAAATATTCCCCCTTGCTACATTCAGGCTGTTTAATTATCCCGTTAGTTTATTTTATTTATGGTGTGATTTAGTTACTTAAAAGTGAGGAAAGTGTTAAAGTCCACAAAATCTTGGCTTACATATTCTTCTCTATTTTGAATCTTGGACACAATCTGATAAAGCTTTGAGTATTCTTACTCATGCAAGTAAGGCAGTCCTGTTATAATTACTGTCACCATTGGCTTAAATAAGACTTTGGAGGATAGAAGCCTAAAAATAAAAATAATCAAGAACATACACAACAAAAAGGCTTTCAGGCTTCCCATTTGAGAAAGTGCAATTCAAAAGTGAAGTTGCCGGTTTGGGATAGCACTGCTAGACAAAGACAATGAAGGAAAGCGATATCAAATATTTCTTTTTCCCTGGCTTAGATTGCTCTACGAAATGAAATTGCATCCGTTTTTGGTAAAAGCAAGATATCTCTCCCATAAAAGTTTCCAAAGAAGGTTCCTCATGCAGGCAGGACTGATGCTTGTGCTCAGCTTTTGTATAATCCACATAGATGCCTGAATTTTCATGGCTTCAGCAGAGGCATCACTGGTGCTCTCAGGTCTATGAAAGCTTGAGCATCCTCAACACATTCTTAGAACTGTAAAATGGTTAGAGTTGGAAGGGACCTTAAAGATCACTGAGTTCCAACCCCCCTGCCATGGGAGGGACGCCTCCCACTAGACCAGCTTGCTCAAAGCCCCATCCAGCCTGGCCTTGAACCCCTCCAGGAATGGAACAGCCACAGCTTCTCTGGGCAACCTGTTCCAGTGCCTCACCACCCTCAAACTAAAGAATTTCATCCTGAGATCTAATCTAAATCTCTCCTCTTCCAATTTAAAACCATTGCCCCTTGTCCTGTCACTGCCCTTCCTGAAAAAGAGTCCCTCCCCAGCTCTCCTGTAGCTCCCTTCAGATATTGGAAGGCTGATCTAAGGCCTCCCCAGAACCTTCTCTTCTCCAGGCTGGCCTATCCTAGGTCTCTCAGCCTGTCTTCATAGGGGAGGTGCCATCTTCATGGCCCTCTGCTGGACCTGTTCCAACACATCCATGTCCTTCCTATGTTGAGGACTCCAAAGATGGACACTGTACTCCAGGTGGGGTCTCACCAGAGCAGAGGGGTAGAATCACCTCCCTTGACCTGCTGGCCACACTTCTCTTGATGCAGCCCAGGATGCATCTTGTCTTAGGGCAGGAGGAGAAAGGAAAGGCACATGGGGTGTCAGTCCTTGCTAGCACGCAATTTTTGAGGTCCAAGATGGCAGAAATCCTTGTGAAGTGTTTGGCTTGAACTTCACTCAGCTTCGTGCATCCACAGGGCAGGCACACAAAGCCCTTCACCAGCAGGAGTGGTGCACAACCAGCTCACCCAGCAGAGACCTGGATCCTCAGCTCCCTCACATGTCACCAGGGTTAATGCCTCTCGCTTTATCATGGTGTGCCCAACACTAATAAAGCAGGTCATATTTGTACAGCTCTGTGATATCCGTAAGTAGGAATGTCAGGAGTGTATTTTAAGGCAAGGATGTATAAATTAACATAGACACACTGAGAGCATTGGCAGGTTACCACACCTTTGGGTGCCATCCAGGGCCTTTCTTCACATTAAAGGAATAACAAAGATTCTCTCAGGTGTCTTGTTGAGTTTGCTGGTTGGCTGAAAACATCTTTTTTTTTTTTTTTTGGCTTTTGATTTAGAAAAACTGATTTTGATTGTGTTTTCACTGGGAGAGAGTACTTCTTATGTGCCAGCTGTCATACTTACAGTCACTTCTAATCGGGAACGAGATTACTTCTCAAACTGACAAATACCACAAAGGAAGGGCCTTCAGCATGTGGCAGATCAGAGGTGTCCAAATCTTCCCAGGGCTCTTCTGATAGAAACTGGATGGCCTGAAATCCTCCCTCCCCTCCCCACCCCCCAATTTACAGAAATACAATATAGATGTCTAATTTAAAGACACCAATTATCAAAGGGCAGGGGGTAGAATTTAGTGGGTTTTTTTTCCACTGGAAGTTGCAATCACACCACAGTCAAAAGAAGAGGAATAAATGAAGAAGCAACACATTTCAAGCCTGCTGTTAAAGAAGTCTCACGGTGGCTTTGTTGCCTGTCTATGTTTCTTTACCACTCTTGGTCAGGCACCATATGTAAATAAACACTGCTTACATGCAAGCTCTCCCTTAGAGTTACATCAGCTACTCCTAATAAAAGCTCAATATGTGGAGCTTAATCATCTACCAGATGTTTTTATTTACCAGTTCTTATTTTTTATTTAAAATTGCTTGTGGGCTTTTCTAGTCACTTGGATCTAATTTAAATGAGTAGACCAAAATTCATCTCTGACAATACATCATTAAAGTGACGCAGTTTTACATAAGAGATGAATTTTATCCACAGACTATATTTTTTTAAGAATAAAATAATCTGTTACTGGAACACAACCACATATACACTCCTTCTAACCCCTGGCCATCCCCACGAATATGAAGAACTGAGGATGTAACCTGTAGAGAGAAATGCACACGTTTGTCTTTTCCCATCTCTCTTGTTGCCATCTCAAGGTCTTTGGCATTGAAATGACAGCTGATTCTGACTCCTTTTCTTATGCAAGCACAAAGAAGGAGAGAGAACTGAGGCTCAGAGCCAAGGATCTCAATGTCCAGTGAAAGCAGTGAAAAACTGTGCCTTAAGAAGAATGGCAGGATTGAACTGCCATTGCAGGACATGAAACTAATCATAATTTCATCTCCTGCTCTCTTCCTCTGACACACTTGTGGCATTTGCTCTCTCACTGTAGCCCATCAGTTGGTAAATGGGAGCACAGAAGTGTTTTGTGAGCTGTAAAGAGCAGAGACCAAATGTTGTGACACGCCGACCAATGACCATGGCTGGACTTGCTGATCCTTGTCTTTCACTTTCCAGCTCCTGTTTCAGACACTAAGTATGTAAAGGTCTTTCTGCTGCTTGCTAAATTGTCCTTGAAGTATAACCCTTTCTATTCCCAGCTTGGCTTCTCTTAAGTGCACCGTCAATCATGTTAGGGTATTCTAGATGTATGATGGTTTAGTGGGTTTTATACAAGTAGACACTGGTTTCACTTGCTAAAAATACATGCTTTAATTTTCCACTGTGATTTCTTAAATTCAGAATGAGGAAGAGAAATCTCTTTGTTTGTTTGTCTCCACAGCCAGTTGCAGACTGTTACGTACTCCCTTTTCCTATGATGGCAGCTTGATGCACCTTGCTGAGCATACTGCTGTGAGTATGTGCCAGCAGTACCTTCACAGCATCTGGCCATGAGGTCCTACCACCTTGGAGAGCTGACCTGAGACCCTCTCCCCCTGCACAAAGAGTGTCTCGCTCTGTCTGCTGAGGCTCACATCAATACTGTGCTGTGAATCATTTCATCATCCTCTGGGAAAGCAAACAGAGGAGACTGAGGAGACTGACCTCGTCACTCTCTACAACTACGTGAAAGGACACTGTAGAGAGGTTGGTGCTGGTCTCTTCTCGCAGATAATTAGTGACAGGGAGGGAGTGGCTTCAAGCTCCAACAAGGTAGTTTTAAACTGAACGTTAAGAAAGAGTTTTTCACAAAAAGAGTAGTCAGGCATTGGAATAGGCTGCCCAGGGAGGTGGTTGAGTCACCATCCCTGGAGGTGTTGAAGAGTCGTTTAGATGTGGTGTTGGGGGATACAGTGTAGGGGAGAACTTTGTAGAGTAGGGTAGATGGTTGGACTCCATGATCCCAAGGCTCTTTTCCAACCTAGATGATTCTATGATTCTGTGAAGAGCAATAGGTAAAGCTCTGCTTGAACAAGCCTAAACTCTTGTGGTCACTAACGCTTTGCCTGTGTGCCCAGCCTTAGCCTGGTGAGACCAACTGGTTTACTTTTTACCAACTGGGAAACAAGTAGTGTCTTCCTTCAAAGAAGGGGATTTTTGAAAAGTAGCAGAATGAGCGTGGCAGGGTTCTCTTCCCACACCCCGCCGCCTCCTTCCCCATCTCCTGCTCAAACCATAACTGTCCGTGGGGGTTGTGGTGGGTTGCACCCTGACATTGGGGGATGGATGACAACACAGCCACATGCTGTCTGGAACAGATGTCTCCCTGGTATGCAAATATGACTACAGGTCAATCATCTTACTCTATAAATAGTGGATAGCCCAGGGCCTGTTGGGTTCTCCTGAATAGAGGCGGGCTGCACATCAGGATCTCCCCTGCAGTAAGGATGCCTCTCTAGGTTACTCTTTGAAGTTAAGGGATTCCTTGCTGCAACAGATCCCCAGTAAGTGGTTTATAGCATGCTAAACTTTGAAATCTTAGCTATGTGATATAAAAGGATTGATTGCGCAGATATAATCCTTCAGACATAAACCGTTGACCAAGTCTGGGACTGGGATTGGATCCAGATGCACCTAGACTCCCTGACATGGAATTTAGAAAACAAGGGGTTTCTTTCTGAATCTCATGATTCAATGAGAGGGTCTCCCTGACAGTTCTGTCTGATCCTATCCTCTATGCAGTAAAAAAACAAGTGTGCCATGCCATCAACTCTTGTTAAAACATTGTTGCATGTGCTACCAAACTTTGTTAAATCCTTGTTTTATATTAAGACATATTTTGCTGATTCTTTCTTACTAGTGAAGTGCATCACTTCATCCACAACAATGAGCGAAGAATGAAAACCTTGATAAAGGGAACCTGGAACACCTCATGCGCAGCTGAGGAGGTGTGTGGTTTTGTGATGTTCCCCGAGTCCTGCCCATTGCTGTGGTCCACAGGGAAGCACCTGCAATAGGCAAGGCAGGAACAGCAAGCAAGGAAAATAACTGCAGACCACCAAAATCCCTGTGAGGACATCCACTGCCCTACAAATCTTCCTAAACTGGGATTATGGCAGGGCACTGGGACTATTGAATAAAGAGCCTCAAGGAATCTAATGACCACAAGCAGCAGAAGTTTGTGGTGTGTACTTACACGTACACCCTTCAAGCATTGTTTTTCCAATAAGACCATGTTGACCACTGTAATGGTAAAAGTATTTGTTCACGTGCACTGGCTGCTTCAAAAAACTGCCTTCGCAGAGGACAGCTGCTACGTAGACTGCTTCTTTACCTACCTTAGTCATTTCCCAGCAGACAAGAAACTAATCCTTTTCTCAGACCAAAGTGTCTCTTGCAACCCCAAACTCAGACACATGATGAAAATATTGCATTTCTATTCAAACCAACCGTTGTTTAATTTTGTTGTTTTTATCAGCAAATAGATTTCTTTTAAAATTTCCCACATGTGACAAGTCACGTTGCAATGCATTACTCCAGGCTGTATCTTTCATGTTGCATTAGAGTGAGATGAGCTTAACACGATCTGATGCTTGCAACCTGCTTCGAACATGGCATGTGAAAGATTTGAGAGAGATGCATCTTTCAGGGGAAACAAAGGGTTTATAGATTTCTTTTCCCTTTTATTTACATTTTCCTCCCTTTTTAGTTTCAAATTGAAGTTAACTAGTGGGGTTGTAAAAGAGTTAATCAATGTATCTATTTTTCTTACTTGTAAAAATTCTATCAATTTCCAATTGTTTGCTTGATTTCTGCTTTATGTTTTCCCAGCTTTCCAACTGAGAGGAAAAGCTTCCTTCTGACTATTAGGAAAAAAAATTCTAACCAACTGACAATTAGACTGGAGAAAGAATGGATACAAATTTTCTTAATGGGTGCTGATAACAAAAGAAACAATTCTTTTGGAAGATGAAGGTTTATATGACTAAATCCCACACAGTCAGCCTCTTAAATTTTAAGATAGTTTTATTTCTCAGATTCAAAGGTGAACATGATGTCTATATCACACAAATGAACATACTTGCCTCACAACAACAGAGAAGAAAAACAAAAGAAAAATAATCTGAGACATTAGAGTAGCTTCAAATAATTTAATTTAGCATATTTATTTTAATCGATTTATACCTAAACATAGTGAAAATGCATACTTGTCTTAGGAAACTAGCAAAAGGAATATTTTAACGTGAAGTTCTGTTGTTTTTTCTTCTAGAAAACTTTTGTTTTGTCAAGAAATGTTTTCCTGGAACATTTCTGAGCACATGCTAGTTTCTCCCATACCCTGTATCCAAGTCAACAGTATAAGCACGCTGCTGCTTAGAGTCTGCATGAAGAGTTTTGTGCTTTTCTCACTACTTGTATTTTATTTTCTCTGAGATTATGAAGACGCTTGTATGTACAGCAAGAGACTATAATTAAGAATGAATATAAGCAGGTTCGTGGTTCACAGTAGGCTAGACACTGATGGCTTTATTCCTTCTGAATCATCCCATTTTGCCCCATGAGATCGCAACGATTTCAATGGGATGGCTTGGACTATGAACTCTGTTCATTATACTCACAGGTAGCACGTTCTGGCTTTATGGACTTTATCAGTGTGAGGATCTTTATTTTAACTACATATTTCCTCTGGTATAAATGCTAATATAAAACTCAGCAACTTACTTCCCCATCATTTCAGGTCTTAAAATTACTACTTTAAAACAGTGGACAAGAAGCAGAATCCTAATGCAGGAACCACAAGGTAACATTATGTAATTCTTGTGTAAGAAATGAGAATACTTAACCAAAATGTATTAACCTATTAAACTAGAACTTTATATTTTGTACCAGTGACACGGATCTAGTCAAGGATAATCTTATTCAAAATGGGTATGAATTGTTTTTTCTGTGTTTGCTTTTAACCGGCTTTAGACTAAGGGGAGTTTCTAAGAATCCCCATAACTTTCCCTACAACATCTCTGGTTAGCAGCTTGTCTAATTCACTTAATAAATTAGAGCAATTGGGTTCTGAAGTAACTCTCTAGCAGATGAAGCAAAAGGAAAGAAGAAAACCCACCTGCAAGCCCCAAACCCGCTACTTAAACAGAAGTCTAGCTTTAAAATACTCCCCCTTCCATTTCTGAAGAGTTTCCTGTAACACAGCTGTTGGAAATAACAAGAGACAAACCTAAGTACAAGCATCAGCACTCGGTGTTTCTTTGTAAACTAAAGGGTATATTTTTGTTCAGGATCCCTGAAGTTGCCCAAATGTCATGTCAAACCAAGTAGTGATGCTATGAGGCTTGGGAGATAGGCGATAAATTAGAAACATTACCAACAGAAATATTTTTGTTTCCAAAATGAAAATATTTCATGTGCTTTTCTGTTTTCACAAAGACCAAGTGCTTGGTGCACTCTTTCCCTGGCCTAAGAAGTGGTGGGATTAATGTTGTTTTCTACCTCATCACTGTTAATGAATCTGCTTTTAAAAGAAAAGCAAAGGTAAGTGTAATGGTCTTTTCTTATGGATAACCACTCTTGCTTCCAAATAAGATTTTCACAAGGTGGCGGGATATTGATTTTCACTGCCAACTATTTGAAGTAATAGTATAACTCAACTAGTGCTGGCTATTGTAACCCATTGATGTGGTTACATTGAGACACCTCAAAGACATTGAGGTGCTGGAGCGGGTCCAGAGAAGGGCAACAAAGCCGGTGAGGGGTCTGGAGAGTAAATCTTATGAGGAGAGGCTGAGGGAGCTGGGGTTGTTCAGTCTGGGGAAGAGGAGACCGAGGGGAAACTTTATCGTGCTCTATAACTACCTGAAGGGGGGTGTAGAGAGGTGGGGGGTCGGTCTCGTCTCCCAAGTCACAGGAGATAGGACAAGGGGCAATGGCCTCAAGTTGCGCCAGGGGAGGTTTAGATT
>JAOQGH010000012.1:127664655-127716023 GCA_025769975.1 Gallinago jamesoni
CACCATCCCTGGAGGTGTTCAAAAGACGGGTTGATGTAGTCCTTAGGAATATGGTTTAGTGATTTTTGTCAGGGTTAAGTTGATGGTTGGACTAGTTGATCTTTAAGGTCCCTTCCAACCTAGACAATTCTATGATTCTATGATGTGCAAGAAGACAGTATGTCAAGAACTTACTGCAATGGATGCCTTGATGCTACCATACGCACCTGGCCAGACTATGGTAGCATCCAAATCCTTGTGCAATAGTTAAAACTCTTTACAGCAAGCCAACGTAAACTTAGAAAGTCAGCCAGAAACTTGTACTAAATTTTTCCAGAGCATGTGCCAAAAGGTGTGTGTTGTGCTAGGCACCTAATGAGATATCCTGATTTGCAGGGCTGCTGAATGCTTCAGTGCCGCCACTCTTCATGCAGATAGCTGCATCAGCAGCAGTGGGAATTATTTATTGCAGGTAGATTTGCCATAAAGCCCAGCGAGGGTCCTTGGGAGCTTCCCACTTCCTCACTGCACACTGGTGGACTCGCTGCATCCTTGGTTGTTGCTGGTCACCAGAAGGACCTTTCCTTTACAACCCCTGAAATGCCCACGTGGATGTGTCTGTGCACATCCACAGGGACACAGCTGAACAACAGTGTGTATCCAGAATGCTGCTTATGTCAGTTCCCTATTTTTCTGGTTTGTCACCCTTTCAAAGAAAAATACCTTTATGTGAAATAGTTACCTTCAAATCACTCTTAATACAAGTCAGGTTAAGGTAAAAGGCAGACGAAGGTATTAATTGACGACATCCAAATCAGACTGGGAAAACAAAGGTTCATACAAGGCATAAACGAAAGAAAAAAGAATAAATCTGTACACACGAAGCTGAAAATGAAGTTATTTAAGAAATAATTACTGCAGTCAGCCGAGGTGCTAAAGGTGCCTCAGTGCAAACCTCGACGGTGATTTTGGGCTCTTCCATGCCCACAGTGTTGGCTCATGTCCCTTGGAGAGCAGCTGTCCTGGGTGAAGCCACCAGCTCTGAACTGGCTCCCTGGGGGTCCTTGGGATTGCCACTCAGGTCATCCTTCCCACGCAGGTGGTGCGAGCTGCTCCTTGACAATTCGAACCGCCTGCTCCCCTTCCAGCCCTCTCACGAGAGACACGGCAGACTGTGGCTCTCAGTGAACCTCAACCAACCATTTGTTATGCATGCAAATTTCCCTTCCAAACAACTAATTGGAAGTCCTAATCTTTTAAGAGACCGTCACGCAGCGTGCAAAAACCCTTGATAAAATATCTACATAAATACATCGTGGAAAACAAATAAATCCTGGTGATGACAAAAGGCTAATCCAATAAACTAATCTGATCAAAAGATCGGTCTTGTAAAATCAATTATATTTGTCTTCAAACACAAAGACATAGACAAGGTTCTTAGAAGAAATACATACTCTGTAGGGATTAAACCACAAATTGATTTATGAATATGCTCCCCTAAGAGAAACTAGAATATAATTCCTAAAGTATCTCTATCAAGCACCAACAGGAATTTTGTCTCTTTTGTACTAGTTTAGCAACTCACTTGAAAACATGTAAACAATGTTTGGTATACAGCGTGTGATTTATAGCATACACTGTTTTGTCTCAGTGCTTTCAAGGAGAACAACAGCAAGCTGTAAAACCTTCTGCTCCAGATCATTCCTTCCAAATAAATCCAGTTCAGATGCTCTGTGAGGACTGGTATTTCAAAGTGATAACTGACAATTTATAAATCACCCACTTTATTTTGCAACGAGACAGCACATCTGTAATCCATATTTATTTCCCATTAATAACTGTGAGGGTGCTGCTACATTGATTGTTTTATATCACATACATTTCACTTTACCAACTAATTTTGAAGAATAGAAAAGAGGAGCACTTTCCCCCCATTTTTTATTTTTTTTTTAACATTTGGGGAATATTCCAGGAGAAACTGTTTCAAATATATTGAAATAAGATATTGAACCAACAGCTCAACATTTTCATAAGTTTATTAATGAAATCCGTATTGGCATCACTTATGTTGCTTTCCCTTTTCAGACGTCCATATCAAATATGGAAGCTGAGCAACACAAGGAGGAAATACTTTATTTCATTTTAAAAAACAGCCAAAATGTTGAGTTACTGCAGGGTTGACATTGGTAACTGTATGACTTTGCATTCCTCCAGGATTTGTAAAATTGCCAAAATAATAGATTTTAGGAAGCCGGTGGGACTACACTACCAGGAGGGAGACTTAACAGAGAGAAGATGATTGATTACAACAAACTCTGCTAAGGGACAATTATAACAGGCCAAGGTGCGTTCCCTGCCTGCCCTGGGGTTATGCTGCCTGAAAAGGGCAGGCAGCCCCTGGGCAATCCATGAAAAGTGTGTAACCTGGACTGTTCCCATCTGCTATTCTAGCCTCTCTGCCTTGGCAAATCGCAGCTTGGATTTGTCCCAAAGCCCTACCAGAAGTGAGTCGAAGACAAGGCTCCAAATTGTGCCACCTATGCAAGTCCCTTCTCCTGCATGGAGGCAAGGAGCCCATGGCGAGCTGCCAAGAGGGCTCCATACAAAGCATGTTGCAGTGAGCAGAGCACATCTTTTCCACTTGGACAATGTTTTCCTTTTCTTTTTGCCCAGTTCCGTGTTTGACACAAAGGTTTCTGTGTTAAAAGGCGTCCTGTTTTGACATCTTTTAAACTTATGCCGACGTTTATGTTAAGCCTTTGATTACTGAAGCGTAGTCATCTCCATTAATAAATCCTCTATAGGTAAGCTGAAAAATTAACCTCCCAGGAAAAAAATAAAAAGTAAAAGAGATGTGGAACTGCATAGGAAATGTTGGACGCATACACTACATGCTTTGTAATGCAGATCCTAATCACTGCAAATGGCTCTTGAGTCTGTCATTTCCTTCCACTGTGTAAAACTGGCATACCCAAAAATACCTTTACAACAGGATTCTCTCTCTGCTCCTGCCTAACATTGCTCATAAATCAAAAATACTGAAGATGTAATAATTGGCTTCATGTCACACTAAACATTCAAAATCATTATGCCCAAATCCTTTGGGGAAGCAGGCGAGATGCTCTCAGTTCAGCTCCCTGCAGATTGTAGGTCAGTAACACAAAGACATAGCATATAATTGGACTCAAGTGGTACTCTGAGCTCATAAGAGGCCAAGGACAAATTAGTCCGAATAGCCTCATACTTTAAAAAGGGACGTTTCAACATGGGCACAGTTCAGATTTGCAGCTTCCTGACCTAAGGATAAATACAAGGCTTTAATGCTTCCAGAAACTGAACAGTGAACAATTTGGGTGTCTGAATATGACAGGAAGCATCAGCCTTTTTGATCCAGGGCATTTCTGTGAGTATTTTGGCTTCAGGATGAACTCTGAATTCTTGAATTTATATTGAAGAGTACACAACTCAGCTTTAAACTCTAGATTATAAAGGGAAGTGAAGACCGAAATAAAAGCAGCATGCAAATACTAACTGTGAAATGTTTCTAATAAATACCAGATATTGCTTTTTAATGTTATATAACATTTTACAGATGCATAAAATAACCAGACATCTATTGTCAGCCAATTAGTAAATTAAAATAACACAAATGCAAAAAACAATGACTTGGTATCAGTTTTGACGTCAGGTAAATGGTATGTGTTTAATTTATTTTACCAAGGAATTCTTAAATTACTGAACACTCACGCTCAATAATGGGAGAATAAATCAGGAAAGAATCAGTCTGTATTTGTCCTTTCTTATATTCTGCAACTATCCAACAGCAGCTGCAACACACAGCAGAAGACTAAGAGTTACGACTCTTTCATCTGGCTTGAAGTGGCAAAGGCATCCCTAAAACTCAGGAGACAAAGAAATTGTCTGGATTAGAATCTAGGCTCCCATTCACGTCCGGCTGCCAGCTAATATGTGGTAACACTGAGCACATTTCACACTTGGGGTAGAAGAAACAAATATTTGCTTCCTGAAAAAAAACGTTTGCGATGCATCAGCAGTAGCACTTACAATACATTCAGGCTGGAAGGAGGGCAAAATGGTTAAGGTATGAGCCCAGGACATAAAAGAATCTGCTTTCAAGCTTCACCTCAGGCTTTCTTGGTGATTTTCGACCAGTCATGTGGCCTCCTGTGTGCCTTAATTTCCTTTCTGTATTGCAGGGCTAATAGAATCACTCTCCATCAAAAAGGGGTACAGTCCTGTAGGTTTGTGCCTCAGCCTGGCCAGCCTGGCAGGAGGAAACAACACATTGTGCTTCTCACAATCTGGGGTTATTTTTGGACCTTTGCAAGGAGGTAAAAAAGAGATGAAAGCCCCATCTGAATTGTACTTTCTGCTGCTGGAACAAAAGTAATGGTGTCTATCAGATTTAATCAAGCTGTTTGCCTGCTTTTACTCTTCTACACTCGAAACACGGCAACACTTTGTTTTATTTGCAGTGTTTTGATGCGACACTTCCCCGTTGCTTCAGTTTATGCTCAAAGAGATTTAGAATTGGACGTAACTTTTAAGTGGTACTTTCAGTGTTTGTCTCAAGGGCCTGACTCAGAATCTGTCACATCCCCCAACGTGCTAACATTTCAGCTGAAGCATTGCAGTCACCACTGGAAAGCAGTGGCCATATTTTTGTATATATATTGCTTTGTAATGAGTAAACAGCTCACGTTGAGAAGAAGCGGGTAGAGCAGGAGGTGGCAGGTTCCAGTTTTGCCTGCAAAAAGCGTGGCAGCTATAGCTGGCTGGGGGCACGAGACCAGCTAAGGACCCCTAGGGCAGACCTCTTTTCCCACAGCCCCATGAGTTAGGAGAGGGGACACGTATTTTACCCACGCAGCACAACTTGAGGCTGAGTCAGCAGGATGCAATTCTGGTACGCTGAAATCAATGGCAAGCTCTTGTTGACTTCTGCTACAGGAGAATTTCATCCTCAAGAACAGAGCATTTCCCAGCAGCAGGAAGAACAGGTCTCACACACGACTGGTTTTTCACCCCATCATTCATACAGTGACTTTGAGTATTGGCCATCTTCTGCAAGGTGTCCACACTCACCACACTCTCTCAGCTGAAAAGGAATGGAGATGCACATTCCATCGGTATTTTCGAAACTGCTATTTCTGCTCGTTTCCAACCTTCTCCATCTTTCCCATCTCTTTTTTTTTTTTTTCCCCTCTTCATGCTCTTTCTCCTCTCTCTAATATTTTCCAACCCAGCTTTGAAGTCATTGACCTTGAAAACAAAAAACTAAAGAGCAATTCACTTGCCAAGTGCAAATACCTTGACAGATGCAGCATATAAACCAAGCTGTGAAGTCAAACAAACCTGTAACATCTCACATCAGAAGCTCTCTCTCCTCCCTCTGCCTAGGTTTCTACTGTATATTTTTTTCCTTGATTCCTTTGTGAAGACTGAAACTCTTGAGACCATAACTACCCTTGTCTCTATAATAAATATACCGTAGAAACAGTGTGATTTATGGATTTTAGTAGTATTTTTAACAATCCTGTTAGATGTCAGCAGGGATTTATGGCACAGATCCCTCGATCTTATAAAAACAGCCACAACCAAAAGCACCTCGAGAGCCTCTAACTCTTAGCCATCTCTGATGCTGTTTTGTCAATAGGGAGGATTAAGAAGACACAGTGTCTTAGTACAGGATTCACACTAAGGCTGCCCAGGAGATCCCCGGTCTCTCAAGGGCCACAGTTGCTCAGCTCCACACCGCGAGGACCTCTCGTAGCGGTGAGGTTCACACTAGGTGTTTAACCCTAGACCCATACTCTGAAAATGCGAAACTGAACCTGGAAATACTTGAGTCTCCAGGTCAAGTCCTTTAGCACAGAGGCAGCGACAGATTTACAACAATTTCTATGTGTAGGGAAACCACTAGAGGGAGGGAGAGGTCCACAGTGCCCAAGCAGCCCTATCCCAAGCCATCTCCATCTCCTCCATCATCCAGCACAGGCTAGACCCTGCCTTTTAATAGAGGCTGGGGACTTTGATTTTGACCCTACTCATAGGACGAGTGAAGGTGGCAGCAATTCCCCAAGCTCTTCAGCGTTTGGCCCTCCAAAAACCACCTAGCAGCTTTCCTTCAGCCCCGACCGCTGCTCCCACATG
The DNA here is from genome assembly GCA_025769975.1 of Gallinago jamesoni. Lineage (NCBI taxonomy): Eukaryota > Metazoa > Chordata > Aves > Charadriiformes > Scolopacidae > Gallinago > Gallinago jamesoni. Next base: position 127,670,809 of record JAOQGH010000012.1, read on the forward strand.
GATGCAATTTCCCAGCGCCAAGGCTGCAGGCCAGATGGACGCATCCCGTGGGCTGAATGCGGCCCAGGAGCCATCAGCTCCAGCACCATATGTAAGTGGTGTTTTACATACATATCAAATGTCAGGCCTCAGCTAAGTCGCAGATGAAGTATAATGCTACTACTGTAGCACAGTGCCCTTAATACCATCCCCGCAATGTGGAAGAGTCCTTCCTCCAAATCATTAGGAACAGATGAGCTCTGGGCTTATTATAGGCCCCCGAGTGCTCTGCAGCCAGAACATACCCAGAACAAAGTGTGTCTCCATTCCTGCTCAGCTGAGTTTTAGAGAAGAATTTAATAAAGATTTATAGGTTTTCAGAGATTGTTTTGAGCTTAGCCAAGGTCTCTTTTTTTTTTAATCAGACTTTTCTGTGGGGGGCAGGGGAGGAAGAGTTTCCAAGGTTATAGAAATTGAGGCAATATCTCAGGTATCTCCAGCCTCACTCAATGTACTACCAGCCCTTTAACTAATAAGAGAACAGGCTTTGTTTTTACAAGTCTCATCCAAAAAAGCTTTGTGTGAGTAATAAAATGCTAGGCCCCCATAAGCTTATGTTAATATTCATGTCCCTGGGCTTTATTACGTTTGGAAATCAAAAATTAATGCCATAAAATTTCCAAAAATAAAAAGAAAATGTGCTGATGGAAAATAGGTGAAAGCCATTCTGTGTCATTATTCGTTAATTAAAATACTGAAAGCCATTTGGATGATTGGAAATGGACAATAGCCAGAAGAGAAGTTTCACTCCTGCAAGGAGCTTGAAGTGTCGCTAAGAAATATTACAATTTGGGATTGATATACATCATTCTAATGTGAGTAAAGTGAAAGTCTTCCTTCCTGCTAAATTAATGTCCCCAGCATTCTGAAATTCTGAAATGCTTTTCAGAGAAGATATGCAATGTTTCCTGGTAACTTGGATAAAGGCTTTGGATTCAGGGAGAATGGCTTGGGGGCAGCATTCAAGCCTGGAGAGACTGTAGTCAGCTGTTAATTACAAGGAATAATACAGTAAGAGTTGGAAGGAGGACTAGTTCGGTGTCCCTTGGAAATGATGATCCCTGGCAGCCTAGAAGAAATATCCTAGGTCTGCTCATTTTTCCCCCACAGGTTGTGTTCCCTCAACTACTGAGCATTCAGGTTGGTTTCCCACAAATTCTTTTCAGATAGACCATATTTTTCCTGAGACGCATCATGCAAAACAGGGACACAATATTCAAGATGAGTCATGAAAAATAAGGAGACTAACAAAAGAATTGCTTCATGTGTTTAGCATATTTTTTTGTGTTTGCATTTGCTCTGACTGGGATTTGCTGTCTTTTTCTGCAGACCTGCTGTCCAGCTCACATTTTTTTTTCCTTTAAGCACACATCTGATTGTGCCTACATGTGTTTTACTTACCCTATTAAACTGCTTCCTGTTTATTCCAGGGCGCTTTTTTTCTTTTTTTTTTTCTTTTTTTTTTTTTAATTTATCAAAGCCATTTGGAGTTTGGAGACTTTGCTATATGAACTCCTCATGTCACCATCTAAGACTTTAACAAAAATATTTGTTAACTAATGTCAGACCCAGACCCCTTGTGCAAAATCCTGCTTACTAGATCAGTCCAGTTGCCAGATGCTAGGGGTTTGGGATTGAACATGAATCCGAATCTCTTGGAGAAGCCATCAAAAGTGATTGTGCTGTTAAAAGAGGAGGCAGTGTTTTCATACTCTACCAGAACAGATAGTCCAATAGTCTGTCCCTAACATCAGCCACTTTCAAGGGAAGATTTAAGAAACTGTGGAATGGGCAGCTGTGGAGCTAGGGTAGATTATGCTGTAACCAGAAAATTACAAGTGACAGTAGGATAGCACATACTGAATTTCTGCCAGACAATATTATCTGGGAGTCACTGGAAGAGTGAATGAATGAAGAGCTCTTAGGGAAGATAAATCTCATACCCAGTGAGAGAGGTTGGTTTTGTTTTTAAGCCCCTGACTGCTAAGCTTTGCAGGGGATCTGACAACTGTTTCTACCACAGACGTTTCTTATGGACCTTGAACAGATCAGTTAATCTCTTCAAGCATCCAAATTCTTCCTGATTCTGAGGGATACAGGCAGTTTGGTGTTTGAGGGGCTCCTTGATGCTGTAAGTGCTCTCCTTTCCCCTGGCCCAAAAAGAAAAAAAAAAAAAGAAAAGAAAAGAAAGAAAAAAAAAAAAAAACCAAAAACAAGAGAGGAAAGGATGAAGCCAGAAAAAATCAAAGATTAATAAATGCCTTGACTGGAATGTAGTTTGTGTCTGGTGAGACACCCACACAAAGTGAGAAGATACATTACACAGCTTCGATAAGTGAGGGAAGACAAGAGCTTAATAAAGCTGTAATAAAAATAGACTGGTTTAAAGACAGTCAGGTGAGGAGGAAAAGGATTTTGCTGTTTTAGTCAAAGCATTTGGATTCCATCTAGAAAGTGTATGCAAAGTGAGAGTTTCCAGTTATCAGTAATGGAAAGGCCAGTAAGAGAGTATGACATATGAGTTCCCTTAAGACAAAGTCAAAACAGATTTATGATCTAGGTTAGGACTCTGGTGCAATTTAGGCAGCAAAGTCTGATGCTGAGATCCTGAGAACTCATTATAAATGACTTTGGGCCATATAAACCCCAGGGAAGTGGCAGTTCTGCTTTGTGCTTACCTGGAGTGGCTCAAGAAGTAACAGGACTTAGTACCTGCCCTGCATAGAAGCAGGCACAAACAGTTGAATCTTTTGCAATATGAATCAAGAAACACAGTGTTTTTGTATCTAAAGGGTTAAAGGGATTCACCATGTTTGGAAGCAAAGATCTATCTCTCCTCACTAACTTCCTTGCTGCCCAGGTGATCTGACCTGGCACAAGGAGACTCCATCTCCTGGAGTGCATGTGAACAACTCTCCCAGAATAAGACTCTTCCTTGGTGACCCTCGCCGACCTCATGCTACAGCATCTCACTCTGCGCTGCAATCCAAGTACTGGAGGAGAAAGTGGGTGCAGAAGCAACTGAAATGTTGTTTGACCCTGGCCAGTGGAAGGGACCAGACCGCTCCGCAGGGAGGATGGGAGCCAAATGTGCACGATGTGGCCAACCTGTGCAGATCAGGGCCAGGGCAGCCCATAAAGAACAGCACAGAATGGGCACCAGTATCACAGTTGTGTGGAATTACTAGCATCTAGTAATTTTGAAATTTTCTGTACTGCGAATCATGTTTCTACCATATGCTGGTACACACCACCACTACGCTTGAGGCTGAAAGGATCTGTGAGCAATGAATTCCTTATGGTAAGTCTCTCTGAGGGGCTGGAGTCAGTAGGATTTCTCAGTGTCACACACATGCACACACACGCACATATGTGTGCAAGACATATCGGATTCTTCACAAAACAAAGTCATGGCTTCTGGTTTTTTTTGGAGGTGAATGAATGAGGTCAGGTTAGCATTTATGTGAGTGTTATGAGCAAGCATTTCATTCACAGTAAGTATGGAAAGTCCAGTGTCATTTCCTTTCTTCAGGTTCAGGACCTTTCTGTTTTCCAGAGAATCAGAGCTCAATCTCAGTCTTTGGTAGACAGCTTTCTGGTGGAGAATGGTTAGGAGAAAATGGACATAAAGAGGTATAAGAGCAAAAATTACTTCCTTATGGGCTTAAAAGGAAAGACTAATTTTTCTTGCTTCTTCAGAAGAAGGGGATTTAGCTTCCATTTTCGCAAGATCTATTCAAGCAGTCCAAGCTTTGCAATACCCATGTGCCCTGCACAGCTCTGAATGCCCTTGTATAGGTCCAGGTGACTCATATTCCTCAACAGGTTTTGTACAAATGTGCAGAAATTCTTCATCTGTATGTGCCAAACCCCCCGAGTTTATGAAGCCAGAAAGTGAAAGTATGTTATAAATCTAATTTCAAGTCTCAGAGAAAAAATGCAAGGCAGAATGGAGAGCTTATGTACCTCCTCTTCTTGTACGTTCACTGGGTATGATGCAACCTACTTTTAAGTAAAACTCATCATTTAAAAGAGTGTGTCTCCTTTGTTCAAAAGAGCTTTTAAAGGAATCCATTTGTCCTGTTTTCCTTCCTGTTTTTTTCTTTCCTCTACCCCTTTGAATACCACAGGTCTTATTTCTGACTTGCAGGGATGGTCATCTGCTCATCGTATTCTCATGTGGTCTCCCTGGACAGAAGAGAAATTATGAACCTTACGTTCCTTCACTATCTTGGTCCCCAGGGAAATAACTGTAGCCACAGATATAGAGCAGAAAAAAATGACTGAACTGGGCTTTTCCACCATCCTTTATTTACACTTCTTTTCTTTCAATATTGCTTATGTATTTATGTTCAGCTAGCAGCCCAGCAGGGATCAAAGCCTTTCCTCTCACTAGTGGAGTTTCTTATCACAGTAAGGAACGGGTCCAGATTTAAAAAAAAAAAATAATACATAGCAACCAGATTTTTGTAACTTGCAACACCTTTTGGAACCTCTGAAATAATGACCCCAAACACTGTTGTTGGGATCAATGTAGAGTAATCCCATTGGTCTCAAAGCAACTCTGAATGCGTAGAGCTCTTGGTACCCACTAGTAGCAAAATTCCTTTCATGGAGTAGCACACCCAAAATGAAGAATATGATACAGTGCTCTACAATTTTTCTACATGGCACAAACAGAGTTATATAGAAGGAGAATGGGGGGAAGGAATCAGTGTGCAGCAATTTCATAGCATAAAGAGTGATAAAATTATTAGCAGAGATTAGTAACATTTCCTGGTTTTAGCTTTCTTTACAAATTCAGATATTAGATGAGATTTAGCAAGATCTTTTTATCCAAAGGCAAAAGAATTTTTGAATGATTCTTGTGAACAGCAAGAAAAGAAGGACAGATAATTTCTTGATTTTTATTTGCCATTTATAATTCTTTTTGATCGCATGAGACGAGACCCTGCACCCAGAAATAGAAAACTCCTAAAGAGGGAAGTTAACTGGGTGAACATGGAAGAAGAGGGAGATGAGCAGGATGTTTTAGCTGGCTTGGTGGTGTCAGTGAGCCACCAAGCAGCCCAGTGTGGCTATCATCAAACACACAGCTAGGAAACAGAAGGTGAAATGGAACTATTGCAAGGTAACAGTGCATAGGATTCAAGAAGGATGGAAAAATTACAAAATAGTTTCTGGAAGAAGGAAGCTATTTCACTTATATTTGGCAAACAGGATTTTTTTTTTACCTAAGATCTTGGACTGATGAGCCTAGCAGAGACTGAGCTGGAATATCATTACACTGTACAATTTTTACAGGTAGGGAAAAGCAGGGGAGAAAGAACAGCCCATGGGCAGGGTAGGTGCTATGTTTGTGCAAAAAGCTGCAAGAGAACTCACTCCAGTTCTCACCTTGCACTCGGTAGCCCACTGGGGTTCGTGCTTTCACCAATTTCAAATGTTCTCTATATTCGAGGCAACCTGAGCCAACGTTATCTCCTATATGTCCTTATTCACTCCCAGTTTGGACCCTTTCCAGAGAACATAAAGCATCGGTATCTCTCCTCAGGTGAGTGTTATAACCACTATGCTCTTGTTTAAATAAATTAATCACCTCTTATTCCACCTCTGCATCTGGTCTGAGAGCTCTCACAGGGTGGGATCTTATGGCAAAACATCAGTTTGTGCGTCCTGGCATCACAGGTGTTCAGCATCCAGTATGTAAGAAACTATACCTAAAAGAAACTGTACCTCCTCCATGCACTGAGTTCAGTGAATGAAAGAGTCTAAGTTAGAGTCTTTGATGAAGAATTCCATTGAGACAAAGTCTTTGATGAGGCAGTTACCTCACCACCTACAGAAAAGGGTAGACACTTTGTGACTCTACAGGAAAGAGAAAACTTCTCAGCAACCGAGTGTGGAGGTACTCAGAGGAGTGCAACCGTTGTTTCTTCAAGATGAATTGATGGAGTTATGGGAGGACACCTGAGCAGAAGTGTGCCTGTGGGCCTGTAGTATATTTAGTTGGTCCTGGAAAAAGATGAAAGCAAAAGTGATGGGGTAACTTCAAAGGCACTTCTTAAAATCTAGTCGAGGTTTCACTTAGCTTCTCGTTTTAATAAGAAATAAAAATACTAAAGGAGTTGCATAGAGATGAAAAAATCAGTCACCATAATGGACTTTGGTGCCACAAATACTAGGAGCTAATGTGACAGACTGCAGTAAAGATGTGTATTGTGGGGAATTACTGCACCTACAAGTCATTATTTCCAGTAGAAATAACATATAGTACCATGAGCCATTGATGTATCTCATGGGGAATTTGCAGACGCTCTCCTTTAATTAACTTGAGTCACTAGTGAATGTAAGTAAATAAATCAATGCAATCTTGATCTTCTTAGAATTGAAGGTTCCTTCATTGCCTCAGGGGTCTCTCTCATGTATTGTTCCTTGGTTATTCAGATTGATTGGGCTCTTCGGTGTGGAGGTGCAAATTTCCCTCCTCATGCCTGAGTATGTTGTCAGCAAGCAGAAGAAAGGAGGATAGGGACTTCCTCAGAGCTAGCAGAGGCTTTCGGTGGTTACCTGAATTGACAGTGCAGTTACTGCAAGTTCATGATACCTGTTTCTGGAAGCCTGCTTTTTTTCCCTCTCTGCCTACATGAGTTACCACACCAAAGGAAAGATAGTACCAGGATCTCCAGGGACTTTCTTTTAGGGAGTCAGCAAGATCTGCTAAGGCAAATGAATGAGTGTCAGAAGGGTTTCTAGTTGTGCTCCTCTTCGCAAGGTGGGGTTTCGGTTATATTAATGGCATTAGCTGACTATGGAGGGAGAGAGGAAAAGAGATCAGAAGAAACTAGTAGCAAGTACTGAGTGTATGTGGGCCTTTACTCGCCATATTTCACACTATTATTTGGAGTTCCCTGACTGAGCAAACGCTGCCTGATCCAAAGCCCACCCAAAATTTCAGGCTGAAGACTGACTGGCTCTTTTTCAGTCCTTTTACAACGGATGACTAAACTGGATTTGGAGTCATTTCCATACCAGGCACAGTCAAAACAAATGCAAGGACTGAGAAGTAATTCTATAGCTTTGTGCTACAAATTCACATTCTCTGCTGAGGTCAAACATTTGCTGGCTTGCGACAACAAAATCATCTTACATTACATGTCAAGTGTTAGCATAGCTTAAAAGACAAACCGATTTCAAACATCAGAGAACAGAATAAAGTTTAAACCATAGGAACAGTAATTTCTTACTCTGGAAATCAATAATATTGCACTGAGGAGAGCTGCAAAACCTCTCCAATTTCTCTTGCCATAAGCCGAGGCTCTGATTCCCACTTTAAGAATTACTCAGTTTCAACAGACTTTGATCCTCACTGGGAGGAAACAAGGATCCGACCTCTGCCTGAACTTGGGTCCTGTGGAGAAAAAGATTCCCCAGTTAGAAAAACAGAGGTTTCCAAGCTTCTTATACATCTGTTAGCTTCCCACCAGGCAGCGTGTGTACGCGCCTGGGTAGCGTTCCTGAGTAGTCTCCTCTAATTAACCTCTCAGAGAAGGTTGCCAGCTAATTTGCTGACCAACCCTGAAGAACTGAAAAAAAAAAAAAAAAAAAAAAGAGGGAAATATTAAGAAAAATACCAGGCAGTGGTTTTAAACATGAGTCTTGAATTCACTTTGCCAGCTATAGCAAACAAACAGCCCTGACTGCTGTGCAACAACCTCATTCCTCTGTCTCCTCCTAACGCCAGTCCCTCCTCACCCCTAACCTTTTTCACTGGGAAGTTTCCTGATGTGATTAAGTCATTATTAGTTCCCTTGGGCAGATATAATGTAAATATCCCAAGTGGAAAGACCTGTAAACATAGACCAAAATTCAGCATGCAGACATGCTGCTGAAAAACACGCAGACAAAGGACCAACCTGAGTTACTGTACTGGTTTTGGCTGGGGTAGAGTAAAATTTCTTCATAGCAGCTGGTATGGATCTGTTTTTGTTGTTTTGGATCTGTGATGATAATACAGGAGTGTTTCAGCTGTTGCTGAGCAGTGCTTGCACAAGGTCAAGGTCTTTTCAGCTTTTCAGGCTGCCCTACCAGCAGGTAATCTGGGAGCGTACAAGGAGTCAGGAGGGGACACAGCTGGGGCAGTTGACCCCAACTTAGCAAAGGGGTATTCCATACAACATGATGTCCAGTTCAGCAATAAAGTGGGCTGGGGGAGGAAGGTCAGTCAGGGCTGCCATTGCTGAGGGGCTGGCTGGGCACAGGTTAGTTGGTGGTGAGCAACTGGAGTTTTTCTGCATCACTTGTTTTTCAAGGGTTCAGATGTTTTTCTTACTCTTTGTTGGTGTTTTTTTTCCCTCTTTTTTTTCCCCCCCCAAATTATTGAACTGCCTATATCTCAACCCATGAGTTTTTTGATTTCTACTCTTCTGATTCTCTCCCCCATCCCACTGGGTGGGAGAGTGAGCCAGTGGCTAAGTGACGCTTAGATGTCTACCAGAATTAAGGCTTGAAAGCCTTCCAGGGATTTGCTGAAATCCACACATGAGGCTGCACAAGTTTCTCACAACTTCCATCAAGCAGTAAACGAGAATATACCGTCCCATATGGCATAATTTTTCATTTCTGATTCCTCCCAGGTCTAAAGGCTTCCATATACACACCTTCACTTTGCCTCGCTGGATTTGAGTTTCTCTCTCTTTCTCCTGACACGTTCTTCTGACACCTCCCCATACCCACCAGCCATAAATCAAACTTCAGCCTCCTGCATCCTTCCTCAATCCCCACTTGCTTTCCTCCCTCTGCTTGCATTTCTTCCTCTTCGCTCATCCTGTGGGCAAGTCATGGGCTGAAAGCACATCACATCTGCCAGTGCTCTCACCTTCTCTCATACCAAAGAAAGAGGTTAAAACACCTAAAAATAAATACAGCCATAAGTGGACTGCCTGTTCTTCTGCTTGCTCTCCACCTAGCAAGGCATAGCAGGGCAAGGTTACCAGGCATGTAGGATGGAGCAGAGTGAGGGGCCCCAACAACCACGTGGAGATTTCTCTTCATGGGCTTGAATGCTGCTCACTGTGGGATTTGGAGGCCATTTATGTTGATGGGTTCATGAAGATAATTATATGATGTGGCTTGCCAGTGATGGTCAGAGGGTCACTGATCCAGTTCTTTTCATTTCTCTGTTGCTTCAATTTGCTCTCCTGGAGAAAGGGACAGGGTAAAGGTATAGCCGCTGGTTTAGGTAGGTACTTTTTCAGTGTTTAACATAGCCTAGCATCCTAAGTACTATGAAATTAGCTATGTTTGACACTGATATGTTGGAATGTAAGTTGCAGTGTCCCACAGTGCCCATATAGTCCCTTCAGGATATCTATCTTTCTTCTGTTAAAGTGGCTCTAAAAGCTGGTAGGATTTCTTAAAGATCTTTATGGTCACCTGAACATTGCACTGCAGCAATAACAAATAACTAGTGACTGTATAACAGTTGAAATCATGGTTATTAATAATAACAAATGATTAGAGAGCAGTCAGGCTGGGACACGGACCACATCCAGTGTGAGGAAAAGATTTAAGCACCCGCTGTTCCCTAAAATTTGTGAGTCCCTTGAATAAATGGCGCAGTATTGAACGTATTCAGACAAACACAGCAACCCTTTCTTGGACAGCTAGGAGTGGAGTACACACCACAGAAAGTAATCTCCTTGATTTTTCAGGACAGTAGGATGTGATATAAAGCTCCTCTCCTTAGAGCAACAGTCTGGCAGGAATCACTCTGCAGGCAAGAAGTTTCCACTGGTCCTGTGAGATCTGAGACCTGATTACCCTCAATCCAATTGTGGATACTGGTCCATCTTTCCTCAGAGATGGCTGTTAAAAAGATAGACTTGCGTGGTTTTCATAGAGTGGTTTTCATAGCTTAATGGCCTTCTATCTTCCTGGGATAAGTCAGGTTATATCAGAGGAGACTGCTATCTATTCTGGTTACTTGCTTAGAGCCCTAAGCCATAATCAAGTTCATTTATCTGTCTCCTTGCCTGAGGGCAGATTTTCTTTTGTGCCCCCAAAATACCGTGTTTCAGTTATTTATAAATGTTCATGAGATCATTTGCCTGTACAAATTGCAGCCTGACTATTATCTGTGAGCTATGAATTTCCAATATTCATCCTGGTCTCCATTTCTGATTGGATGCCTGAAACTTCATGAATAGACAAAAAAAGTGAATGATGAATAGTGAATCATGAATAATAAACAGAAGATGAGTACACTTTTTCAAACTCCCATTCCTCCATGAATATGTGTACCCCTCTATATCAGTTGCCTTCAGCAACATTCATATGCAGAGAAAATAGATTGAAACAAGACTAACAGAAAAAGGGCAGGAATGCAGCTGAATCAAATCAGGAACTGTGGGTTTTTGTGCATAGTTGTGAATGCGCTACTCAGCAGTTATTCAGCGCCAGTAAAATCCAACTGTTCTGGGGACAGAGTTATCTGGAGAGGCAAGAGCAGGATTTTTCTCCAGAAATCCCACCCCAACTTCCCCAGGTGGGAAAGGTGGACGTGTCGCAGTGGTTCTGCTTTTTTCTGCTTCCTCAGCTGTAAAACAGAAATAATGACACCCTTCCTTCTTCCTGGAGCACCCTCAGACCTCTGAATAAATCATGCTAAGTGAGAAAGAAGCATTTGTAAAGGCTCATCAGTAACTGGAATAAATCATGTCTTAGCCTTTTAGGTGACTTACAGGTATGTTCAATGCAGATGTTGCTTAGAGATTAGTCATAAATTATATTTTTCCCACAACAGATAATTGATATGTTCTGTGTGCCTGACTTGTCAAATCATGTTATACTTCAAAAAAAAACCCCTCTTGTCCATTTAACCAAAATTTTGTTTTCTTGTGCAATGTCCAAAACTTAATAATTATTGTTTTCCTAAATGGCAACAATTTACCTTCATAAGCCTGTAAAAAAGTCTTCTAATTTAAACCTGTAGAGACATCTTGGCAATGAATGTGGGCAATTGCAAACATTCTTGCTCTAATTTATGCAATTAAAAGAATATATTTTTTCTTAGCTGTGGGCTCCAGCTGTCCAAAGTTGCTGACCAGAATGGAAGCTGTGAACACACTTTTTTGAAAGGAAGAAGATTTTGTTTAGATTCTGATATTTGCACTTCTCTTCTTCATGTTTTTAAGAATGGTTCTGAATGAATTACATGTGCATTTCTATCTTCATTCTAATTAGGGAATCCACATAACTCTTGCAGGCTTGTACTAAAAGGCACCATGATTTTCATCTTTCAAGGTAAAACACAAATCTCTAGGGTCCAACCTGTAAATGAAAAAATAAATAAACCTGGGCTTTCTGTATGTGATCTAACAGTTAGTAGGTAGTTATTATCAAGACATTTTGAACATTATGAAATTCAGAAAAGAAATGTTCCTTGCTTGAATAAAAACATCCAAGCCTTTCAGGAACTGCTGGAGGGTACTCAGCCAAAAGCATCCATTAGTCACCCAGAATTACTCCTCTAAATCAGACAGAAGAGGGACTTAAATCTGCTTTTCTCGTAGAGTGAGTGTCTCAACCTGCTTCCAAAGAGCCTTTTGCCAGCTGGGGCCCAAGATGGTTATGCTGAAACCAGCACTCTTAAAATAGTTTTTGTTTTGACTTTGGTTTTCTTAGTGACAAAAGTCGACTGCATCAAAAAACTCCCAGTATGCTTTAACTGCTGTAACTGGTATTGTGTAGCATGAAACACCTTGCAGATATGCATTAAACTGACCTGTATAGCTCTGCTCTTTAACACTTTATTGGAGTGAAATGCCAGAAATTTCTACATTTATGGGATGCCAGGATTTGAAGATTTTTCTGGAAGAGCTTTTAAAATAAAAAATGTTTTTAACAACATTTTGTACTATTAAAGTACGTAAGCATTTTTATAAGTACTGGATATGCTTTCTTCAATCACGGAAATAACTGGTGTGTCTGTTTAGATTTTAGCCCTGACTCTCTAAAAAACTATAATCAGGAAGTTCAAAGTAGCAGCCTAGCCTAAAACTCAGTTAATGGAAGTTTTGTGACCATATTTTTGTCCCTTTAAAAAATAATAACACAGCTTTGCTGATGTTTCCTTTGGTGCTCCAATGAACTGCAAATTACGGTTGCCCTTTTAGTGTCCTTTTGAATCATCATATTATAAATGCATTTCATCTGTCTCAAGGTATCACAGCAAAAATTACAAGATGACCTTTAAAAATGGCTAGTAAAGCACTGCTGCTTGCTTTGTTCTAGATCTCACCACAGACATTCTCTCATCTCTGTCACTTTCAGAGATAAATTACTATTTCCACTGTGCCTACACCTGTAATAGCAGCTGCCTTTTCATCGCCTGTCACTCAGTCTTCTAACCCCTCCCCAATCCTCCTTTTCTTTCTTTCTGTCTACATTGCAATTCTCCATTTCTCTCAAGGAAAAAGTGTCTTTAATACATAAATACGAAATATACCTTGACCTTCCTTTTCTTTTACCCCTGCCTGCCATCATGCAGGCAGTTGCTCCATCTCATCTCATTCCCATCCTTAGTCATCTCCTTAGCTTCTCGGTATGCTCTGGTTCTTTTTCCACCACCATACAAGTAGGTTTAGTCTTGCTCAGCTCACACCAGTCTGTCCCTCCAGCCCCTGCCTGTTCTCTCTCCGTTCACCTCTGAGCTCCAGCTGCAGAGTGAATTTTCCCTTCTTCCCACTGCCAGTCTGGCTGCCTTGGACTTGAACACAAATGAGCACATACTTTTGGAAAACCCATTCTTTTTTTGGCTTCAGTGAGTTTTTCTTCTTTCCACTTTCTTGCTGTCTCCCTAACTGCTTATTCAGAAAGCCTTCTGGAAGGTTTCCTCGTTCTCCTCCCTGATTATTGAGGAGAGAAGAGTGGTGCTCTGAAAGGCCATATTTTTAAATAATATTTTTTATTTGACTCTTCTCTCTTTCTGCTGTGTTGAAAACTAGACCAATCAGTGTGTCTGTGTCAAGAAGGCATGACTTTCCTACATGTCTTTACTCCAAATATATATTCTTATGTCCAAAATGAAAACCTTTTTATACCTCTCAAAATCCAACAATCAGGGCAAGCTGAACTTAGAGAAAACAAACTTCTTAGCCTCTCTTCCTTGTAAACTTGTTTCTCAAACTTCAGGATTTTTTTCATTGTCACAATAAGGCCATGCTGCTCTTAAACGGATGCTATCTTCTGTTGAGAACCCTCTGGTTTCCCACCCTATGCCATACCTTGGTGTTGCAGAGTCTTTCCTTCTAACTTCTCTAAGACATATTTGCTAACCACTCTGAGACACCTGAGACTCTCCATATAGATCCCATCACCTCATACCTCTATAAGTATACTGACATTTTCCATGACCTTCCTCTGACTTCTCATGCTAATGAGTGGCTCCCCAAAGCACCCTTAGGCTACTTTAAGGTGGTTTTTGTTTCTGTAAAATCTACTTGGCTAGCACCACAATGAGACCATTGCCGTCATGCTGATCAGGATGTCTGTTTGTGTGGGTTATATCTGACCAGACACAGACGTCTTTAGATACAAGTGTCTGCAAAAACAGCTCATTTCTGTTTGCTTTTTAATGGATAGAAGGAAACAAGGCATTGTCAGATCAGATCCTATGTTTTGATAGGTAGAAGTGCCTGTTTCCCTTCACTGGCTGTAAGGGAAGCTGGGGAGGAATAACTCGGATGCTGGTATCCGCAGCTGAAATACCTGACACTTTTGCGAAGAATCCCAAATTTTTTGTGGTTTTGAAGTATTCCATCTTAGTTTTTAAATTATATGAGATTGGGAGCGATTCTCTATCCATAGCTTGATCTGCACAAAGCCCCAGTGCAACAGGGATTGAGGCCATGACTACATTCTGATGGTGCCACTGTAATGGTTATACTCCAAGTTATCAACAGCATCAAAATGCTGTTCAAAAAAAGACTGAAGAAAACATCTTGCAAAGGTTAGAGGGGCCACAGTGATGTATAGCAAGAATATGGAGGCATTCAGAAACAGTTAATTGATAGCTCGTGTGGCTGGTATTCACAGTGCTGCATTCCCAGTGACTCTAAACATATGGCAGCAAGGATAACGCTGAAAAAGAACAATGGCATTCAGTCAACTGCAGTATATAGAACTTATTTATTTATTTATTTATTACTAACCATGGTATGTAAAACTTTTCTAGCTTTCCTTTAGAAGAGGCTTTTAAAATTCAGACCTAAGCCACTTGGAGAACACATGAAGACCTCAGACTTCCATAACCACAGGCAACATTTAGTGAGAACTTAGTCTTTCTTTGGCTGCATGATTGCCTTCTAGCAATAAGTAAAACTTTAGGGCTTGTGTTAATTCTTTTCACTTCTTCTCCTGTCTTTGATTTTTGCAGACCACAATGACCTTGTTTGGGAAAGAGATGACTTAGCAGGGATATGACTGAGATATATGAAATTACCAGTAATATGGTGATTATGGGGGAAGAATGTTTACTCAGTATTTCCCACAATATTCTTATGCTTTTCAAAGAGAATCAAATGAAATTGCCAGGCAGAAGATTTAAAGCAAATGAATGGAATACTTTTCCCTACATGCTCCAGAGTTTGCCTGTGGAATTTGTTACCAGATTGAAAGAAAAATACCAGACATGCACACTCAATACAAATTTCCTGTGGAAAGCTTCTGTTTCGTTCAAGATACTTACAAATCCAGAGTTGCAGTAGTCTTATTCTGCTTAGGCAGGTCAAATGATATATATGTATTAGATGGAAAACTAGGAAGCCAGGGAAGAAGGCTACTGGTTTACCTTTCATGACTCCTTCACTCTGGGATAAGAATATTTTCTAAAATCTGTTATAACCTGGAAACTCACATAAAAATTGTTGGATCAAGGGGAACTCTGGAGGAAAAGAGTTGGCATGCAAGGCACAAGGGACAAGGCAGAGAAAGCTGTTTCCAAATCCATTTGTTTTCCTTCAGTTTTACCCAGCACATCTGGATTTTTGTTCATTTAAAAAAATGTGTGCTTTAAGAGGTCTTCACTTTTCAGATACAAATTCCTCTTGGTGCTTTTGTGGTGTTCCTTCGAGGAAATGAAATTAGCAGATTTATGTCAGAATTTTGGCTTTTGGGATCATGTCACAACCCTGTCACAGAAAGTATCTAGTGTCTGTGGCCAATGGAGAAATCACCATCGGAAAGTGACTTAGGAGAAGACAAGTGACCCTTTGGATGCAGCTGTTTCTCCAGTGACTACACCAGGAGCCTGGTGTTTAGACTTGGCACTTGACTTTCAGGTGCCTATATTTATGGAAGAAAAAAAAAAATCTTGTCTTTTTTATTATTATTTTTCCTATTGTAAACTGTTGATAGTACAACTCCACAACACGTACACACATGAGTAAGCTGGTGGACATGGTATTGTATGTGTTGACCAGTGTAGCATGCAAAGTGTATGCAAGCTGTCAGCTCACCACCAACAGCAACAACCCCCACAGGAGTCACATCTCTGAAGAAGCACTCTAGTTTGCTTCAAAAAGCCCCATCTATGCTCAGCTCCATAAAAGAGCTCAGTCCCATTTTTTATTTCAGTCACTCTTCCAAAAGTGTGACTCTTCTGACAGGAGAGAGCACTTCATCATCTCTAAGAGCATCATTTGACAATAGGCTAACAGGCTCAGAATGTGATCTGAAGTTGTGAAACAATTGCTTTGATGGCTCTCCTCAGCTTGGTTACAAGAAACCTTGCTTCACAATTTATTTTGAACATCTGGCCTACTATTATTGAGCATCTATTTATAAAGCTGGCCTCAACAAAACTCTCATAGAAGTGTCTGTCTTCAATCAGTTTGTGTGTGTCTTGTGGCAACAGAATATTTTACAGACATTAGTTCCTAATTGTCCAGGGTTTTCTTATACAAATCAGCATTCCTTTCTGGAGCTACTTTATTTATATATGTTTTTTATTAACAGAGCTGTTTCTGCATACAACATAAATGAAAACAACTCCATTAGAGAAGCTGTGAGTCATTGCCATCATTTTATTAAATAAATTATTTCAAGATCTTAGACAAAGCATGAAAAAGGTTTAACAAACAGCTAGCAATTCCTTAAAATATATACAAAACACTCCTTTTTTTTTTTTTTTCCTACATCTGTGGTTTTGCCAAAGGTGGAGAAGTAATTGTACATACATTTGGAGAAGCTATAAGTGTGGTGGGTTGGCTGTGGCTCTATGCGAGGTGCCCACCAAAGCTGCTCTACCACTCCCCTCCTCATCTGGACAGGGGGGAGTAAATATAATCAAAGGCTTGTAAGTCGAAATAAGGACGGGGAAAGATCCTTTGCCCATTACTGTCC
Source organism: Gallinago jamesoni (assembly GCA_025769975.1). Taxonomy (NCBI): domain Eukaryota; kingdom Metazoa; phylum Chordata; class Aves; order Charadriiformes; family Scolopacidae; genus Gallinago; species Gallinago jamesoni. The sequence continues at coordinate 127,687,252 of JAOQGH010000012.1, forward strand.
CGGGCAAAACAGACTTGATTTGGGGAAATTAGTTTAATTTATTACCAACCAAATCAGAGAAGGGCAATGAGATACAAAATCAAATCTTAAAGTGTTTTTCCCCCACTCCTCCCTTCTTTCTGGGTTCAACTGCACTCCCAAATTCTCTGCCTCCTCTCTCCGAGTGGCACAGGGTGACAGAGGACAGGGGTTGTGGTCAGCTCATCACATGTTGCCTCTGCCATTCCTTCCTCCTCACTTTCATCAGTCTGCCATCTTATATATATATATATATTGTTTGGAAAGCTTTTTTGTAGTGGAATGCAGTGTTTCTGCATGAAACTCATTGTCTGCAAACGATTGTCTATAATTACACTACCTATTGCTCTGTCCGTCATTAGCCCCATAAGGAACAAGAAAGATAAATTGAAGGAGAATATTTCGGTATTCCCCTTCCAGGTGCGTAACAGCTGGTCAAGGCTGAGGGACGTCAGCACTAAAAGTCACAAATTCTACTGGAACTTGGGCCACTTTCCATCATTCTGGCTTTCTCACATTAATAATCACTGCACGTGAGACCAGGGGAGCTGACGGGTGTGCTGTCACTCTGCTTCTGATCATCCCCACACATTGACCTGTCCTGGACTCTCACTGGGGCCCTGAGTGGTGACAGGCAGAAAGATGTGATTTATACAGCTCCGTCCTAATTAGGGCAGAGCTCACGAGCGCTGCTAGAGCTTGGGCTCTGTCAGTGCTTCCAGTAGAAATCCTTGTGTTTAACGGTTTATAAATGTGGCCATTAAATGTCCCTCTGAGCTGTAATTTGGCATACAGGTTGTCAGCGCCAGGGGGAATCTTCCAATCAAATGCAAAATCTGTTTGGTGCTTTTGAAGTAATTTGGGTACCTGCTGATAGGAACGCACACAAACATCTCTGTCCATCACCACGAGCAGGAGGTGCATAAGTTACATTACATACGTTGTTCAAGTCATATGTTTCACAAAGGCAGCTCCTTTCTCCTGGCTGTGGATCACACCCAGGATGAAAGCAAAGCTTCTCTCCCCTGTGTAGCTTTCAGAGGCTGGTTAATGTCCTCCACACGCCACCACCAGGAGAAATGTCACCTGCTTTACCCTGCAAAAGATGGACTGGGGCATCCCTTTGGTTTCTCATGCCCACTCAGCCTTCTTTAGGCACACCCTGAGATCTGGCAGAGACCTGGAAAGATGTTTTGAGGTCTGGAGCATGCTGAGCTGAGCTCCTTGCCCTCAAGTGACCTGATCTCAACAGCACTGGTCTCAATGGGGTCTTCCTGGTCCACTCACTGTGTTTCGCCCATTCCTGGGCTAGAGCCATGCTCAGCCCCAATTCTGTAGTCCTCCTCCCTGAGACTGCTGGGGCTACTGGAGGAGTTTCTGTCACAGAGTGGTTGGTTGTGACTAAGGGCAAAGTACCTAATCTCCCTGTTGCCAAGGTTGTCTTTCAACGGGGGGATGAATGCCTGCCTTCTTCTCAGGGCTGCTGAAACACCGGTGAGGAGTGCCACAGATGTGCCTGTAAATAACTGCCTAGATCTAAGAGCATGCCTATGAATGAAAAATCATTCATTGAATATTTCCAGAAAGCGAACTGAAAGAATAAGGAAGGAGGAAGCACGGTTTTGAATTATGCTAGTTTTTGGTAATGTCTGCTGTGTTCCTAGTACATCATGTGTTACAAACACACCTGAAAGTCACAAGCACAGAATAATAGATGATGCATATGCAACATTTGAGAGTAGTAACCTCCAGACACTAAGCAGTTTGCATACTAACAACATTTGGAAAACTTGCTTCCTTCCATAAGCTTTCCTCCCTAAGCAGAGGGTGAATACCCAGTCGGTGTGCCGGTAAAGGCAGGAGTGCAGGAGCCCACAGGTCACAAATGTGAAGTATGAAGAAGTGCCCATTTCAATAAACAGTCAGCATGAACATTCTTATTTATGATATGTTATAAAAAGTTTATAGCCCTTTTTACAACTCTAGCTGCCCAAAGTTTGATTTAACCAGAAAATGCACCACTAACGTGCGTTGCCACCGGGTCTGGCTTTCCGTATCCTGGAAGTCGTGACAGCTTAGCCCAGGCTTTTTCCAAGCTATTTGTCAGTGAACATGAATCCTTCATGTGCTCAGGAGGAATTCTGTACCCCGACTTGTAAATCTGTCAGGCCCCGAGGAGAAAATCTGCACCCTGAACACCTAATGGTGAATAGAAACACCACTGGTATTATTATGAACTGGCTATATCCCCATTTTTACTGCCCTGTACTGAACCCATAATATAAACTGCTGGGTAATTTTTAAATCATCACTGGTGTATTTTGCCATTAGAAGTGTTAAAGTCTCACCTGAGCCACCACAGGAGCTCAGTTTTAGCCTGAAGGTTGTCTCTGTCACTGAGACAGACAAGGCACTGCTGGGGGGGTTTCCTTTCTCTCCTCCTCCCCTTGCCTCAAACTGTGGGTTTGAGGAGAAATACTCCTAAAGAAGAGGTGGAGGAGGAGAATAGACCTCCCCTCCTCCCGTAGAAGAGCTGAGGAGTGAACTTGCTTTCCCTGTCCTTCTTCACCTTTTGCAGTTGTCCTGGCAGGGAGGGAGGCTGGTGGACCCTTGCTGCCTGCCTTCATGCCCAGCACACCAGGGTTTCCCAAGCTGGGATTTCAGTCTGCTGAGGTTCTCCTGCACCACTGTGAAGCATATTGCTCCCTGTCTGGGTCAGCTGGGAGGCTCCACTGACTTTCTGGGTGTGATTTCCCTCATCTGGAACAAAATTAACGAAGAGCATTTTTTATATTGGGAAATTAAAGCTGATTTATTTTTAGGTTTTGTTTTTTTTTTAAATGAACTCCCTGTGATTTGGACAGTGGGCTGAAAGAAAACAGGAGTAAGAAGTGTATCATTGACACCAACAGATTTAGAGACCTCTCGTGTGTCTCTGTTCTGTTTCCTCAAAGGGGACAGAGGAGACGACATCGCAGTAGGTTGAAGGCAATCAATCATCAGCTTTGTTTTATTGACTGTACTGGATTAGGCCTTATAGCTCCTCAATAAATTCCTTCAAATGCACAGCTGTGGGAAGGAGTGTGTGTGTGGGGAAGGCTAGAGAGGCAGCTAGTACTCTCAGTTAATGAAATTTAACTAACCTCCTTCAGCTACTTAAAATTCCATGTAAGTCTTTGATACGGATACGTGTCCTGATCAACCTTCTGATGAGAAGCACGGGGTCCTCCCATGCACGACCATGTCCTGCCACGTCCATGTCCGTGTCCTGCCTCATGGACATCGAAGCTTAACGCCAGTCCTGGAGGAGGATGGCAGCGGGCGATGCATCAGAGATGGAATGGTCCCCGCATTTCATCCGGACTCAAAACTCCTGCCAACCCTTTTAGTGAATGGATTTGTGTTCAATGTCAAAGAAGAAAAAAAAAAAAAGTACATAGTGAAAAAAATATAATTATTGCTGTGTTTTTTTCATTTTTTTTTCAAATTCGTCTGAAACAAAGAGCTGTAAAAAGAATGAGCCTAATCCTGAAAATTGAATAGGAATATGCTTAACTTCACGTGCGTGGTAGATGAAGATTTTACCACTCTGAAAATCTTTTGTGTTGCTAGGAGGGAAATGATGGGGAAAGGTAAAGCCTCTTTGGAAAAAAAAAACAAACAAGAATGTAAATCATTCCAAGTTCAGACCGTGCTCAGCTCAAGAATGCATCAGCTTCAGAAAAGATTAATAAACCAGTATTTCTTTCTATTGCTTTTCTTTGGAGAAAACGGCTGGCTTTGATTAAGTAAATGAAGATCAAAAGAACAGAGATAGAAACATATTGAATACCTGAATCAGGGTAGGTGTAACTGTTAAAAGAGAAAGTTACCTCCACTGTGTCTTTAGTTGTGGGAAGGATATATATATTTTTTTTTAAGTAGATAGCATTATTTATAGTGATTCTGCATGGTAGGGATCCAAAGTACCTTTAAATAGTGTTTCCTCTGTTGTAACTGACTTAATAACTTAATAAGTTGTAACTTAATAAGTCCATCTCTATATAACAGAAGTTATGGGTATAGAAGGTAAATAATGCTGTAAATTAATCTAATGGCAGAGTACCAGTTGCACACCTGGCTGTCCTGGCTATATTTTTGCATGTTGAGCCAGCCTAGGGAACTCTAGAGCCAAGTAATAACCTTTGTCTTTCCGATGTGTTTTAAGCCGTAAGAGTGAAAAATGGGGTGGAAACGTAGCCTGTTGTTGATGCTGAGGTCAATGAGGTTTGAAACACAAGCAGAGACACAGTAGGTGAGAAGTAGGACAGAGAGATTGACTATAACAAGGCAGAAAAATTTATGATGACAGAAAATATCAAGCTCAGGAAAGCCAGGCAATTCCCTTGTAGTGTGTTTGGGAAGTTTATTTTAATTTAATAGAGATATTCTATTGAAGATTCAGTCTTACATGGTGATGAAAGAGTGCCTGTTCATCCTTATATTAATTACGGTCTGAATATGTTTTAGATTGTTTTTCATGAACAGCTGTTGACGTTTTTTTATCTCAGTAACCTCACTTACTCGCAAGTACTGGTGACTTCTCTTTGCCACCCTGATTTTGGATAATGAGCCTTAATAGGAGACATGCTGTTCTCTGAATGAGACAAAATGTTCTCACAACTTAACAGATATTTCCATTGTAAGCTTGGCTCACATGATCAGGGGTGAATAAGCTACTGAAGTATATTATGCCATCCATTTGTGACTCACCTGCCACATTTTGTTTTTAAAATAACGTGGAATAAATTAGGCAGCAAATGAAACAGAACAGAAATCTCCGGTTTTCAGCTCCAGGGGGAAAAAAAGAAGCCTGAAGCACATCAGTTTTTTATCTTTAGTTTCATTTAGTTCTCCATATCTTAGGTCTGAAATGAATCCTGTTAACTTTTATGTGCCGCTGCAGTTTAAGTATAAGGATAGTTCCAGTAAATTAAAAGGAACTAATCATATGATTAACTTTAAGCACAAGATGAAATATTAATAAGGTGAGGGCCCCTGTAAGGATTACCTTACTCTGTAAGGATCACATTGCTACAAAAGACTTATGAGTTTGAGAACTCTTTTTTTGTGTTAAAGGAAGACCTGAAATAAATTTTTGAAGCAGTTGCAGTTATCTGTTCTTTAACAGGAACTGTATTGGATTGCTGGTTTACTTTGGAAATACAGGGATAAGATCTGTGGTGGTGGAAGGTCCACAAGATTATCCTACGACTATTTTTTGCCAGATCCAGACTTATCCCCAAACCAAAAACTTCCTCAGAACTCAGACACACAGATTCATCCATATCCCTAAAAAACCCTAATCCACTTTGAAAACCTAATAGATTATACCCACTATAAAAGGAGAAAACTGTGTGACTCTAGATCTCGTGCTGTAATGTCTGGCCCCACAAACTTTAAAAAAGTACAAAGTGGGTGAAACCATGGATCAAGAATAGGGTTAAAAGGAAAGGACTCTGAGATGCATCTTGTCAGGGCCCATAGATTTCTGTATGTTCAGGTTCCTCAGGTGGTCACATAACTAATCTTCTCTTACAGAGGGAATGTCTTTTCTCCTTCAGTCCCTGCCTTGCAGTCCTTGTTTGTAGAGACAGAAGTTGCCAGTGAAGACTGAGGCAAAAAAGTTGTTGAGTATTAAGAAATGTTTTTTTTTTTTTAATTTACATTGCCTGAAGACTACAGGAATCCTGGTCTGGTATCCCATTGAATTAGAAAATTTAGGTGGGGGGAAAAACCTCACCTCAGGCGTTGAGGTTCTGAAGATCTAGCGTGTTTCTGATGCAGCACAGTTAAGAGCTGAGCTGACTCTAACCAGCCTGCTCTGGAGAATGGGGGAACTTTAAGCAGTCCTGAGCTTGGTGGGGGATGATTCACCCACTAGAAACGTGTCTTTAAACTTAACCAAATTTTAAAATTAAGCAAAGAATCACTAACATAAATATTAGATGAACATTATTGAAGACACCACCAGAACCAGTGGCTGATTCTGCCTTGCAATTTTAATTTAAATTGGAGATCAGTTTTCATTTAAGTTAATGATGAAGTCTCCTTTAATTTTAATGGATGGGGAATCATTTTTAAAAAAATAATTGGATGTAATATTCTTGGTTAATATTTAAAATAGGCTTGGTTTCTTCTGTGTGATCAATATTGATCAATAATAGAAAATGAACAGTTCTCATTTGCAATATTAGCAACACAGTTGCGTAATCTGGCATAAGAGTTCTGATTTCTTTGTGTTTGTATTGTTTCTCATATCTCCTATGGTTTCAAATTACATTTGTATAATTAAAATCCAGTTGTTTTATTTTTTTTTGCTGCAAAAAGAAAATGATAGTAATTTGTATTTAAAAGTTATCAGTGCTATGAGGAAAAACCTCTTTACAGTGAGGGTGACAAAGCCCTGGCAGAGGCTACCCAGGGAGGGTGTGGAGTCCTCTTCTCTGGAGATCTTCAAGACCCACCTGGATGCTCCTGAGTGATGTGCTCTGGGCAACCCTGCTTTAGTAGGGGAGTTGGGGTAGGTGATCTCTAGAGGTGCCTTCCAACTCTGACAATTCCATGATTCCATAATTCCATGATTCATGGGAAAACATCTTCAGAGACACCCCAGGTTAAGTGAGAAGCTTCTCAGTTACTTCAGAAGCTTGGAGCACAGGTGGCTTAAAGCCACTGTTCTTTCTCTTGCGTGGTGTTTCCTAAAAGATAAGATAGAATCGTTTCTGTTGACAGTAAATCAGTATGCCTGCATGTACAGAAACAATTTTACAAAATAATCCTAAAGTTCACAGATGAAACCTGTTATCTAACACAGAGATTAATATGTGGTTATTTCTCTGTGCACAAAACTTCCTTCAATCCCTGGGCTTTTCTCAGAGATCTCTGTCTAAAAACTGCCTGTGTTGACCTGTCTGAGCTTGTGTCAGCCTGTCCTGAGCTACAGACCAAGAGTAATATTTGTCTCCAGTAGCTTTTGCATTTTTTGCCAGCCCTCAAAGGGATTTTTTTATTGATCTGTGTGAGTGCTACAGATTTAACAGGAGGTAGGCACTGAGTGACATTAGCAGCCAACAAATCTCCAGTGGGTTCATTCAAATGGATGGTATTGCAGGGTGTGTTGAGGTAAAGGGTGTCTGAGGAACATTTCCAGCAGAAAGCTCCTTCCATTTACTCCTTTCCATTACATTCCAGTGATTACCACTGCTCAACTACTGCTGCAGCATCCTTAAGCGATTCCTATAATAAAACAATGCTTCATGCGTGTGGTGACCAATGATGGGACATGTTGTCATCTGGTGTGTGAGTCCCATGCTGCCTTTTGACCATTTGCACCCAGGCCCTGACTGAGGAGTACAAAAAAACATGCCTTGCTGATGCTGTAGATTTTGACATAATTAATTCTAAAATTTTTGAGGGTTTTTTGTTGGGTTTTTTTTTTTGGTGGCAATGTTATGTTTCCTATACAGTGTTCTATGAAGATACTGGGTGGGATGGACTCATTCTTCCCTTTTCCCGACTGCTTTTTTGAAGGATTATTTAGGACTGTGTCTTTTCACTTTCAAACACAGAGCTTGTCTTCTGGAGATGTGCCAAGGAGGGCTGCATCGCAGGGATGTTTAAAACCAGAGAACTTGACAGCGTGTAGATCCAGACATGGACACGGGGCCCAGACAGAGCAGCCTGGCAACTCTCCGGTTCTCCAAGAAATAGTGAGACACATGGGTCTATCACAAATCCCAAACACATTATGCTCAGAAGAAATCCTTGGTTTTGTACAGTTGGTATAAAGCAAAACAGAACGCTGCAGCACAGGTTGGCTCATGCAGCACACACGTGTGGAGTGCCCTGGAGGGTCTGGTGGCGGTGGAGTTCATGCAGGTCAGGAGAAGATTAATAAAACAAGAGGAAAGGTAATAAAAAGTATTTTCTTGAACTATTAGAATTAGTCCACGCACCTATGAGTGTAAAGACTAAAGTGGTCTCCTGTCCAAAAAGGACACCCTGCTTCTTCGCTTCAGATTTAGAGCCATGGTCTCACAGCAAGGTGGTCTCAAGCAGCTCCTCTGAAAATCTCCCCAGTCCACAAAAATGATACAACAGCAGCTAAGATTGCCTGAAAGTCGTTTCCCAATCACAGACGCTGTGTGCACTTTTTCAAAGCTGGACCTTCAATCCAGGGTCATTGAATAACCTGAAAATTTCAAATCCAGACAAATTTCTACCTCCTTCCTGACAAACCTCTTCAGTGGAAGTGACCCATTAAAAAAGATGTTCTATTTTAGAGACCTTGTGATTAACCACTGAAAAAAAAAAAAAAAAAAGAACCAAAAATTCTAGACAAGGTCTAAATAAATCTGTCACTTGATGTAATTCTTCATAAGGCATAATGACCTCCAGGAGCCACGAGAGTTTTTACACAGTGATTTGGGAAGCCACAGCATTTGGGAGAAGACTGGGTTACGTATGTGTTTGCCTGGATAATGAAGGAGGCAGTGGCAAGAGCCCCTACAAAATCCTGGCATAGTGACTGAGCAAAATGAATGAGAAGACAGGACTGAAAGGAAAATGTGTTGGGTCTGCTGACATGTTCTTCAGGAGCTCCACAGGTGCCACTCAGATCAGCTTTTCAAAAACCAAAGAGAAAGTTCAACCTTCCTTTCTTCCAACGTGGAAGGAAGATGCCAGGAACTTTTTCTGACACATGGGTAAAAAGGTATTATAATGAATGGGGTTTTTATCTTTCAGAAAACTATCTTTTCTAAAACTCCCATACCTAATTGCATTTTGAGGCACAACAGGTAGCAAAATATTAAGCCACCTAAACAGTGGCAACTTTTTAGGGTTTTTTTTCTGTGTTTTTCATTAAAAATTTGTACAGTAACAACAAAAAGACAAATGCACTATAAAAGTAAGTGCATGTGATATATCTTATTTAGCAATAACAGATAATGAATAAGATTATAGATTTTTTAATCTATGCTCAGTGGTTCTAGGAATATCCTTTATTAACCAAGTCTTATCATATGTGAATATGTGCCATTTTTGTTTGGAACTGACAGGAGACTAAGAAACTGTATTTACTTCTCTCTTTGTGTTCTCCCTTTTCCTTCTAGTCCAGCAACTTTCTTCCATTACTTGAGGTCTTTTCTGTGTCCCAAATATACTGAAAAACATGCTGAATGATTCAGACGACTCCTAGACTAAATCATCTGAAATCTAGCATGAAAATGCACTGGGTTTGTCACTGTTGAAAAATCTAACTTTAATAGCTGATGTTTAGTATTTTCATTTTTTCATTGGAACATAAGTCACTTCACTGTCAGCTTTTCTAATGTGCTTCAATATTGGTATTTTTCCCCACTTCCAGCAGCTTTTGAGCATTTCTTCTGATCCCAATATATTTTTAATTCTCCTTTGTATCATCTTATCAGCTGACCCTGGACAATGCTTGTGTTCTTTTATCTGTTTTCTATTATTCATAGATTCTCATTTACATTAATCACTATGAACATCCTCTTTTTTTTTTTTTCTGAACTGTTTTATATTATTCTGTAATTAATTCTTGGGATTTTTACATTCTCTCTAAATCAAGTTGGTTGGTTTTTGTGTTTTTTCCCCATGTGGCTGTCTTCTCAAATTGCAGGATTGTGACCAGACGACATTTTAAAACCAGTTTCCCATTCTCGTTTGCAGTTGTTTGTTTAAATCCTTTTATTCCAGCCAATCTGAGTCACTTGCTTTTGAGATGCCAGTAACTCAGAAGCAAGTATTGCCATACAGAGTCCTTCTCTTCCTCATTTGTCCATTTTGCCAAAAAAGGTTACAAACAATTATTTTAACATCTCAGTTATGCAGATTTTCCTATAGGAATATCACTGAAATAGATTTTCCTCTTCTAAATAAGAAGTCTTGCAATAATAAAAGGGCACTTGGTGCTCTCCTTCCCTTCACTTAGCAAAAGGTCCGAGTCTACCATTTACAGTAGCCAGTTCACTGCAAAAGTCTGTTGCCCAATCAAAGGTCCCTAAAAGTACTTTAACAGCAAGAAATTGTGGTTACCTCCAGAGCTGCCTAGGTGGAAATTCACCATCACCAAACTGATTCCCTTTCCATTCATCATATGGACTTATTTGCCAATTTCTTAAACCTGGAAGCCAGCTCAACTTATTTCAGCTGCAGCAGGAAAGCTGACTCTAAATTAAATCTTTCTGAATCATTTGAAATATTTGAATGTGCTCCTGCCAGTGTCAGAATTTCAGTACTTATTCTTGCAAGTATAGTAACTACCTTCACCAGGCATTTAGTACTAGTAGGTTTAAATCATCTGAATGAGAGTCTGCACACCCACTGGAAAGTGCTTAAGGACTTGAAAACCAAAGGTGGCTGAAAATTACAGCTGCAGTAATATGTGAGTGCCTCCAAAGTGTTTAGAAGTAGTTGTTCTTATCTATTCCTTTCTTCCAGGCTTTATAACATAAACAACTTGATTAACATTAGTTTGACTGCATGAAGGATATATCTATTATTGAAAAAGAACTCCTTTTGAAGGAAGGAATTTTAACTTTAATTTTGCAAGGTCATTTTAAAGCGTCAGTATCGCTGTACTGAATTCTCTAGAGACTAGTGTTTGGGAGATATTTGCACACAGCTATGGTAGGTGTTTCAAAAGACCCTAGGGTAATAAAAACTTGGATCTTGATAGCTGAACAGTGAACATTTGTCACCCAAATGACAAAAATAACTCCCACTTCCCACTTGGGCAATTTATTCCGAACTGGAGACAATCTCCACAGAGCTTTCCCCATCCTGGCTCTGGGGTCTGCTCTACTGCACCCTCCACCTCCTATTCTCTCCTCCCTTGCACTTCTCTTACTTTTCTTTATTTGGTCTGTAGCTTTTTTGATTTTTCTCCTCAGCCACTGAAATTTCTAAACAGCTGCGTAGCACTTGCCAGAAAAAGTTTGCTGCTTCGATTTATTTTCCTCCATCTCATAAAGGAATAACATAGTCTTGCTCTTCTTAAATTGGAAATGGCATTTCTTTCCTTTGTTTATCCTAATGTCCCCTCAGTGTTTTGGAGTTTTAATGAACAGTCTCTTTCTATTTCTGTCGGTCTCCTAGCATTTCCTTTATTATTAAAATTTCCTAAAAAAAAAATGACTTTTGCTTTTAAAAGAGAACTCGTGGAGTGACATATTGTCATGCAACTGCACGCTGATCATCAATGTTTAATTAAAACCTGTCATTGAAAGGTGATGTCCTTCCTAAGGAACGAATCTACTTTAGCAGGGAAAGTCTAGAGGGGCAGTTCTCCCCCTGTCACAGATCGACTTAAAAGACCAGAGAGACGCTCATGAAGACAACTAACAGTTCTGTGCATATTTATGGACTTGTTGTGCATGTGGTAAGTACTCTCCTGACAGCTAGTGTTAAATCCAATCAATCATCACTTAAATACATTCCTGTGTATATTCACCTCGCTCCTTCATTAGCATTCATTAGCAATTAATCAACACAGCAGTAGTCTCTGGAAAGTTCAACAATCCATAAGGTACATTTACATTAAAGATGAGCAAGTGAACATTTGTTCCACTTCAGCTAAGCCTTGTGTATTGTCATTTCTTCAAGGAGTGAAAGACATCGATCAAGCAACTGATTGATTGATTGTTAGATATGGCATGCCATTTATTTCCTCTGAAGAGCATTTTTCTTCAAACTAGAGGACAGTAGTTTTACCCAGAAAAAAAACTTTCAGTCTCCACTTTCACATTATATGTCTTACTGTACTGGTTTAAAATATCTTCTGGCCTTAAATCGACTGACTTTTCAGATAAACTGTGTTGTTGCATCTCTTTCAGTTTGTTGAATAAGACCACGTTCCAGACGTTCCCTTTTAGCGTCAGACATGAAATCAGATTTGTTTCCCGGATTCGCTTCTTCAGCCAAAACAATCAATTAGTAGTATTTCCAGGGAAAGCGGGAGGGGAAAAAGTATATTAAGGGGTATAAAAAATACAGCCTTACTTTTTTTGTTCTATTACATTTAAGAAATAATAAATTTTAGCACTTTCAAATCTTTACAGCCCCATGGAAAATTAACTTAACTAAATTTAATTGAAGTAGTTGTTTGGCTATGACATAAATATATACTGGAAATGGTATCTTTACTGTTCATCTTAAGGACACCTCAGACTTTATAGCAGTGAAATTATATAAACAGGTTTTAATTTGATTGTCTGTTTTGTGAGAGAAAATTTGTATTTCAAAATAAAGATTTTTTTAACCTTAAATGCACAAATTAATGGAAAAGAGAATTAACCACTTTATACTCAATGAAATTAAATATTTGCTTTAATAAAAATATTACTTCATCAAGACACTAAGTAGACATGAATTTCTTTTGCAATTCTTTGTTTTTGTGGAACTGTATTTAGCAGGTATTATTGTGTTGTTAATGTGATGAAATATCATCACATAAAACATCATGCAGTGCTATGTGAATACTGAAAGTTTTATTTTTAGTGCACCAATTATGGATTTGGGTTGCTACTTTATCCGCTTTAATGTATCACATTACTTCTTTCATTATTTTCAATTAACTTCATCTACAAATGTTATCTCTTTAATAGCTATTTTTTGATATATCTTTGGACTGAAAAGACTGGGTGTATGAGACTGATCTCGCTGTGGCATACCTCAGGCTGATTAAGGCATTTCGTAGCACGACTCTTCTCTAATTCTCTTTGTGGCAACTCTCTTCCTTGTACACACGTCTGTCTGTCTGTCTGTCTGTCTGTCTGTCTGATTGTTTGTTTGTTTTAACATACATCCTCGTTTCATTAAAAATCTTTTCTTTGTTGCACCTTCATTTAAAGGCAAAGGTTTGCTGAGGCTGCAATAACCTGGGAGTGAAGTACTCTAAATTAATGTTTAACCAGTGATTTATAAGTCTTCCATGTGTAGAGGAGGATTTGCTTTCCATATTGCGGAAGTAGAGTTGAATGGTCATTCTATTTAATGAAAGATTTTGACATTCTGTTTCACTATGATTTGAAATGAACAATTCCCTGCTTGAAAGTCTTCGTATACTTGGTGGGGCTACTCAGACCTGTACATCCTGAAAGCCCACATGAGGGAAAAAAATCATATGTTATGGGAATTCCGGTAGGTCATATCTGGTAATTGGATACCTGCAGAACCCTGTTGGAAATAAAACCTTCTCTATGTTGATGTGACCACTGAAAATTTTTCAGCATTTAAACATAATAAAATATTAAGCATAATTAATCTCCCAAGATTTTTAATAGCTAAGACAACTCATCCTCACCCTTCCTCTCTGCTTGATTAGCTTCTGAGAGATGGGCTGGCTGGATTCACAGAGGTAAGGGTGTCAGCAACCTTTGTAGAGAGATAGTAAATAAACCAGTGGGGATTCCATTGGGGGTTTATCTGCCCGCTCCTACACTGCTGTCTTTATCAAAAGGCTCTGACCCAGCACAAAGATAAGCATCGCTCCTCTCTTTTCCCCAAGCAGCGTGTCTTCTGTGCAGGAAAGGCAACATTTTTACCTTTACATTTACAATACAGCTCTTTAAACTTCATTTTCTACATGACTTTGATTCAAAATTTTCTCCAATTTGAAAACAATCCCCCAAATGCACACATTTCATTTCACACATAAGCACTGAAATTTGTTAAATTAAATCTTTATTTTGCAGAGGGAAACCCAGCAGTGAGCTTTACTTTTTAAACTCCTTTTCTATTTCTAGGAAACTTCAATGAACCATTTTATGGCACGATGATAGTGCAATGGGAAGAACTTTTATTCAAGACGATTAGACAAGCACTAACATAAGGCACTACTGAATTTCTCAACCCTACGGGCAACAGAAATGGCAGAGCAGATTTTAGGGAAATTTTACACATTAGTACATAAACAGTCTGTCAAGAAATCGCACCCTTCAGATGTCTGCCTCTGACAGTCTTCAAGACATTAAAAAAATCATAAATGTGATTTGTAATAGAGACATTTACTAGCCTTAATATACAGAGACTGTCATCACTAGGCAAATCCAGGAATGTCAAGTGAAGATTATTAGAGTCTGAAATGCCAGTACAACAGAATGGCGCGTGTGGACCTATGTTACCCAAAAGATCATGAACTTCTCTGCTTGGTGACTGGTTTGATCTTTAGCCCACAACCCCTTGCAGTGTGGCCCTACATGCTTTGACAATGTGTAGACATAACTGTAAAAAGGAAAAGTAGGGGTTTATGAAAAGGGTCAGTAAAATAAGAAAACTGGAGCTTTGTGGAATTTAACATGAATTATTAAAAGGAAGGAAACACTGGCAAGGAGAAGAAACAGAACTGAAAAAAGACTGAGGGAAGGAGAGAAAAAGAACCAAAGGATGTGCAGAGGTTGCAGTGAGCTGATACTCTCAGTCCAAACACCTCTGGGCTAAGGTATTATTTAAATTATGGGGGTTCCAGGAGAAAATAAGAAATACCATGGAGATAGACCCCAAATCACATACTCAGATATAGGGATGCTCTGTCTCTTGGCTGTGCAGTCGCACTGGTTGCCTTGGAATCAGCATATCTGGGGCTGACTGAAGTCTCAGGAGGCAGTGTTATCAAACTGGTACCTTTCAGGTCATTACAGTCAATGATTCCTTTTTAAGTATCAAAAAGAAAAGAAAACAAAGTGAGATGATTAAAAAGCCAATTAGCAGATCAAAGTATGAGAAGCCAAGTCCTGGAGGGGAAAAAGAATGCATGTATGGTAATTTAGGCAGTAAGGAAGATAATTAGAACAGGATAGTGATAATGGGATAAGCTGGGGATCAAAAACTGTAGAGTTGATTGGAAATAAAGGAGAAGAAAATTAAGGAAAATTTTAATGACTCTTCATAGAAAACAATTAACTATATAAATATTAGGAAGAAAACTTGTCTAGAAACCACCATGACCTCTTTGTAAGAACAGTGGTCCATAATTCTTGAAAAAAACCTTGTTTTGACTCCTTCCCTGGGAAGTATTTCAGTCTCTCTGATGCAAATAGCTTTTGGGATGGGGAAATGGCTATGGAAGACATAAATGAAACAGCCAATAGAGATTAAAGTCGTAAAGGCAGACTTCCCCCTCTCATTCCTCCTCTTTATCTTTTTCAGAATTTTACCTTTCTTTTTCAGTAAAAGGTCTCAGTTTTGGCGTTAAACTTTGAGTCCTGATTCACTTTCTAAACTTTGTTTTCCTTGACTTCCTTCCAAATTCTTTCTTCCTCTCCAGTTCTCACAGCCCTAGCTTTCTCTGATGAAGTTTGATCCTGGCGAAAATTCCCGTTGGCCTTTTCCTCCCTGTGTTGTGAGTGCTCACACCCCTCCCCCGGCCCCGTGCCTGCTTGAACTCCTGATCTTTTCCCTGCTGTTGTCCATTTGATCAAAATATGCTATTTAGGGACTTACTGCAGATGGGGCAAGAATGAGGGGAAACAGAAAACTTTCTTTTTTTCTTTTTTTTTTTGTGAGGTTTCCAAAAAAGACCACCCTTGAGATTTGGCTCTAAATGCCTCATGACAGTGTAAGTCCACAGATTTCTGTGTTCTCCTTCACCAAGTCCTGTGAGCCTTTAAACAGAAAGGCCCCTCACAGTTTCCTCCCCATGGCTCTGTCAAAGCAACAACATGCTTACATAAATATTGTTCGGCTCTAACCCTTTCCATGTGCTTATACCACAGGATGTTCACTTTCTTCTAAAGAGCCTGAACATCAGTGTGGGTAAGGATGAGTCTCAGTCTCTGAAGTATGAATTACCCTTTTAGAGACAGCTGGGACTCAAGAGAACGGAGGGTTTTCAATTTAATAAGTAAGAACAGGAAGAAACAGAGCTGAGAAGAAAAAAGAAATAAATCAGAGGCATAAGCAGAAGAATAAACACCTCCTTTCTGCTACCTAAGGATCTTCCTAAAGAATTTCAGTAAGGAATATAGCAGTCATGGGACAAAGAACATGGTCATTAATACCATCACTGTATCTTTACAACAATACAGAAAAAGAAAGGATCTTCTGTGAAGAGCAAGTGGTAAAGATCAAATAACATTCAACATGAGATTCCCCTGAATGAATAACATCAAACAATGCCTCTCTTGAGTGTTCACCCATTGCTTCAGTGATAAATAGAGATAAAAGGTGAAAATGCTATACCTCTGTGACCTTAAGAAGCTCTGGGTGGCAACTTCTTATTTACTTGCAAGTAGAGAGCATGAAGAGGAGGAAATGGGAAGTAATACCTCCTATTTTATTTAAAGTATCTCTTACTTCCCTGATTGGTAACTCACTTCAGGGAATGGAAAGGTCTAGTTGGACCAGAAAAAGGGGATAAATACCTAATTTCATCTCAAATTCGTCCTACGCTTTTGAGGCACAGTAGCAGTGCTTGAGAAGGTTGTGTAACTGACTCATATCTTTCTTTTCTCTCTGGAGACAACACTCTTTTCAGCTCTTTTCCTCATGGACAAGAGAAGACGCATGTTTCTGATTAGTAGCATGGCAGGAAAGGAAGTAAATTATCATGTCTAGTCTCTCTTTCACAACCTTCCCATTTATTCCAGGTTAGAAACCTCTGCTATGCTCTTAAATAATGATTAATGACAATTCTTAGTCAGTCAATCACTGTGATAAGTCTGGAACATAAAAACAAATGACCTAAAAGACATAAGAGGCAGAAGCTTTGGAGATGAGTATTGAAGGGAGAAGGAAGGAGAGAGACAGTCTGCCTAACTGGTGTGTTCAACACCCTTTGGCCCAACAAGAGCTGGTGCCGGTCATCTATTGCAGGCTTCTGAAAGCCCATCTCCCCTGTTCGGAGGAAAAATACAATATGTACATAAAACACGACTGAGACACTCAGAAGGCTCTCTACCATTCCGTAAATTCACATATTTGTCAGAAGCATTCAGCAGGATACTTCAAGGTTCTGTGTTGCTCTGTTTTAGCATTTCTGAAGAAGATAATTGGTTTCAGATCTTGGACACTTACGTCTTGTTTTCCACTCCAATAAACTTCAGACAATCTACCATTACATGGTTTGATTCTAGTTCATGTAGCCCATAAAAGTTCTGCATAATATGTGCTAGGGTTGTTTATATGATATATCAATGCTTTTGTTCTTTTCCAAGATTTATCTTAGTTTCAGTCATTTTTAAGTTAGACATGTGGCCCAACCCCCTTATTTAGACCCCTGTTATAATAAGGAGAGAGCAAGGCATGTCCAAGGGTGATTCATACTGCCTATCTTATATATCTGTCTTACCAAAAATAGTTGTTGTATAAAAGATCTACTTGGTAGTTGTATTCTATAGTAATGCTGTTTTTCCAGTAATGCTGAAAAAAATATTAAAACAACAGGACAGTCTTCTACTTTACACAAACAACTCCTTGTCAGGGTTTGGCATGGGTCTTTACTTTTCTTGGGCAAATTTACATGTGGAACATCAGTTCCTGATCTTTGTTTGACCTTTTCTTTGTTCGGGTTCTTTTTTTTCTTTTTTTTTTGACAAGTGACCAAATCTCAATATTCTTGTGTGTGAGATTTATGTTCTTGCTCTCCCCCCCCCCCCCACGCCTTTACCCTATACTTCCATTTAGCTCTGTTTTTTCTTTATCTATATTTTTATTTTATATTAGCATGGGCTTCTATTGTATTCTAGAAACTCTTTCAATTATAGTTATTATCCCATGTGTGTCCAGGCCTTGAAAGAAATGGTTTTTTTCCTGAAATAATTACCACCTTTTTTTCACTTTTACATTGGTTTATGTACATTTAACTCCTCTTTCTCCTGGAAATGCTACTTCATAGTGGAGTTCTGCTCCTCGGGGATCAACATGACCAGAATTATTGTCGCTTTCTCAGTATGGTCCATGAGAAGAAAATTTAGATCTTTCTCTTATAGCTGCACTCAATAAAATATAGCTTCCTTTAGGAAAATTGCAATGCTAACTTTCTTGCTTTAAATTTTTCTTTTGAAAAATCTTGAAATCCACCAGCAATGCAAGAAAACTACCCAACTTTTCTGGAAAGTTCTGGTGGTTTGACTCGTCCCCTCCACAGGATTGTATTTCCTTCATGCAGATTCTGTGATCCTGAGTCAATCCCTCTGAGAACACTTAGGGAAAATGGGTTGTGGTGGATGTCGACCCCCACACCGCTTTGTTTGTCTGACGGGGCAACTTGCGTGCGTTCCCTACAAAGCTGAGAACTCAAGCACTTGGAAAACAGGAGATGCAGAGTTAAGCTGAAAGCCCAACTTTGAGATTTTTGCCTGCTGCGAGGGGGCTTTATTTGATTACTTTGTTTGTTTGTGCGTTTATTTTTGGAGAAGGATGAGCTGTCCATTGTTTTACTTCATTATGAAAACTGAACTATTGTTGAGGAGTCCTAGAGTGTGGGATGGGCTCTTATTTGGGTTCCTGAAAGAAAACAAAATTAATTAAACTATAGCTCTTTCTACTTGATTTATGGCTTAAAAAGATAGTGCCTTTTTATTGTTATGCATTCTTTAGTAATTATTACCACTTGTAGTATACTGCAGACTAGAAACCCTGCCTTTAATAGAGCAGAGAAGTTCAGTTCATATCCCTCAGTTATGATATCTTTTTATTGTTGCAGGGCTGTGCTCTAAGTGCCCTTGGCATAACTCACAAACACATCACAAACGGTATCTCTAAAGTGGAACAGTGTAATTCAGCGTTGCTTAACAGAAGCAAGACACACATCAGCACTTTGCTTTATTTTTGCAGCCCTAGATGCATTAGGCTGGGTTAAAACTCACGTTGCTCAAACAGACCCAGCTCACCAACTGGGCTGAGTTGCTCCACGCTTCTGATTACTGCATGGGAAGACCCCGTAGAAAATGTGTCAGAGGCTGAGAAAAAAGCCTTCGTTCTTCTTTAAGGGGCCTGAGGATAGAAAATGATTGATTTTCTCAGGACCTTTTGGGTACCTGAAATCTGGGACCTGGGTACCAGAAATCACAGCTTCCAGGGCTGGCTCTGGCTCAGCCCACTGGTATGGTTCAGCTGAACACAGTGCTGTTTTCTCTCTGTATTTCTGAAGTCCTTTATGTTAACCCGACCTAGGTTTTCAGCTGAATTTCAGCTAATAGTGTTTTTCTGTGCAGTTATTCTTTGTTCTTTTGCCTTGCAGAGAAACATATTGAAAACAGCTCCTTATGTGAAGCCCTTAAATTCATACTTGAAAATCTGATTGAGCAGATTTAGCACCGAAAGGCAAAACCTGTAGTACTTACTTAGAAGTGCACAAGTCTAAATTTTATCTCAAAAATAAGGAATTGCCAAATGGAGTTTATACTCTGGGTTTTGTACAACTAGAAGCTGCGTGTTTGTTCCTACCATCCTGGGACTCCGGAGAATGACGATGCAACATACAATGGGCTTCTCAAGCGTGAAGATCACTTAGCTATAGAGATTAATTCTCTTTATTCTGCCAACAGCAAAGAACAAAAGAAAAAGGTTTAGGATCAAAGAACAGTAGGAACAGACACTGCCTCTCAGAAACACATTTCTTGTAACTTCAAAATATAAGTCCATAAATAATTAGGCAAACAATTTGCAATGATAATGTTAAAGCTGCATGTGGATTTGAAGGTAATTGCAGGTGGAAGTGGAATAGTCTGGTTCAATGCAGCCAAACCCCCAGAGAGACTCAAAACTTTAAAATGGACTTACTATGATATGACTAAAATTTATGTGAGGTCAAATTCACTGCTTCTACATCTCATATTACTCTTGTGAGCTGTAATATAGAATTGCATGCAACTATTTATATACTGAAACACATGCCACTTTTTTTGTAAATTCAGTGCTTAGGGAAGATTTAACATATTTATTATTTTAAAAGTTAATATAAAGCAAGACTATTGCTCTGAAATATGTTAAATTTAACTATTATTAAAATATCTTTCTACATGGAAGATTTTTTGAAGAATTGTTATTACACTACCATATTTTTTATTATTAAACTCCTAGTTTAGCATGACATTTTCCCTATTTTTTTACCAAATAATGAATATCTGCTTTGTTTCTTCATTTTTCTTGATTATATTGCTTTGTCTCCCTGTTCTTGTGCAGTGTAATAACAATTTTAATTTCAGATATGAAATAGATGCTTAAAATGTCATGTAAGATTTGCTTACACTTTTAAAATTGCTCTTAAAGGGGCTAATAATTGTGAGATAGCATAAGAAGCAAATTATTACAGATAAGCCTGTTAATAAATTCTTATTGGGGACATATCTTTATAAAATGGAAGATGCAGAAAAAAAATCTCACTAGGCCTCTTCTAGCAAGACCATATTTAACAGTACTACATAAATGCTTTAGTTGTTCTGGTCAAGATATCAGACCATGGATTACCTGGGAAGGCCACAAATCTTTTCAATGCAAATTTAAATGCATTTTTAAAAAACAAAAATCAGTCTAAAAATGAATATTCCTTTACTTTCCTTTGTCCAGAGAGCACAGACACCACCCCTGGCTTAGGAGATGGGGTTTCATAACTATTTTTAATAGAACTTTACATTTTGATGATATTTCCTTAATCCTGAGCTGCCACTGCAGAATGTCCATGGGTGCATTGTGAAACCCTTTCATAATGTGTTTTGATGAGTCAAGTCTTTAAAGGTTGTAATACCTGCAGTTATTTCTTAATGTGCTGATGCATCAGTTATCTAATTCTGTAAAATTTAATGGGAGCTTCACAGGATCCCTCAAAGCCAAAGACTCGGACAACTTCTGATCAGGCTTGCAAATGACATTGTACATAGAAGAAAATTTTGTGTTTTAATGAAATAATTTGTTAAACTTATAGTGGAGACGTTTTTTTCATGAAGATATTTAATTTGCTGAAGCCTTAAGAGATTCTGAAATGTCTGAATGTTTCTAAAAATTGCTTAATACTATGCCACGGCACTCTGTGTAGTTAGGAGTGATCTCTGTATTTCTAAAAAAATTCTTAGCACAATTAATTTGCTTTGCTCTAGGGCCTTTTTGCAAGTTATTGCAACTTAATGGCTGAAATATCGGTTCTGAATTATAGTTGATTCTTGCCATTTAGTCTTTCAGCCTTCTGACATTTTTGGTTTTCAAAACACTACCTATCTCACCTAGTCTTATTCTAATGATCTTTGCATGCTTTCCCAGGTAAAGTCAAAGCTAAGCCTCCTCCTTGTATTGAAAGGTATTTGCATGGTATTTGCATGGTCATGACTTTCATGGCCTTCCTGCTAATTTTATGTCTTGCTCCTTTAAGAAAATAATTGAGATGTTTTTATTGATATTTTCATTTTTTTCCCTCTGAAAAATTGATTTTAATGTGGAGTCCTACTTAAAAATCAATGACACAACCTGACTCAGCCTTTGGCACTGAAAATCTATACTATTCTCAGTGGACATGAGTTTCATAAGCTTAGAATCTGAAGACACGTTACACAAAAGGCAAAAACTCTCTCCCGGAGTAAATTGTCAATTAAGTATCAGCATATCTTAACAAATCAGTCTAATTGCCACTGTTTCAATGTAGAGGATGCTAATATTGAGGTAAAAAATATATATCCACATTTAAGTGTGTGTGTGTTTGGAAATAATACCTATCAAATCCCTGAAAAGTTAGGTTATAAATGACTTCTGTATTTGTTTACACTTTAGACTCAATTTATCTGTGACATATCACTCCCTAGCATTGTCTCATGGTGATACTAAAAATATTTGGATGTTCACAATACAGACTGATAAGTTGCAATTAATTAAAAATAGGATTTAATTAAAAGCATAGAGTAGGTTGAATAGGTGGCCTGATATAGAAATGTCGAGAAGACAGGTTTTCAGTTCCCTGGGATCCTGGATCCATCTTCAGACAGAAGTAGAGGGAGTAGGAAAGAAAGGAGAAAAGGGAAATGACCTAACAAGGATTATGATGATCTTTAATCAGGTTATGGAAAATATCACGTGATGACTCCAAAAGTTTCTCTTTATTTTACCTTTCTATATCTTCCCCTGAGCCCTGCACAAGACCAATGACATTTAAATGACATTTAAAGGTATCTCAGTGATATTTAAAAGTATGAAATTCATAAGCAATAAAAGCTAATATTTTCCTATCCTATGTGTATTTGGCTTCAAGGAACTGTTGCCAAAGTTTCACGCCAAAAAAAAAAGTTTTAAGCCAAAATATAGTTGCTCTGAAACACAGGTTGACTCTTGTAATGTGTTGTAAAATTTTTCTTACATGTTGGAGCAGATATTGTACCTTGATTGTCAGAATTTAAATCAGTATTGTGGTTTTTGCACTTTCTCTGAGGTATCTTCTTCAAAGCCAGCACCAAAATACATTATTTTCTTAGAATGATTTTGGAGGGTCCAATACTTCCAAGGCTCCCATGGCTCACCATGAAAACAACTGCATTGTTAGGGAGACAACGTTAATGAGCAGAAACACCCAGCTAATACCATCTATACTGAATGGAGAGAATGGAGAGTCTGGGTTCTTGCGTCTTCTTCTGAATCAAGTTGCTGGCCAGGTCACCTCAGGGTGACACTTACAATTTGCTCTTTTTATAAAATAGGGAAATTTTTAGTTTCTTCCTTCAAACAAGCATTTTGAGATTAAATCAAGTTATGCATCTGAAGTGGTTTGTAATATTCAAGTGAGTTATTTGTAATATTCAGGGAAGTTAGAACACGAAAATGCATGATGTGTTTAAGCAGAAGGTGATAAATAGATATCTAATAAAAAATAACACCCTGCTAATATTTTTTGTTATTATTTGCATCAGTATTTTGAAAATGTTATTTAAAATATTTATGGGATACAGAAAATATCATTCTACAGACACACACATACAAAAGACAACAGAAAGTTAGAATGAATGACAGAGCCATGATGATGAATGAGGAAAAATACAAGTGGTTACAGAAACGCATCATTTATGAGCTAACAGAAGACTGCATCACTGTAGCACGTATAAATATGGTGCAACAATGATTTTGATGACTCTATATCACAACTCTGTGATACAAAGTATGAAATAAAATAAAAAAAGACATGGGGGCAAAGATAAGTCAGTTTACATTATGCTATTAATGAAGAATAAGGAACAGCATGGAAACAGGCAAATCTTGCAGGGTAGGAAAATGACAACTTTGGATTCATCTTTAATAACCTTAAAGATTTATCACTCCCTTTGCCTAGTGGAGCTGTAGGCAATTTTTCTGTTGTCTGTCTGGTACCTCAAGTTATTATACAAAGAAAAAAAGGCAGATACACAGCAAAGATGGAACTGAGGAGGGGACTGAAGATAAAATATCCAAGAGATGACCACTGTGACCACGCTAGTTTAAATAGGTCAGTCCTCACATTTGTGGCAGCCAAACAATTCAGAGATTGTTTGGACTTGTCTAAAATAGCCCCATGGATTTCCAAACATTGAAGATAAGTAATGTTCCCTCAACAGAAGCTCATTCTCAAGAGAGAGTCTGTTAACACATTTTTCTGATGAGTAACAAACAGTGTCACAGGACCCATTTTCATGAGTTTCAGCAGTGATTTCAGATGATAGTTGAGACTATGGCTGGGTGTTGCAGACACAAATCACTGTCATGGGAGCATTTCTCCAATGTCTGTCTATTGAAAAGTCCTTCTTTTATTTCTCTCATGATTTTTTTTTTCCCATTTCCTTGTAATGATGACCTGAATGTGATCAGAAGACAGCTGCCATGCAGGACAATATTTACTCAAAATGGCAATACTCTTTCTTCCTAATCTCTTCTGCCACGTCAACTGATACAGGTTTGATGGGTGTCCACCATCAGTCTCAGTACAGCTTTTTACTCTGTTTATCTGTCAAAAACAGATTCAGATTTTTTTTTCCAAACTTCTTTTTCCTGATGGTTTCATCTACCCCCTTTCTAATTTTTTTAATTTTTTTTTTTTTAAACCAAGGGTTCCAATTTCATGCCTTGTGGAGGCTTTTGGGCCAGCCAAGAGCATGGCAGACATCACCAGGTCCAGAATGGGCACTTGATTGCACCACTCAGATTGCCTTGCTTGACTGCAAACTTCATACAGATGTGTGCTCACCTATGGACCCTGTGCTCACAGTTCTAGCCATCTTCTGTCATGGATTATTTCTTTTGGTTTTGGAGCCAGATCCGCCATCTATGCCAACATCGACTGCATATGCAACGTCCATAGATGTCCAGATGAGCAAAATTAGTCTTTAAACTCCAGTCTACAATTTCTGAGGTACATTCACAGATGGGATATGAAAAAAAGATTAGTACACATAAAGTGCTGAACTATCCTAACTCCGCAGCAAACTCCACACATTGTTACAAATTTGGAAGACACCACATGTTGGTGTAAAATAACAGGGTCCCAAGTCCCTGATCTAGCCATCCGGTGTTTTAGCTAGCATAATGCTGAGTAAATGGGGTGACGTGTGATCAGATGATCATCAACAGTATCTGTCACCTCATATAAATATCTGTGGAAACAAAAACTTTTACAAAAGCAGACTCTTGCATGGATTGGCGTGATCTGGCTGGAGTAGAAGATCCCCATATCACCATGGCTATAGTACTGTGGCTCCTTTTACCATCTCTGAATTGGGAAGTTCTTCAATTACTTGAAGACAAGGTTTGAGAGAAGGTGAGGATGGACAGGTTGCCCAGGGAATCTGTGAAATCTCTGTTACAGGAGAACTTGAAAATATGACTGGACAAGGCCCTGGGTAACCAGATCCAATGGTAATGCTAGCTCTGTTATAAGCAGGAGGTAGGACATGGTGACCTCCAGAGGTGGCCACAGATTTCTGTCCCACTGTAAGGCCAATGCCCACCTTTTGAATACTGGCAAACAACTGCTGCCATTGTTGCCTCTGTCTTCAGCTGTCGGGGTCCTACAAATGCAGGGTGCCACCCTGTCTCCTTGCAGAGATGAATCACCAACCCATTCACCCAACAGAAGAAACAGAGAAGCATGAAGTTGTGCAGCAAGCCAGTGCCAGAACAGAAAACCACACTGAACCACTATTTCTGTCTCCCACTGGAAATGAATCTGAGCTGTTCTGCCGAATTCGTTTTTGATGGGAACTCAAACTGAGCTGGAACAATTTTGGCCCCAGCTAAATGGAGAAACATCTGGTTCCAGTCCCTGCCTGCAGGGGCCAAAGAGACCTAAAGACTTCCAGAACAGTTAGAAACAAGAGGTTATTAAATAGATCCTTTCTGATATGCTTCCTCAGGAATCCGTGCATGGATGAAGAGAGGTTTGTGGGGGTCACTACAAGCATAATTTGACTGACTGTCTGCGATTGCTGTAGCACACAAAAAAAATCTTTTCTCCCTTAAAATCCCCTTATGCTACTTCTTGAAAATGTCCCTTCGAACTGCTTACCTTCTGCGATTTACGTTGTCACAGACATCATAGAGGTGCTCATATGTGATGTATGCTTCCATTCACATCCACCCCTCCCCTTGCTGTGTGGCCCCCTTTGCTAAAACTGCAAGTAGAATCATTTCCTTTATTCTAAGATAAAATGATTTATAATCAATTAATAAGCATTGCTGAGGCTTTTGTTTGCCTGAAGCATCATTTCCTATTCAGTTTTTGCATCTGAACTATTCAGCACTGCCTTTTGGTTCTCTCTGAAAATACTCTTGAGAAGCCATGCTTATCAGCCAAGAAGCATCCAACAGCAAAGCATGTGCATTTATAAAAAGACTATCACTTTTGTGCTAACTTTGATTGCCAATTTCTACACTTAAAATGAAAATGAAGCTGGTGGTAAATCCACACTGCTAGATATCTGAATTCATTACACTGAATTATGTGAATTTCCTTTCTTTCCTTCAATTCCCTCAAGTGGCATAGATTAATTTATAGAGTGTATGTGTTTTTAACATCTGCAAAGTTCTCATGTGGATTGATGCACTAAGAATAAAACTTAAAGCAGCCATTATGAGGGTAGTGCAAACATTATTCCCCTTAATGATTTTTGCACACCTGTATTTTTGAATGTCATTTTGGGAAGTGGGAGTGGAATAGGGGTAATTAGACAAGTTACTGTACTGACACAGTAGGAGATGTATAATTGCACAGGCCACAAAGCATAAAAAGCTGTGTTGAATGTGAGGGCTGATTTTCCAAAGAGATTTGTGCGGAGCCATTTTGAATCCACAAAATTTGCTCTCCACAATAAATGACTCGGAATAGTTGCTCCTCTGAGCACCTGATTTACATTAGCAATCGATTACTTAGAGGCACAAGCACTGTGATTTGTGTCCAAAAGCTGTTTTTTTGTACACAGATTTTCCTCATTAAAATGGGAGTTTCTTGTTTTGAAATTTTTGTCCTGAAATGCCTACAACCAAAATCCAGTGGTTTTGAAAACAGATTTAATAAACCACACTCTGGTCACTCCATCATTTATTGGTGTCCTTAAGCAAACTTGGAGGGTGGTAATAGTTTACTCCTTTCATCCTTTGATCACCTGTCAAAATGACAGCAACGCCAACCTGTGCAATGATTTCTGGCTATCAGTGACTTAACCAGAAGCAAACACCACGTTCTGTAGATCATGTTGTGATTTAACTTCACATTCTTCAGATTCCCCAATCTATTTCTCAGGTGGTTAAAATTAGGGAGAATGAGCTTGTTTTCCGTAGAAGATGTCTCTGTAGAGTTCAAAGAGGAGCCTTTAAAAAATTGGTAGTGAATCACAGAATAATTCAGGTTGGAAAGGACCTCTGGAGGTCAGTTTGTCCCAATCTCCTTCTCAAAGCAGGGCTAACATCAAAGCTGAGTCAGGTTGCTCAGTACAATGTTCAGTCAAGTTTTGAAAGTCTCCAAGGACATCTCCACTGCCTCTCTGGGCAGCCTGTCCCTTTGCTTAATTAATCACTATTGTTATGGAAAGCTTTTTTATATATCCAGGCAGAATTTTCCCTGCCAAAAAGTGCAACTGTTGCTTCTTCCCTTTTGGTATGCACCCCTGAGAAAAGTCTGACTTCATCTTCTCTGTAAACATCCATTAGGTAGTGGAATATGATAATTAGATCCATCCTTTGCCTTGTCTTCCCTAGACCAAACAACTTCTCAGGCTCTCCTCACACACCATGTGCTCCAGCCCCCAGCCATCTTAGTGACACTCTTCTTGACTTGCTTCAGTTTATTGATGTTATTTCTGCTAAGAAGTTCAAAAATGAACACAGTGCTTCTTGCAGGTGCTGAACAGAGGGGAACGGTCATTCACCTTGACCTTCTGGCATCAGAAAGGTCTGCTAAGGCAGCCCAGGATGTGGTAAGCCTCCACTGCCTCTTTGCTGACATGTTCAATCTGTTGACCAGCAGATCTTTCTGTGTTTCCCAGTTTGAGGTCATCCACAAACTTGATGGATGTCACCCAAGGCACCGAAAAAGGTGTTGGAACAATATCAGCCGCAGTATCAAATCCCATTGCAAGCATTTGCACCTTAGATTCTGAACTGTGGCAGAGATAGTCTTGCCTCACTTTTTCAGGTGGATTCTGTCTCTCCCCAACAAACTTTGTTCCTTGAAGATGGTCTATTGGAAAGACAAGCCAAAGCCTTGCCTGTGACACCATCAGAGCAGCCAGGTGCTGATCCATAGGCTGCCTTTGCTCCTGCCCAAGTATTTCCCTTTGACTGACATGAGGTTTTGGGTCCTCCTTCCTGCCTGCTTCACTCCTCTGGAGACCTGTAGTCAACAAGAGTGTCTCCCTTGATGGTATTCCTTAGTTCTAGATCCCTTAGATCCTACAATTTTGTTCTCACTGAAAGGTCAGACACTTCAGCTCATGTCAGATGTTGTCAATGACAGTAAAAGACACATCATCTGTAATTTTCCTCCCATTAATAACACACTTCTAATGTTACCTTAGCAGAAATCAGTTAGTGTAATATTTGTTTTTACCTTTTCAGACCAATAAAGTGCAAAATGCGTATTATTTTATGAAGGCTCAAATGTCTTTTCTGTTATTTCTGACCACTATTTACCCATAGTTCATTACCCATAGTACATTAGTAGTACCTTAAATAAGTAATTAGGTAGAAGAATGTTTCATTATAACTATAAAATGAGGCAAATTCCTTTTCAGAATCAGAAGGCTCCTGTGAAAAAGAAATCACTGGGTTGTAGGGCGGACTCCTTTGTTTAAAACCAGACAAGCACTGACTGCTTTGCTGGGCAGAGCACTGAGGAGCATACTGGAAGGACCAGAGCTGCCCTGACAGAAGAAAAGGACCTTTGCTGATATGCCTATTTCTCTTTGTTACTGTTTGTGGATGGATTAGACCCTGTGGATGCACTCCACCTCTGAAGTCACAAAACGGGTTCATTTTGCCAAGACCTGCAAATATTGCTTACAGTTCTGCTCTTTCCAAAAGAGAAGAGAGCAAACACTATCAGTGAAGTTTGCTGACACTCATCCCTGTTGTGGTGGCTCAGGAGCTGAAGCTCCCCATCCTTCCCACGTCGCACAGTGACCCTGTCCCACACACGGTCATTTCATAGAATCATGGAATCACAGAATGGTTAGAGTTGGAAGGGACCTTAAAGATCATCCAGTTCCAACCCCCCTGTCATGGGCAGGGACACCTCCCACCAGACCAGGTTG
>JAOQGH010000012.1:127716123-127735083 GCA_025769975.1 Gallinago jamesoni
GCCTTGAACCCCTCCAGGGATGGGGCAGCCACAGCTTCTCTGGGCAACCTCTTCCAGTGTCTCACCACCCTCACAACGAAGAATTTCTTTCATGGAACATCTGATTTGATGTCACCGGCTGTGAAACGGTGTCTGCTGCACAGCACCGCGGGCGGTTGCTCCCTGTCCCCTGCCTTGCTTCCTGCTTGGCTTTTTTTTTTTCCAGGGGAGAAACCTGTTTTTTTTGTTTTTTGTTTTTTGTTTTTTTTCTGAAACACAATGGAAATTTTTGTGGGGAAATGTTCTGTTTTTAACCAGACTTAGTCTTTCCTTACCACGTCATGAGAAGGAGCCTCAGCCACATACACCTGTGCCAAGGCAGATTAAAAGGATAGCATTCTAATCTAATAGCACTTTTTCAATTACTTTCTGTAGCTGTAAATGACAGTTAGACTACAGCGTGTTCTTCTCAAGAGATCTGACTTAAATTACATTCATATATCATATATCAGCTCTTCAGTTTAGCTCAAGATTTAAAAACTACATTAGCAATCACGTCATTTAACCAAATCAAATTATCTTTCCCAGATTTGGAGCAAGAGACAGCTTTAAACTTGTGCGAAATGAAAACAAACCAAAACAAAACAACATCAGACTGTAAATTTGGCTTTCTGTGGCTAAAATAAATTCCCTATACAACTTCAATAAATAGATACTATGTAACTAAGAATCTGAATGGGTCTGCAAGAAACTGTGCTCTCATATTGAACTCAGGAGCCTAATTTATCTCATAATTAAGAATGTAGGCCTTTTAATGAGTTTTGGGAGGCTGATTTAAACTGTCCCCTTACAAATATTTTTTTGCTTTTTCAAAGTCATCTGGCCTTCCCTTTTGCTCTGTTCTATCTTGATTTAATATACCATAATAATTCTGCTCTCAGTCTTTCAAGTAACAGTAGGTATCAAATAATTATTTGAGAGTCTTCATGCTGCCTTTAAAAATATTCATCCTTCCCATCTGTTTCCAAGTGCTTTAATCACTTTCTTTTCTTGGCGTGGCCATTGCAACCCTGCCAGAGTGTTTCACACTACACAGATATGGTTGGGCGTGGGGTAATTTGGTGATGAGTAGGGATTAATAGAATTACTACTGTTACTTCCTTTAAAAATACAAGTCATGAAACAATGGAAAACTTGTGTAGATAGATAGATAGATAGATAGATCGATCCTCTGTGTGGAGACACCTATGCTGTGGTACGTTGCTGGGGTACCATAAGGGATCTTGCCACAGATGCAGTGAACAGGGGGCAACTGGAACTCAGCAGGTTGAGTTTTTCTCTGTGCAGCCACAGTGCAGTGCTCCGAAGCCACAGAAAACTTTCTGAAGTCTGTGCAGGACCTCTGTTTTATGCTGAACTGGGATGTAGGTGTACCTCAAGAATGCAAAAATTGGTCTGACAAAAGCTTATCTTTGCTATCTTTGGCTTGGCCGTCATAGAGTTTCTCCTCTGAAAGACCTCTACTTAAAAAGCTCTACTAAAATTGAGAGAAAAAAAATTACATTTGTGGCCAATAGAACCTCGCAGTAGGGATGGATCCCCGGGGCTTGTCTATACCTTCAGTCAGCAGAAGGAAGGCAGCTCATCTGGGGAGTCCCTCACATAACCTAGCCACCACGTTCTGCTTCAGCAGAAACTGCTGTACGAAAAACACTACAGCTTTGACCAGACTATGCTGCTGTGGGGGAAGCCAGGTGTCACAGCTGAACGGAGAACAAGGGCCCTTCTTCAAGATAATATGTTCCTCCTATGACATATGGACTGAGGTCCCTTCCTCCCTTACTGTACAGATCCCCACTGTCCTCATTGCAACCCTGCTGCCCTCAAATGTTACCCTACATTATGTGTCATTTCACCATAAATGGGTGGAAGATGGAGGACAACGTTTAAAGGTTAGTTTTTGGCGCAAGGAGTGAAACCCTGGTTTCCCTGTCCTTCTCCCTTTCACGCTGACTAACAGACCTAGAAATATCACACCTCTTCCCTTTGCTTTTCTCCCAGCCCACTGAACATAACATGACCCCCTGCAAAGCAGAATAGCTATAGCAGAGGGATGGGGTGTGTTGCCATCCACCACTGAACAGCACCAGTGATGTTCATGCTGGGACTGACCTCTCTCCCCCGGGCTCTCTGGTGAAGCCTTGGAGAAATGGGAAGAAAAGGGATACTCATTCCACCAACCTGCTGAGCGTACTTTGAGGATTTACTCATTTTTAAATCCAGTGATGGCAGAACAGGGAGGGAGATGTGTGGCCACTCAGTACTACTGAGAGCCACGAGCTTCAGGTTCTCTTGGGCAACTTCAGACAAATTCAAGGACAAATTGGAGACTTTATAGAGTCTTTAGCCTTCCCAGGAATGAGCAGATGTTGGGTGAAGGGTTTGAGGACCACATTTATGTTCTGTTTAATGTGATGTGTGCACTGTCACCTTCATGGCTTTAGCTCCAGGTCCTTCTGGACAGTCTCTGAACCAACAGTGAACCTATACAGTCAAAGAAATTAATTTTAAGAATTAAAACTAGCCTGTAAGTTCCTACAGTTAAGAAGGTTAACACTCCACTTTGGGTTTTTTCTTCTCTGCCATAATAAAAGCTTTTGTTATGCATAACAAGATGGAACAGTTTCAGTGAGAGGAACTGAGATGTCATGTATCATGGAACAGGGCTGAACAAGTCTGAACCAGTGCTCTTAGGCAGCTGACCTGAAGTAGAAGCTGTTTAACATACTCTTTGCTGTTTTTCCGCAGAGACGTCTGCAATGAAGAACAGATACTAAAAAACAGTGATTCATTCAAGGTAGACCAGGGACGCACATCTTTCGTGTTTCCTCATCCGCGCCGCTTTATGGGCTCTACATTTTCTGCCTTTCTCTTTCCACACGCGGTCTCCCACCATTTACATGCCACTGTAGGCACCGTGCCAGATTGGCACTTAAAACATGAAAAATCAGAAAGGAGGAAAGGGAGACACAAATAAAAGGTAGGCCTGCAGCACGCACATCTCTGTGTCCTTTCCTGACAAGCAGCACTTCCATTTGTGTTGGGGTGCCAGTTCTATCAAACTTCTGTCTTGTATCAATTTTTAGCAGCATGGATAATTTATTGCATCTAGGATGATAGAAAACCAGCTTTATACATCATTCAGCTTGCAAAAGATGTGTAGCTTCAGTTCCTTAATGGTGTCATTTTGGCTGAATGCTATTAACAGATTACCCCTGCCTAGGGCAGTGGAGCATGTGCAGCAGAAAGATAACCTTGTGTTCGTAATTTAATATTAACTGTTTTCTCCATAGTACCTCTTTCCAGTACATTAACAACAAACCAATATGGCCTTGTCCCCCGCGGTCGTATTCTTCAGCAAAAAATGGATTACATGATAGCAAGTTCCTGAAGATTTCCAATGAAGTATTACAAATCACTCAACGCCTGCTCTGCAGAAATGAAAAATAAACAGGCTTAGATTCAATCAAATTTAATTCCTCCAATTTAGCTTTACCGCACTTCAAAGGGTGCTCTTATTAATGTCTTGGTGAAAAAATGTAACAGTAATTTTTCCCCCTTCTTATTCTGAAAGCCTCCAGTTGTGTTCAACATATAGTGAGATCAAGAAAATGTGGTGGTTTTTTTTTTTTTCATGAATACTCTGACACAGTTT
This sequence comes from Gallinago jamesoni, assembly GCA_025769975.1. NCBI lineage: Eukaryota > Metazoa > Chordata > Aves > Charadriiformes > Scolopacidae > Gallinago > Gallinago jamesoni. The sequence goes on from JAOQGH010000012.1 coordinate 127,719,818, forward strand.
GATATAAAAGTGTAAGCCATTTACAGAAAACTCTTTATGGAATTTTTATCCTATTCCATTCCCGGGAGCTAAATTTATATCCTGAATTAGCTATCATAGCACTAGAGTATTAGTCTTCTTGCAAGCAGTTCAGGGCAGTCTGAGGGCCCTATCACTCTCTACCACTCACATACACAGGCATTATGGGTTTATCTCATCTTCTGCAGCAAGTGCTAGGCCCAATTCATTCCTTTAGGCTACTTTACTAATAACCTATTCCTTATCAGGGCCTCTCCACCTCAGCTTGTGATCAAAGACCCAATTAATGGAATGGAGAAAGGTGAAGCATTCAAATAATGGAGACAGCTGTTTTTCTCTGTTAGAGAAAATCCATTTGTATTGTTATCGCAAGCTCCAAGTTCTGCAGCTCCTGTTTAATTCAGTCTCCCTCCATTTCTGCTGATGATAAAAAAGTCACAATGAACTCAGAAGAGAATGGCAGAAATATCACCGTGTTTCAACTCAGCCTGGGTGTTATCAACTTGAAAGTGAAAATACAAGCAGATAAGAAGAGGAAATGTCCAACAAAGACCATATCAAATTTTCAAAAAATGTACTTTCATGCTGCATTCTTTAGTCACCTCTCTGTATGTTTCCCAGATCCTGATATACACTCCCTATGTCGGCTGCCTGAATCAGAGGAGCAAGGGTGATAATATCGTGGGTTCCACCTCAATTGAAAAGTAATTAAAGAGGGAGAGTAATCATAATTGGCTGGCGTGAACATTGTCAGTGAACTGCAGCTTCTTGGGAGCCTCGGTGTCCAGGAGCCTGCAGCTAAGCTGAGTGTTTAGATCGCCACCACTGCTGGATGAGGCTGGTTTCTTCTTCATCTGATAGCCAAGAGGTTGTGCCGTCCTCAAGTCTGGTGTTAAACCTGCTCCTTAACAGGCTCCCATTGGGAAACCTGCCCAGGCTATTGCCAATGAACTCCTACCCTCTCTACCCTCTCCAGCAGTTCATTTCATAAATGTGTAAAGGCCACATTACCATCCTCTCCCTCACCCCTTTGTAATCATAGAATCACAGAATCATTTGGGTTGGAAGGGACCTTAAAGATCATCGAGTCCCATCCTGTCCACGGGCAGGGACACCTCCCACTAGAGCAGGTTGCTCAAAGTCCCATCCAGCCTGGCCATGTTGCTAAGACTGTCATGAACAGGAATAAACACAGTCAGAACGCTGCAATTACACTTAATTAAATTACGTAAGACTTGTGGGTTTAAAGTACAATAGTGAAAGCCAGTTATGCATCCAAAAAACTGGTGTTATGCAAAAGGAAGAAGGAGGATGCGTCTACCAGGTACACTCCATGTGTGCAAGGCAAAACCCTGCTCCGCTTCGCAGAAGTTGGTACTGCTTTTCTTATACTCAAACCAAGTAGAGATTGTGAGACTATTCACACACTGGGGGATGGTTGGGATTGGTTTGGGTTTTTTAATTACTTGGGAAACCTTTGGATCTGCACTTGGGCCACAACAACCCCAGGCAGTGCTACAGGCTGGGGGAAAAATGGCTGGAGAGCTGCCCAGCAGAAAGGGACCTGGGGTGTTGGTCGACTGTTGGCTGAACATGAGCCAGCAGTGTGTCCAGGTGGCCAAAAAGGCCAACAGCATCCTGGCCTGTGTCAGGAACAGTGTGGTGAGTAGGATCCGAGAGGTGATTGTCCCCCTGTACTTGGCACTGGTGAGACCTCACCTCGAGTACTGTGTCCAGTTTTGGGCCCCCTACCACAAGAAAGACATTGAGGTGCTGGAGCAGGCCCAGAGAAGGGCAATGAAGCTGGTGAGGGGTCTGGAGTACAAGTCCCATGAGGAGAGGCTGAGGGAGCTGGGGTTGGTCAGTCTGGGGAAGAGGAGACTGAGGGGAGACCTCATCGTTCTCTACAACTCCCTGAAAGGAGGCTGTAGAGAGGCAGGGGTCGGTCTCTTCTCCCAGGTCACAGATGAAAGGCTTCAAGTTGCACCAGGGGAGGTTCAGGTTAGATATTAGGAAATATTTCTTTACTGAAAGGGTTGTCAGGCATTGGAATGAACTGTCCAGGGAGGTGGCTGAGGCACCATCACTGGAGGTTTTCAAGAGATGAGTTGACATGTTGCTTGGGGATATGGATTAGTAGTGGATTGGTGTTGTTGTTGGGTGTGGTGGGGTGTGTGGTTTGTGGTGGTTTTGGGGTTTTTTTTTGGTTTGGTTTTTTTTTTTTCCTCCATTGGTTGGACTAGATGATCTTAAAAGGTCACTTCCAATCTAGGTGATTCTGTGATTTCCTATTTCTTATTTATTTTTTTTGTCAGAGTCAGGTTGATGGTTGGACTAGACGATCTTTAAGGTCCCTTCCAACCTAGATGATTCTATGATTCTATGATTCCATGGTGCTTCAGAAGTAAGGACTGCAAAGCGCCACGTTTCAGTTCTCCTCTGAGCGTGGACAACAAACACAATGAAGAGCCACAGGGCTACAGGGCGTGCAGGGAGTTAAGACAGCAAAGCCTCTCCCGGGCTGATTGTTCGCAGGGGATCACAGAGCCCGCGTCAGGCTGAGTAAGGAGAAATGCATTCTGCATTTGCATGCATGATGAACATTTAAAAGAGGAATGTGTGGAAACAAAGAATAATTCATAATAAACATGGAATGGTGAACATTTCAGACCCAGCTGTAGTTTTTGAATCTTCACAGACACCAAACATTACCATTTTAACATAGTTTTATATTAGATATTATTTGTTTGTACATCAGGAGTTTCCTCATCCTCTCACCCTGTCATTAAACCCATATCCAACAAATAAAGAAAATAAAAAGCTGCACTCAAAACAATATCATGCACAAAATCTACAACTATCAATAATTTCCCATTGGGATAGTAAAATATATGGATTCAAACGTAATTTTATGTATGTCTGTGGAAATGGAAAACACAAAGAATGATGAAAGCCGACATTAGGATCTTTCATCAGCAATAAATTAATAATTCTGCTCCACCTGTAGACGTCGCTGATATAATGTACCAAAAGGGACTGCAGCTGTGAACTCTCCATACTTCAGGAGCCTCCCTACAATGAAACCAGTCTTGGGGAATTATTCACAGGTCTGAGAAAAATCTTAATGAATGTATACCTCCAATGAAGGCAAACCAGAATCATATTTAATATGTATTGGACAACCTTAGGGTGGTCTTGTAAGGAAGTGACTTAAGGGTGGTCTCTTGCATTGGTCTCTCTAGATAATAAAACACTAATGACACCCCATGGTGCTGAATGGCACGACTGTATCTGAAAGTTAGGCAACCTGCTCCCACCCCCATTCCCCTAAATCAAATAAGCAAAAATTCCCTGGTAAAGGGACAATCCTAGAAAAAAAAAAAAAAAAAAAAGGTTGAAGGGAGCAGAAGACCTGAATAATTTTCCAATAGCCACAAATACTGGATTCTGGTTTTGGAGAAAGGGGTGAGGAGGATGATCTCATTCTTATTAAGGGTTAGAGGAAAAGTGAATAAACATTCCTCTGCTCTCAGCTGTAACACTGCACCTGTGGGCTTCTGAAAGAATATGTCTCATGGCAGTATATAACCTTCCAGGGTGAATTTTTCTCTCTGCTTTCAATATCTACAAATATTTGTGTATTCCTAATACCTATTTTCTAGTTTGGTCAAAGGATTGTACTATCCTTTTGTACCTAAGCCAATTTCTTTAAGGAGCTCTAAACAGAGAATAATAATTAAATTTGATGCTAGCTAGTGAATCTCAGTGTACCCATCTTCACTCTGCTTTTTTCCTTTTTTTTCTCTAGGCTGCTATGGGAAAGCATGACAGAGAACTCTGGCTTGAGCAGCGAGGTGGCCTGCATGCTTGCCCAGTTTAGGAGGAGGTCTGATCTCCTCTTCTGGCATGACTCAGAGAGGTTGAGCTGAAGGATTGCTATACTCAGATGTACCATATAAATAAGGATGTTTTCTCTCCTCCAAGGGAGTCTGGAAATACTGCAGCTGAGTTAATGGAGTTACACTAATATACAACTAATAGCAAGAAGAGACGTTAGCCTGGGGTTATGTTCTCAGATTGGGCAGCCTATCAGCCAAAGTAAAACCTTCATGAAAACTTCTGATGGGAATTTATTTTCCAAATGCCCATTTGTGATTTTATAGCAACAACTTTGGCTGGCTTCTGCTCCCATTTCCATTCCCGCAGCTGCAGCAGCCTCTACGTATTTACAGCAGAGAGCACAATGTGACCTTTGTCTTTTCAAGAAGAATTTGGCCAAGAAGGTTGTGCAGCTGCAAACATGGATCCAGGTGCTGGGGCCAGCGGCCAGGAGCGGCTTGGACACTGATGGAAGGGGCAGCCTTCACACCTGGTGAGCTGAGCTCTTGGCACCTCTGTGGCAAAGCAAACATACACTGCCACCACACCGACACCCTCTTCTGACCTCCCTGCTCGAGCACTTGTTGAACTGTGAGATGATGGAAAGACTTGGATCTCGTGGTGGGCGTATGGGGCTTTGAGCAACCTGGTCTGGTGGGAGGTGTCACTGCCCAGGGCAGGGGGGTTGGAACTCGATGATTTTTAAGGTCCCTTCCAACTCTAACCATTCTATTCTATGAACTCAGGGCATTATTTTTTTCTAGAATTGTCCCTCTCTTTAATTTTGAGTATTGCCTTCAGTGGCATTTATGGGGAGAGCTAAAACATGAAGAGCTTATGGTGAAGGATATTCTTCAATAGCTTTGATGTTTTAAGCTGCTGTTGTTCTCATATCCAACTTAATTGTACTATTAGCAGAATTCCAGTCTGAAAATTGTGAAACACAGTAGCTGCCACAATAAAATCCCAACACTGGATATATATTGCAACTTAATGTTGGCTAGCTGATACCAGAATATTTGCTGTTTTGCAAACAGAAAGTTATTCAGGTGTCTGATACTGTACTTGGATAAGACTCTGAACGTTCATGCCCCCCTGTAATTGAACAAATGAAATTATAACCCAAAATCCATCCACAAAAAAATAAAATAGCCATAATTTATTAACTTCTTTATGAACTTATGAACCATGCTCAAATACAGATTTTTCTTTAGATTTCAGGATGCTAAAAAAAGAGCTAAGACTGAACAAAAAAAGTTCTGTTATTGGTAAGTTATAAGTGTATTGAGACTTTTTAATAGGAACTCTGGGACTATCATAAGAATTATAGGGGTGGGCCTGATAAATGAAGAGTATTCAGGGGTTTACAGTTGGATTCTTTCCCTTTTCTTTGCTCTCCTGCTTACACCTAGTCTGTGAGGAATAAAAGGATGGCAGATTAAAAAAATAAATATCAGCTTAAAATAGCAAGCCTCAGAATAACATTTAGTTCTGGTTTAGCTCTTCATAGCTTAATTCCCTACTTTTAAAATGTTGGAAGTCTTTACAGTTGAATGGACATTTGTGGAGATTTTAGTATTTTGGTACTTGTTTGCTAGTTGTTATAATAAAATATTGTCCATCATTCTTGACTTCACATAAAGACTCACTCCTGAAGAGCAGAAATCATGCTGGGGCATGCAAGTGACCTTAGTCCCTACTTGCCCAGTTAGAGTTCAGGGCTGAGTGGTCTCACACCCTTCTCTGCTTTCAGGGCTACCATCCTCCTTAGGACTGTAATCATAGTTGAAGAGCTGGTTCGATCCTTAAAAACCTGGTTTTTTGCTCCGTAAAGTGACTTTTCATTGGGCTCAAAGTGACAGAAGCCTTAGAGGGTTTTCCTTCCCGTCCACTGCGTCATGACAGACAAGTGAGGTTAAGCAGGAGCATGACTTTGCCAGTCCAAAGTGCTACTTTCCTACTCTTCCTTCCCCATAAGGGATTGAAAAGATGAAGTCTAAGGACAGGAAAGGGCTGTACCTGAGACAAGGGCTATACAGTGGGAATTCTATGGCCTCTATCAAACACCTGGCATGCAAAATTGATAATGTTTCAGTCTGGCGCTTAAATCCATCCCTATGCCTGTCTTCATTCATCAGCACCTCCTCATCAAGAAGTTTTATGAAATATTCCATTTTTTCCTTCTTTGAGTAATCTTTTTGACTTGTGCTTTTAATATTTAATAATTACCCACACATGATTTAACCCTGCTACAAATGAGATTTCAAGTCAGCATCTGCTCTAACTTCATGTTACTCGGAGACTTCAAGTTACTGATGACACACATATGTGACTTGTTTTGCCAAGTCTGCATACTCCACCAGCACGGCTTCAGAACTAACTTCCACTCCCTCCCTCCTCCCTCCCTCTCAAACACGTTTGTTCACAACGTGCTCAGTTAGTCTCTTCCCTCATTTTTTCTTGTTCAGGCATCAAAAATAGCTTTTTCTGCTTGATAAGAACTTTTAGACCCAGCCTGGCAGTTTTGAGATGGATGATGTTTTCTATTTATTATTATTATTATTACTATTTTCTGAACACCTGAAAATAAGATGGATGCCTCTTTCACACAAAATTCCAGATAAAGTTCTGATCGTGTTGAGATCCCTGAGGGTCTCAGCACTGACTTCAGTTCGGACAGGCTTTCATCACCATCATTGTGACAGACTGTATGATGTTGGGTCCCAGTTTTCCAAAATTAACTTTGTTTTTTTTCCATGTTTTGTCTTAATCAAAGCGAGCTATTAAAACAACTCACCAGGAAGCCCCCAGTCACAGGGACAATGAAAGGTGAATTTATCTTAACTGGTAAGAGGAATTTCCCTGATGTTGCCTATTTGCTGCACACTAAGGACAAGACTTAGGTGAATCAGCCCCTTCTTTGCTTTGTTTAACTGTGATATGGGCCATAATATCAAAACCAAGATAAAAAGGAGAAAAAAAATTCCTCTTTTCTATATTCTTCCACAGAAAGGAAAAGCAGACTGGAGAGTAAAAATTATCATTGCTCTCCAGTCATCCAAAAATATCTCCCAAAACACAAGATGTGTCAAGTGGTTAATACCTTTTGAACTTTCCTTTGAGCTTTCCTCTTGCAGTTGGGGCCCTCTGAGCCCCCGACGTAGGGGCTGACAGTGATTAAGTTTCTGTAGGCACACACAGTTCAAACTGCACTTAGGAAAGCCACGTTTGGTCACTGTTTACTTAAGTTTGCAGCAACGAATACAGATGCGTGGACTTGAATGTACACCTGGCATTAATCAGCTGCTGCTGCTGTTATTTCACAGCTGCCTCCCAGCAAGGCAAAACGCTGGAGTGGAAATAACGATTTCAGAAGAAACCAGAAATCTTTAAGGGACTCACACAGAGGAGGGGGACCTCCCTAACAGCATTTGCTTCCAGCTTGTTTCAGCCTTCAGAGACTTTTTTTTTTATGTTAAATCCCTCCCTGTATAAAAAGATCTGCACTTTTTCAGCTGGACTGTGTGTGTACATAAGTACGTGTGTATGTACGTATGGGTATATACATGCTTTAAGAATCTGCACAGATGTTGCCTAAAGCTGGAAAGGACCCACACTTGCTACATCCAGGGGCCAAGGGACACCTGAAGGGGCAGGATCACTAATACTGCAGCGGTGCCCAACTTTTCTAACCCTTTTTGGGAGATCTCCAGTGCTGGAGGTGCAACACCGCCTTCGTCAACCTCAGGTTTAGCGGACCTGAGAGGTTAAAGAAATAGTTCTGACCATTTCATCTGATTTAATTTAATCTCTTTTCTTCTTCTTGCTGCTGGACATGGAGGGGAAGAGATTCAGAGGATGGGAGGATAAGGGATGCTAGGAGAGGTTATCCTTCACAGGCCCCCGTGGCCAGGGGGGACACGGGAGGATGCCACCTATGTGCCAGAGATTGTTGGTTTCTGTCTGTTTTATGGGGTTTTTTGAGGGGGTTGGGGTTTTTTTGGGTTGATTTTTTTTTTTTGTGGTTGGACTCAACGATCTCAAAAGTCCCTTCCAACCATGAAGATTCTGTGATTCTGTGATAGGTGGGTGACCTCTCATGGACACGTGGCTACCTGGGATGCCAGCACCTTCACAGCCAGATGGAGTTTGGGATGTTTGCCTTTCTGCTGTGAGCCCCAGTGGGAGCTTCCCACCCTCGCAGCATCTTTTCTCTCTCAGCTGTGAAATATTCCTGTGCTGAGTTGAGCAGGAGCACTCAGGCTGAGAAGGTCCTTCCTCCAGGACAGACAACCCTTCCTTCCAGAAAATCCTTTTCCTCTGGTATAAAGCAGAGGGTTTGTTTGTGGTGGGTTTTTTTTTAAGTTTTCAGATGTGTTGCAACAGCAGGAGTATCTGAGGGGGCAGCGCTGAAGATTCAGGCTCATTAAGTGGCAGCAGTTGTTGATCATCAGCTGCATGAGGTATGGTAGGGTATAAGGGGAGGGGACAGTTTTTGCTAACGAGGCCTGACATATGTATTTTTCTGTTCTCTGGTTAGATGGTGAACAATGTGTGAGTTTTGATGAATCTGGAATATTTCTGATAATAGCTAGGGAATGAAAACTGAATTTTAAAAGGCAGCAAAAGCAAGAAACACAAACCAGTTCCTGAATCTTCAGTCTGAGGCGGAAGAGGATAAATTCTAGTCAATCCTGTCATATACATCTCACTTAGCGAGCATACTTACCTCATCCAAGAATAAGGGATATTTACCCAATTCTCTTCATCTAGATTACAGTCTGGATAGATGGTATCTTCTAGATACATAAAGACAGATGTTACTTCTTTGTCTTTCATTTTATGATCATTCTATATTTATTTTTGTGTGCTATAAAAACTTAAAACTTTCAGAACAGAGCAATATATCAATTACTGCATAGGTGATTTAACACAAGTGAAAATCCCCCCATTCCTCTTGGCCCTTTGGAGAGTACCTACATCCCAGGCATGCAACGGACTGTGACATAGAGTAGATTGCTGCCATCTACTAAGCGTGGCACCAAGCTGGGGTGTTGCCAGTCCTGAGTTCTGCACATGGCTGCAGCTGGAGTGTCATTTAAAGCCCTTTCGTGTAGGTCCATGTGTCATTGCAGGTACTCTCACCCCAGCTGAGCTCACTAGCTCTGGACCCAGGTAACTGGGACCATGTCTGGGAAGGGGAAGCCAGGATCAACAAGTGAGCTCTTCTCACTGAAAAGTCATCTGTACTCAATAACTGTGGTGATGTACAGGACAAACATGCTCGGGATGTCTCTGTCCTAGCCAAACAGATCCTGGTGTGCTGCTGGTGGGGTTCAGCCCCACTGTTGAAGGGCACTGGAGACCACAGGTGCTGGCATGGCCACCAGCTTGGCCACCACAGGAGCCCTGCCTACCTCTTCATTGCACTAGGGGCTAGCCATCCCTTGCCACTTGCACCTGGCTCAAGGAGGGGTGGTGAGCCCATTAAAGCCCAGCCTAATGGCAGCCTGACCCCTGTAGAGTTGCTGCCCAGGCATTGCATCCTCCAGGCTGGGCATCTTCCCTGTAGAAGAAGACACATTTGATAGTGGAGCCACCATTTACTCTCTTTAGCATCCTCTTCCCACTCTGTCTTCAAAGTTGGGGTAGCCTCTCCAACCAAGAGGAGGCAGAGACTTAGTGTAACAGAAACAGTGAATTAATGGAATATACTGGGGGTACTAGAGGGCTGTGAATATACCCATTTAGTACAGAATGCCTTGTATGGTTTTAGATAGCAGACGAATGAGCCATTTCTCTGCCATTTTCCGATTACCTGCATGGAGAGAAATATCTATTGTATGTCTGTGCACACATATATGCCAGACTTAAGACACAGGGATGATGAACTCAGACTACGAGAGGACTATTGGTATGGGGAGAGCCCAGTTCCACTATGACGCTGTGGGACACTGCTTGTCTTATGACCTACATTTTGGAAAGATAAATCTACAACAGATACATAGCTATTTATCTTCACCTCTCTTCTGCATGGTCTTTTCTGCATCACTGGGTATGGGCTTTTGCATTGCCTCAAAAAAAATATTTTAAACCTAAGCCCAAGGCATTTCAATTCTCCATTAGGAATGGTTTTATTTTGAAATGAACCTTTTCTTACCAACAAACACCTTCTTCCTTGCCTCATGGAGATGGAGGGTGTCTCTCAGAAAGAGGCCAGTTTTCTTTTTGAGAGTCAGTGATAAATACTTGTGCTTTACAGATGAGAGAAGACCTTCTCCTTCTGCACATCTTTATAAATTATTATCTGTGCTCACCCACGTGCTGAAATGCTAGTTGGGATTTAAAGCTTGTTCAATGGGTTAAGGCCTGATTGCAGTTCACTGATACCAACAGTCTATTCAGGGTTGGTATTTTTGACACTGAAATTTACAGAAAAAAGCAGATTAATAATTTCACAATTCTTTGTAAGCACTAGGGAAAATAAATGTCATATGGATACCTATTGATCTAAGCATCTCTTTATTTTTATTCAGATAGGGAATTTATCTTAATATACAGATGTTTTACTGTAATGGAAACAAAGTTCAAAAAAAGACACTGTTTTAAGCATGGGCTTAAAAGACTTTATCAGTTAAACATAAATCATGGAACAAGTTTTAATCTCATGTTGAAAAAATTGAATGGAAAAGATAGCAGAAGAAAAATTCTTCCTCTCAGTTAAGGTCAGTTATCTGGAATGTAGGTACCTCCATCTGAGCTGGTCACACCAAGAGCTCTTTATAGTCAAAGGAGGGAAAGGAGGTCTCTGGAGTTCAGCAAATCTTCTGATTGCCTCTGGAGTTTAGTAAATCTTCTGATTTTCTTTAGATATTTACTAACCTGCCTTAGAAATGCATGTTTCTCTCTGCTGGCCGTAAAAGTAAGTCTAGACAAACAGCTCAAATACAGGCACTTCTGCTGCAAACATCTCCTTTTGGCCAGAGGAATCTTGCCCTCAGAATTCACAGTAGTAAGTGATCTAAAATGGTCCAGAGTAGAATGGGTAAGAAAGAAACATCTCTGCATTCCCTGACTGTTCAGCTCTCAGTGCAGGAGCAGACTTATTAACAATAGCTCTATTGCTCTTGATATTTTTATAAGTCACCTTTCCTAGTGTAACTGTTAACATGCCCTTGGAGTAGAATGTACTTTTGCCATCATTTTGAACTTTTTCTTAATGCTCAATGTTTATGCTTCATCTAAAGAATTTCAGGCTTGTAAGAGGGTCAGGTTCTTGGCCAGGGTCAGTGAATGCAGCGCATTTTTAAATGCACATACTCTTATCAGTTCACTTAAGAGCTTCAGTACATCATTTTGCAATCACATATCTCAGAAATAATTTATACAATCAATTAAAGAGCATTATCAAGGGATGATTTGACAACTGTTGCCATGCCAACCAATGAAGCAGAAAGCTCCTCAGCGTTTAAAGGCTGCACCTGGTGATAGATATAGCAGATTTTGAGGACTCAGACAGAATCGCAGATGTCCAAAGGTGTGGAGGGAACATGATTTAAAGCTTGATGTTTTTCCATTTTTACTGGCGAAAGGGTGTTGATGGCATGTTGTTCACTTTCTCATTAAAATTCTGTCATTTTTCACAAAGTGTTCTGCATTCAGGGCTGAAAATTGAAGTGAGAATGCACTTTACAGACTGATAAAATATGATAGCAAAATGGATGATGTTCATTTACAGGCTGAATTAATTAAAAAAAAAAAAAAGAGTTTGTGTCAGTGCATTTATGAAAAGCCCGTTAATCAAACACAACTTTACCAGCCTTAATGGACACATCTTAAACACTCTTGCATTAATATTTAAAATTCCGGTTAGCAAATGGCTCCTAGCGCATTGAGCTAAAAAGTAATTAGAATAGGTCATTACAAGAATAAAACAGTACAAGCTCAAAGTACATTTTCTGTTGGCAACAACAGGTTGATCATTAGCAGTTCAGTCTTGACATTTGTGTTTACATCTTTACCTATAGAGTAGCTCCACTCTTTAGAATCACAGAATCTTAGAATCATAGAATAGTTTAGGTTGGAAGGGACCTTGAAGATCAACTAGTTCCAACCCCCCTGGCATGAGCAGGGACACCTCCCACTAGAGCAGGTGGCTCAAAACCCCATCCAGCTTGGCCTTGAACCCCTCCAGGGATGGGGCAGCCACAGCTTCTCTGGGCAACCTCTTCCAGTGTCTCCCCACCCTCACAAGAAAGAATTTCTTCCTAATATCTAATCTAAATCTCCCCTCTTCCAGTCTAAAACTGTTACCCCTCATCCTATCACTACACTCCCTGATAAAATGTGCTTCCCCATCTTTCCTAAAGCTCCCCTTCAGGTACTGGAAGCTTACTGGATCTTACTGCTATAAGATCTCCTGGAGCCTTCTCTTCTCCGGACTGAACAACCCCAACTCTCACAGCCTGTCCTCATAGGCTTAAAACTCCTGGTCCATGTTAGCTAGGAGGATGGAGCACCCGCTCGTTCATTATAGTTTTATAGCTTTATAGCTTTATACCTGTGAGTCTCAGAACAGCAGTTTCAGTTGTACAGCAGATTAGTGGATCTTAGGTTACCGTACCGTCTCTGAGACCATTCCGTATGATGAGCTTGTGGTCTTGAAACACTGGGGCACATATCTTGGTTGGGAGTCTTTTGTAATGCAAGTAAAATCATTTGTATGCTGAGGCATCAAGGAATAGTTTCTCATGAGAATGAAAAACTTGCATAATACCAAATTCTCACTGCAAATTACTTCCCATAGAAAATTCAGAATTATCACTGTGAACTATTTCTGGGATGTTCGTCTTGACCCTAACCTAATGAAAACTGTTAGAGAATTTTCTGTGACATAGGTAAACCTATTTCTTCGAATAGTTTTGCTATATGAACTGCTGAAGCTTGCCTTAAAATCTACTACATTCAACTGACTTGATGAAGGTAATAATTGGCTCCGTAAATTCTTGGCCTTTTGTACTTTTCTCCCACTGACAAAATCTTATATTCTCTTTCTCCACTCAAAGACATCAGTTTTGCAAAGTTAGCATCCTGCTTGCAAATCCAAGTAGATAGAAATGAGAGATGAAGAACATTCATCTAAATATATAAATATAGAATGAAGCGTGGAATAGAGCTCCTGGGTCCCAAGCTGTCCCCCGCTGTCATGGACATGTGCATCACAGCATCCTGCCTCATTTCACAGGGCTGGTGCAGCCCTACTTTTAGGCTATTTAAGAACCAAACTCCCTTTATGACTTTAAGCAACTCCTAATTTCCCATCTTAATTTATTCACGGCTACCTTGTGAGGTAGGCTATTACATGCATTTTCATGGCCCATCTCCTGCCATCAATGAGCCATTCCCCGTGGTATTCCTTGATCTTAAAAACTGACCATGAAAAAACATATCGGTTGGTGAAATACACCTGCAGGTTATTCACTTGGAAACGATATCTGGCCTGATATCAGGGTCTGCAACCATTATGATAGTGAGAACTATCCCTTTCTTCTAGGTCTGGTGGTTACTTGGCAGACTTCCTAACCCTTTTACAGAAAGTAGACATGTTGGCTAAAACAAGACCCAAGAATGTAGCAAATAGGAACAGTGGGTCCACTGAGATGTCACTTATGCTGTCTTTCTGATTTGGAGAACTTGGGGCACACCATCACAGGATATCTTTTACTTTCTCTGCATAAAAAGATTCTTTTTAAATGGGAAAGCCCTTGTGTGCTACACCTTCTGACACCGCAAGGAGACTGCTGTCATGGCCTGCTGTCTCCACAAATGTCACAACCAGGTCTGAAGGCAAGCAGCAAGACCAAATGTCCCAATCGTATTTTATTTTTCCTCTGATAGGTACAACTCAGTGCCGATTTTGCGTCTAAGTGCAAAGCTATTTCACATACAAAAACAGTCTGTCAAGAAGCAAGTGCAGTGTTTCTTTATCATGTTCACAGCAGGAGAAATTACGGGGCTGTGACTCATATCCACGCTTGTGTCATAACAATATCTCAGTTCTTCTTCTCACAGCCAAATGACCTCAGGACTCCAGATAGGTGAAGAAATAAATTTAGGCTGATTTGAGAATATTTTAAACAGAAGTCATGAATAAACATTATATCCTGCGACCATTTATTGTTCTGGGGCTAATTCTGGCTCCTGATTCTGTGAATCACACAAATCCCTGTTTGCCCAGGCCACTGCATTGGCTTTTGTGGTGCCTCTTTTTGTGCTGTACCAGAACGAGTACTTAAGACAAACACACAAAAAAGGTCTTTGTTCACATTTTAATGCACTCTGTGAGGTCTCAGATCCTTACTTGCCTTTGACAGGATGGGCAGCCCATATTGATATTACAGATGCGGTACCTTCCAGCAACTGTAGGTGCAAGTTGAAGATGGGCACCAAAGGACTGGCCCAGACCTAAGCCAGTCAAAATTCAGTCATTTTTTCCTCTCTGTGAGACTAACCATAGCTGTTTGTGTCCATTGTTTGCATCACTCCAATGGGTGATCCCCTCTGCAGGGACAGAAGGATGGAAGCACGAAGGCAAAATTGAGGGGGTTTTGCCAGGAATAATTTTAGAGTTCTCTCCCACCTAAAAGTCCCAGATCTGACCCTTAGGTTTAAGCTTCGGTCCTCAGCCTTCCCCAGGTCTACTCTGACATCGGTGGAAACCGCAAAGAGAACATTTCCACATGGCCTCTAGGCAGCAGACCCTCATGTTCTCTTTCTCTTTTTTGGGGGAAGAAAATTCCCCCCCAGATATCTCACGCAATAAACCAGCTGCTGTGAGATCTCCTTGGACATTCATTATTTCTGGCTTTGTAGGAGGGTTTGAGCCTTAAAAGCGCGTTGCCAGTTTCCCCAGGCCACATAGGAATGCACGGGGAGGCTGGATGCCCTCCTCCTACATTCCCCCATGTCCTCTGCAGCCTGCCAAGCCCCCCCGGGGGCCCAGGCACAACCTTACCAGCACCAGAGTGTGGCTTATCTGACGGCGTACTAGAAGAAAGTAAAGCAGCTGGTGTCTTTTAGCATGATTAACTTGTCTAGAAATGATTTCCAGTCTTCAAAGTTTGGTCTTTGGAGCTGTTGCAGGCTCTGTACAAGCCTTTTCCCTGTGTGAAACAAGGGAGCTGCCTCAGCCAGATCTCCGGGGTGCAGTGGCTCTCTGAAGGATGGCAGTACGTGTAGGCAGCTACTCATCCACTTTCAGTCTGTATCCTCTCTTTAAATGGTGCTTGCTGGCTTGTCCTGTCGCTACACTTCCTCGTAAACAGTCCCTCCCCAGCTCTCCTGTAGCTCCCTTCAGATATTGGAAGGCT
>JAOQGH010000012.1:127735219-127751446 GCA_025769975.1 Gallinago jamesoni
TTCTCTTCTCCAGGCTGAACAACCCCAGCTCTCTCAGCCTGTCTTCATAGGAGAGATGCTCCATCCCTCTGATCATCTTCGTGGCCCTCCGCTGGACCTGCTCCAACAGGTCCATGTCCAATGTCCAATCCAGCGTGCCATGGTCTTTCAAGTATAGCCAGGGTGTCTCTCACAATTTTTACAGCATGCATTTGTTGGTGGACATAAGACATGCTGCAAGAACGCTCAGTTCCTTACTTGCTGCTTCTTTAGTGCCTTGCTCTTTCTTTAATGCTTTGCTCCTGACCGGTTTGAGGGGTGAGCAAGGCAGCTAGCTGTTCTGACTTGGCATTCAGAAAATAACCCTCATGCAGAATGCCAAGCCCCTACGGAGTCTCTGTGCCTACGGGATCAGCTAGCAGCCCAGCACCATGGTTTCTGGGTCCTGGTTTTAAATTTTGGGCATTCAGGTTCTACTTATGTCCTCCTTTACCCACTTACCTGCCCTACTGGCCCAAACCATGAGTGCCACTTGCTGGTGGAGACAGGTTTGGAGTCATCTGCAACCATTTTCATATTTGGTTTCGGGAAAATTGGGGAAACTAAACATCAAATTCTCGTTGTAAACCATCACTTGGGTTTAAAAGAAGCAGTGACTTCCAGGATGGCTTTCTGAAGATCTTTCAGCTCATCTGTCTTGGTTTTTGCCTTACACTAGAGGAAATGCATCTACATCCTCACATCTCAGATCAGAGACGGTAATAACTTCCAAGACTGTCACCATATCTGGCCATACACCATATTATTCCTTCCTCTTTTTACAAACTGCATCCACCCCCACAAAAATTTTGTATAGCCCTCAAAGAGTAATATTATGTTATCCCATAACTGTTATTCAAGACACATAAAATACTTTGGGGAAACTAATCTAACCGTTTTCCTGAGATGTACATACAGAGTCTAATATTATTTATACTATGTGACAAATTAAGACAAGTAAACGAATAGTCGTTAATCAAACACCCTCAGTTCCACAACTTAACATAATATGCATAACAAAATCTCAACAAAGTTCTTATCTTGGGCTGGTTTTGTATTTAAAATCATGCATATGAAAGGAATCAATTAACGTGCTTATATCTCATCGGTTTTTGTTAATTAATATGAGCTCTGAGGGCTTTATGGATTGCTGGTTTGATAATTCACTGGCAGCTGAAGTAATAGAGGTTATGATGGAAAGATGGCCTCATAGCTGCCTTGCAGAGTGCACTAAATGATTGAACCCAAAGAATAATAGGGATGGAAATTGCTGTGTTCATTCATGGATAATATATGACAGGAGTAAGGCAAGCAGCAAGTTAGCAGATGACTCAGCCAAGCATCTATGACTGAACAAAGTGTGATTCTAACCTTCTGTCATTGAAAATATATTTAATGGAAACATTATCATTCTGATATATTGCTTGCTAAGATAAGACATGTTTATAGTACAGTTTCCCTGTGATGCTACTACAGGACTAGATTTTTGGCACACTTACTCTTGCTGAATCGTACTTCACCCCAAAATAAATCTACTCCTCCCAGAGCAAGAGACTATTCAAAAAGAGCAAGTGAGCCAGAAGTTGGTCCAAAGTTGGCTGGAGGCAAATATCACCAGATAAACATAAAGGATCCTATTAAATTTTAATATACAGAGAGGAAGATCTCTATAAACACTGAGGACCACATGTAAGGTTCTTCCTTTGTTATGATTTTTTTACTCTAAAACTAGAGCGCTGGACAACGTAATTTATTTTTTTAATTATCCAATATGAACGGCCACATGCCTCAGATGCAGATCAAAGAAGCGGGATGCTGGAGGCATGGACTAAGGTTAGCAGCCTTTTCCCTGCAGCTGGGAGAGCTCAGTCTGTAAGGTATGTATTGAGAGGAGCTCTCAGGTGTTCAGCAGTGGAACACAGCACAAGGTTTGGAGCGTTGTATTAAAGTGGAACTTGCTGAAGGGAGGGGAAGGAGGGTGAAAATGGAGCAGGATAATCTCTAGAGCACATTATACACGTGTGCTGGTCAGGGATGGCTTGCAGCAACTCTGCAGTACTGCGCAGCAGGACCCTGCCAACAGAATTCATGCTGGAAACATATGTTCTTCTGCTCAAACCAGCTTTCGCTACATCTGGAAACCAAGAGTTAGAGGGGGAGGGAAAAAAAAATAAGGCAGCAGCATATGTAATTCTCTTCTAAGAGAAAACAATCATTTGTTCATGAAAGAAATCTTTCTCCTTGTATCACCAGCAGAAATTCTCACAAGGCTCTGGAATGGATATTTAAAAGCTGGGCTAGGAAAGAAAAAAAAAAAAAGGTAGGAAGAGGGAATGTAGCTAATGGCAGACATTTATGACTTTTTTTCTGAAACAAAGTTACGTCTTGACATCAAGAGCAATCTTATTTAGCAAAAAGCGGAAAACTTGGCAAAAACAATGTTTAAAATGACTGCAAGACTTGTAAAAACCCCAAAATAACTCTGTTTTGCTGTCAAAAGCCTGGGAAACACAAAACAGATGTTTCACCCAGCCTCACTTACTCAGCCAGATCTTTCCTTGCTACGCAGGCAGCTGTACCACATGTCTCTTCTGAGAAAGAAAGAGTGCTTTCCTTTGGCACTCCTGCAGCCTCCTGACTGACCAGCCCGACGCTGTCACCAGATGAAGACAGCTTCTGTCATCCTGTCTGCTACCCACATCTGCAGAATCTCCCCAGGATCCAGCAGCTCTGCGCTCTGAGAAAAACAAGCATTAGGTATAAATTTTGGCAAGCCGTGGCTCCTCAGGCAACGGACGGACGGAGGGACGGACGGATGGACGGACGGGGCCACTGAAGTCGGAAAGCACTACTGGCTGTGGTGGGTGGTGGCAGCAGAGCTCTCTGGTTGCACCCCGAACAATGCACACATTATTAGAACTAATGGCAGCTACGTGTACACGTAATAATATAGCCTTGAGACTGCAGCTTGGGAATGCCACAAGAGCAGATTGTTTTATTTTTCTTCATGGGAGAAAGCGTGGTGAATAACAGGAAAATCACTTGAGCAGAGGCTGAAGTCTCCCCGCTGGGTTGCTTAAGGAAGGAGGGATGAGATCTGGGGCTTCTGTCTTTAACTGACATTTTTGGACATTTAAAGACGTTATGTTGACCTCTGGATCCTCCATTTAGCTGCTACCTCACCCTAGAGGCACGTAATGCCTCTAGCTCAGGGTTTCAGGATGTTCAGCCCACTGGGACATATCCATGTAGGCAGAGGTGGATGTTTCACCCTGGATTCATCCCCTCCTCTCCTGAGTCCTCTAACAAGCAGTTACCGGTGGTGGGGCTCCTCGTCTCTATCCTCCACTTGAAAGAGCTGGTTTAAGCATTTTGCTCTTGGTAAATTCTGTCTGTGAATCCTCAGTGCTCTTCAGAATCTGGGATTTAGCATCCACTCTCTCTGGGAATACTTCCTTTGAAAAACGTGTGGTTATTTCGTGTAGGCAGGTCACTGTGTCCCACTGGGACATCTGTGGGTCCCATTCCCGGACATGAAGCTCAGTCTGGGAGGGAAATCTCAGAACTTGACCCTAAAAACCTACAGACTGCAACACTAAGTAAGGCTTTTGCTCCAGCCTGAGGTTACTGTTTTAACATTGCATTTCCATCATGGAGCTTCCTTTGCTGGATAACTGATGGTTGCATTTCAGTTGACCAAGTATAACATTGCTATTTTGAAAAGGAGACAGAAATCTTAATATATAGTCAAGAAAAATGGGACTGTCACCACAACAAATAAATTATCTGAATATTAATATAATTTATAAATCATTCTGGAAAGACAGGCATGGGGAAAAGAGAAGCTATTGTTTCACTTACCTTCGGCTCCTAGGTTCACTACGAGGTAGAGGGAGTTAGACCTCTGGCAGCCTCTTAAAATGATTAAGGAAGAAAAGAAGGAGGCTCACCACCTTGCAGTGGAAGGGGAGGCTTCCAGACTGGATCAGATTAATGAGACACACTTCTAAGCTTTTATTAACAGAATCACACTAAGCAAGATTTGGGAATAGTGAGGGATTTTAGCTATAAAAAAGGGAAACAATATAACAAAACCGAGACTGTTCAGCCACTCCTTGGAAGACATTTTTTGATAAAGAAGATGAAACAGTAAAGTCTTTTTCTAGTTTTGATCCTAACCAATGGAGTTGAGAATATAAAGGTTAAAAGCAGTTTGTGTGAGAGCGAACGCGAAATGATGAAGTTTATGATGTTCATAAAGAGAATTTAAAAAAAAATGAAATGGAAGAAGGCAAAGTTTAGTAACCACAGATTGATAGGCAAAATCTCATGGAAGGGAAAAGAGGAAACAAACTGGCAACTTCTCAAAGAATCAGAGGAAAAAGTCAGCTATAGAAAGGTACAAATTTAGGAAAATCATGAGCTCTTCATTGATCTCAAACACAAGAGGAACGTAGGAAATAAACACTAGGTGAGATTACTAAAGAGGGGTGCAAAAAGAGTAACTCAAGCATGTAAGAACAGAGGCATCAAGGACAAAAAGAATTCACTCTACCAGTATGTTTCTAGTAAGGAAAAGACTGGTGGAGAGGGAAACGTTACAAATGGAGGTCGAAGTGGTTAATACTTTTTTTTCATCTATCGTCCCAATAGCAGTGATCAGGTGGTTAACATCATTAATTCCAAGGACAGAAGACTATAATAGGAAAAGAACAAGCCAGAGAGGAATTAGGTAGGCTCACATTTTCAATTGCCTCAGCTTCTCTATCTGACATAAGGATGTTTCCAGCTTGTCAGCAGTTACCACTGAGGCCTTGCAGGGAGCAGCTGGGGTACCCAGGAGTTTGGAAAAGGTCAGGGGAAAAGAAGGGGTCAATAAAAAATAAAAAAAAAAAACAAAGAAAGTGGAGTCAGAGGATCACAGGGTCATCAGCTTAAATGCAGTCCCTGGAAAATTCTCCACAAATCAGCAAACAAACTTCTGGGGAGGAAGTGGAAGGTGAAAAGGTTGGCATCGGGCTTGGATCTACCAAGTACAAATGATTTGAAATAAGAGGAGAAGCAGTGGATAGCAGCTTTCTTTGCTTTAATCAGGTTTTGACAGCTGCACGCGGTTCACAATCCCATAAGCCATCAGTATAGTCTATAGGATGTTTGCAAACTGCTCCGGTACCTGTACCCACAGGGCAGCTGGCAAAGGTTTGTTCTCAAAGTGAAAGGATGCTTTGGCTGGGATGATGCGGGACGCTAGAGCCAGTTTTGCCCCATGCCACCACTAACTACCCGGATGACGTGAAAGGAGAGGTTCTAGATGAATTAGCAGATGATAATGCTGGGACGAGCTGCAAGCACCTTGCAGGATCGCATTAGAATTCAAAGTGCCCTCGGGAAAACCGTGAAATGGCCCTGGAAAACACATGGGATGAATTTCCATAGTGAAAAAGCAAGGTGTCACACTTTGACAGGACTGATCACAAATCCGAGGTGAGTGAGAACAAAGTTGCAAATCTATGTCATGAAAAAGGCAAACATTGTGTGGGGTGTATAAAAAACACTGTCACAGGGAGACACTTGGAGAAATACTAATTATTTATTCCTCGGCAGAGATACGGCCGTCATTTGAGACGCATGTGGACAAATTTGAGAATGTCCAAAGGAAGGCAACAAGAGGTCTAAAAAAGCATGACCTTGGAGGAACACAGTGAAGGAGTTAGCTTGGTGTGGTCTCAAGAAAAACAGACAGGGGGAGGGGATGGTAAGAGCCTTTCAGTACAGAAAGGCTGCTGTGAAGAGGAAAGGCATACCGTGCCCTCTGCATCTGCAGGGGATAGGTCAAGAATCAGTGGAGTTCAACGGCCGCAAAGGAAGTGTATAAAAATTTTCTGAGCCATTAGGGAAAACTTTCTAATGGTACAATTAGGGAAGCACTAGAATAGATTGCCCGGGGAAGCTGTGGAGTCTCCATCACCAGCGGTCTCAACAATTTAGGCTAACATCTGTCGGGAACAACACACATATAGCTGAACTGGCTGGGGGCCAGGGAAGTGACTACATGACCTCCTGAAGTCCCTTCTAGACCTATTTTTCTCTGGTTCTAATCATTCAAGAGCCTCCCTCCCTGACAATGCTACGCCCCTTTGGTTTGAACCGTTTGACTTGCTGTTTGATTACGGTCCCGATTTCTTTGCAGCCCTCTATTTTAAACTGTGTGCCTGAGGATAATTCATAGCTCATCTGAAAAAGGGGAAATGTCTCAGTTAGAGTTCCTCCAGCAAACATTAGGGTCGCATCCACAGTCGTCTTATATCTCCGTGTTTTCAGAAGTTTAAATTTAGGCACTCTTCAGGGCAACCTCAGATCCTAAACCCAGTGGTAAGAGAGAAGAGAGGGGCTGGAACTTAAACCATGTGAAGGACCAAGAAGCAGGGCGACAGGCTGGCAAGCTGCTGTGCTCCACATGGGAGAAGAGACCGGCTGAGCTCTTACAAGCTTCTTTCCCCCTCCCCTCAAAGGCAGAAATCTCTAATTTCCCACTCACAAGGGGAACTGGAGGATCAAGGTACAGACCCGTCTTCCCTCCCTAGCCCACCCTAAGGCCAACTCTCAACGTGGTGGCCCAGAGCAGGCAGTGGTTACCCGGCGGTGACCCGAGCACAGCCTGAGTCACTGAGACCTCCAGGCTTCTGCTTGGCTCCTCACACCCAGGAAATGAGTGTTTCCAGGACAATCTGCCCCTGAACCAAAACCAGAGTGGAGGGAGTAGGAAAGAGGTAAAGAAGGATTCTTTATGTTGACCCCTTGATTTTTATGACACCAAATTTGAGTTACTAGGCTTTCCCAGTATGCTCATGAGACAAACCAAACAGAAAGACTTTCTCAGAAATAATCAGCTTTTAAAGCACTTAGAAACTACCTGACCTTTAAGCAGACAAGGAAGGTGTTAAGTGGACCATTTACCTTAATGTGATATTTTCCACTGAGATGGAAGTACTCTGCCGAGGTAGATAGAGTCAGAAACCTGTCTCCATCAGCATTCCTCTGCTGTGATACGGAGTGAGAATGCCAGTTTTCAGGTCTTCCCTAGTAACCTCAGCACTGGTCTTGACTCATGCTTCGCCTGGTTTTGGCTGGTGGCACTGACACCCCTGAAGTCAGAGACAAGAGAGAAAAGGACTTGAGATGTTTTGCCCAAATAGCTGATTTTCTAGCTTGCGTATAAAGGAAGGGATGAGAGGTATTCACATATATGTGGTGGAAGTATAGCTCAGACATCTTTGGAGAGCCAGCAGCTCTGCAAAGCCTGTCAGCACAGAGAAAGAGAATGGGTGGCTGACGGTGACTCCCCCAACTGTTCTTAAACTCATCACTATCCTAGGATTTTACTTTTCCACTATGTGACTGTCTTCCTTTCACAGTAGCTGACCCAGTCTGCCCTCAGCCAGTTCTCATGGTACCTCCAAACTCCTCATTCTTTATTCCTCATTCGTCTTTCCCCTAATGGTCTCTGCTTGCGGGCAGGCATTCATGCTTGCCGGCTCACTGGAGGAAAACTTGAGCTTTCTGAATTTCGTGGTGTCTTCAGAACACAAAGCTCCAAAATAACTCTGCCTGCCTCCTCAGGCACTCACTCTTGGTTGAGAGAGACTGTGATAAATTACATTTATATGCAAGAAGAAATTGCTGCTCATGTTTGGCTCTGAACTGGCTTGGGGGTCCATGGCACATGACTCCTACTCCAGTAGAGCTTTAATTTGTTTAATAGATGAGAGAGTCTGTCAGGGCACGGTCCAGGGCAACTGGCTCTAGGTGGCCCTGCTTGAGTAGGGTGGTTGGACCAGCTCACCACCTTCAGAGATCCCTGCCAACCTCAACTGTTCTGTGATTCTGTGTGTGATTCTGTGAAGCTGTACCTCCTGAAACAGCCTGTTTCTCTCTTGACTAATGTTTTGGGTGTTGCTCTCCAGCCTTGCCCTTTAGACCAGGCAAATAACAGTTGACTGCAAACCCCAGTGAAATCGTGCAGCCCCCAGACCAGGTTTGCTTGGTTCTCCCATAGAGTTTACTACACGGGACCGTGTGTCCAAATCTCCCCAGATGCTGAACGCTACCCCTGCTCCACACCCTTGGAAGGCCGATGCAATTCCAGGGAAAAAAAAAATTTCTTTAGGGAATTTAGAGCATTTAAGAGAGCAGACCTTTAAACTGCGGAGGGTTTTCAGACCAGGTGCCAGCAGAGCTGCCACTCGTGCTGCCATCCCGTATATGCAGCTATGCATTGCAACGACAAGGGGCAGTCACACAGAAAATGGTGTACTTGGAACCTGCTGTTCTCCTGGTGGCACTAATGCTGTATTTAGGTCACTTTTTAAAAAGGACAAATTAAGCCTGGGGCCAGAATTGGATCCTTTGACTCGGTAGCCAGATTCTACTCTCACTCTGGGGTAAACAGAAGGTGATGGCTTTAGTTTGTTGACGATAACAAGGATAAGAGGGATGCGCCTGCAGCATTTGACTGCGTTACAATGGAAAGCAGAATTTGATCTTTTAATAGAAAAAATAATCAAAAGTCTTCACACTGTTTCCTCAAGCTTCATTAGCAAACAAAAACATGAGCAAGAGTAATAATTCCCTTTTTTCTTCTTGTTTCACAGAAAAAAAAGTGTGCCCCCAGAGAGCTCTACCAGGTTACATTCATTCCTCAGTAAAGAAAGACTTTCATTTGCACTGAGGTCTTTTTGCTGCCTCTGTAGCAGAATTCAGTCTAATAGCACAAAATCCTTCCAGTGGTAAAACTTCCCCAGGGAGAGGAGTTTGTTAGAAACTTGACCAGACAATATATTACTGAAGTTATGTCAAATTCTATCATATAATACCAGTTAGTGGTAATATACAGATAGAGCTACCCCTTTTTTCCCTGATTTTGTTGTTTTCTTATTCTGTGTGGGTTAATCACAGCTTTAAAGGGCTTTATGTCCCTTTCTTTTTCTTGGCAGAATAAACAATATATCACAGCCCAATTAGTTGCAATCATTGTCCTGCTCCCGTCACAGAAGGTCTGTGTAACTTTGCATCCCTCAAAATATTGTCGGGAAATTCTGCAATAAACATTAGCCACAGAAGGAGGTTTTCAAACAGTATGCCTTGAAAGTGATCTTTCTTAAACAGCCCTTTGCAAGGCAAATCCTAATGATGCTGGTGAAAATAAAAAACACCTATGAAGCTGTGCTCCTTCCCTTGCCCAAGAGCAGGAGTGGAAGATTTTGGAGCTGTCTGTCATCTTCCTGGGTGGCATTTGCAGGCATGCCCTTGTACCCATTGGGGAGTAAAGAATATTCTTTGTTACAAAATATAAGTTAACGAGCAAAAGGGTATTGTCCAATGAGACGTCTGTGATTTTTTTTTGTTAGTGAAATAGCAGGTCACCAAACCTTGACTCTACCTGTAGGGAAAAGTCAGTTTTGTGGAGTCTAATTTGAGCAATAGCTTTAAGCAACAACAATAGTGAGCAACTGCTCACATCCCATCTTTTAGAAACACAATGGGTTCTAATTTTGAGATGACCCTCTGATTTCAAAAGAGGAGTTATTTTATACTCTTCAAGGAGTTTAAAAATACAAATATTTAAGACAGAACCAAAACGTTCTGAAACTATTAAAATAAACCTTTTTTTATGAGGATGGCCAGAAGTTTGGTTTGGCCAATTGGTTTGCAGTAAACATTTGCAATTTTTAAATATTTGTGGCTTGGGTTCAAATGGGATAAAAAAAAAAGCTTACAGATGACACATGCATGTAGATGAAAGAGAAAATGAACAAGGAGATGTTGGTATGTGCTTGTTTCAGTGCTGGTTGTTATCCTAGCGTGAACTGAGGAGGAGCACGGAATAACTTATCCATAGAGGCATGTATAAGAGGCATATGCAAACCCTATTGATTTTTAGTATGCCTTGTGTCTGTCACTCACAAAGTCCTTTCTTCTTAAGGACAGCATACATTTTAATGCTAGAGCTTCCTTCAGTGGACTTCAGTTAGGTATCTTCTCTTAATCACTCTAACATTTACTGGGGGGTTTTTTCTTAACCTCGGAATGAAGGAAGTTAATTGCCTGCAGGAAACGTGCCCTGGAACACTTTGATTTTTCACACTAACGACCTTTTATTATTTTTTTTTTTTTTCACTCAGGTTGGATCCGTGTCCTGTGAGTGGGCTCTAGCAAGCTTGAGAGCAGAGAGCTGCTCTTCTAACACGCCAGCAGCATGTGTACATGTCAATCCATGTGACACAGGAAATAAGCTAACATCATCGTGATAGTGAGGAGCTCCTGTAATTTTCGGTTTCTGTATTAACAGGAAAAATAAGACTCCTTGGGAAGTTTACGGCCTGAAGAGTGACAAATACTTCCCGTGCACACAGACGTGGTCCCCAGATAGTCTCAGCCCAGCTCTCCAGCCCACATGGCTCACATCAGAGAACGGAGCAGAGCAGGCTGAGGGGCTAGCGGGGAAAAATGAGGGGGGAAAACAACTGGAAATAAAAAGGGATGAAAGCCTTTTCGAGCTGGCTGCTGAGTGGAAACCTCTGTCTTCTACTGAGGAAGAGTTTCCAAGTGGATGTCATCCAAGAAGGCTTTGCCTCCCCGGCGAGGTCTCTGCACCCGGGGTTTCAAGGCGTGAGTGGTGCCCGTGCCTGCAAACAGCTGTGTCTTCGCCTGGCTCCATCTGGGAACCCTCTGGAGACTACTCCTCCTCTCCCAGCAGCTCCTCACTGGCTCCAGCACAGCACAGAGAGGGCAGACAGCAGCGCCTCGTCCCACCTACTCACAAGCTTGTCTGAAGCATCTGCCTGGCACCATCTCCACGCTGTGGAGCCTTGCTCGCTGTCATCAGCCAGCCTGGAGCAGCAAAGCCTTACCAAAGCAACGTGGAGGAGGTCCACTGGTGAGTTAACTGGACTTCCAGGTACTGCTTTAAAAAAAATCAAGGAACAGTTCCTCTGAGTGCTTTTATGCCATTCCTGTCAAATCGGACATTTCTTCCAAAAAATAATGGGCTGGCAACATTTTGTCTCAAGCCCACGAAAACTGGGCGACAGCGGGTAGAAAGAAACCGTTGCCTTCCAGCATGTATGGCCAAAATGAAGACGAGTTTAGTGTAAACAGAGGTGGTCCATCTGACAACTCAGCTGGATGCCCCATCCCTGGAGGGGTTCAAGGCCAGGCTGGATGGGGCTTGGAGCAACCTGGTCTGGTGGGAGGTGTCCCTGCCCATGGCAGGGGGGCTGGAACTAGGTACTCTTTAAGATCCTTTCCAACTTGATCCAGTCTGTCGTTCTGTGATTGATTCAACTCACATTCGGCCATACAGGGTATGATGCATGGCTCAGAAATCCCCTGAGTGAGCTGTGTGGGGTTTCAGCACACAGCAACATCGCTTCAGCTGTTCACAGAGATGGGAGAGAAGCAATGATTTGCATTTATTTACCAAGGTATGGCTGACTTCTTCACGTCTCTGTTGCTGGCCATCTCTGTGGCTTTTCAGGAGGGCTTTCCTGGAGGTCTGTCATCATATGAAATTTTCAAAAGCCTGGTTCATGTAAGGGAAGCTTTCTGCTGAAAGAGCAGTGATTTTCTCCATCGCAGTTCCCTGGGACTGCTTGGCTGCTCCCAGAGCTGTAATGAAGGTGTTTATCTCCAGGTGTTGAACGGCCACTGAGTACATATTATATATTCACTGGCTTATACCAACGCACATATGTATTGTCAGTTCATATTTATGTATTTCATAATGTCAGTTCGTGTGTTTCATTACAGTGTGAAGTACAATTTTAAGATATTAAGGATGTGGGAGTGCACCCAGCACGGGACGGCACCCTGCAGGCATGCCACAAGGGTATAACTTCATCTCCCCAGCCCTGCGGTGCAGGTGAGCAGGAGTGAGGGACAGGTGTCCCCATCAGGAGAAAGACACCCTCACTGCCTGGACCCAGCAGGAGAAACACTGCCAAGGCCTCCAGAGTCCTGCAGAGTCCTCACTTGCTGTCCTTTTCCTGCATTTCAAAGAGTAACTATATTTACAAAATAACAGCTTTTTCTTTCTCTCTGTTTTTCTCCAAAACTTCTTCGCCGCGCTCGGGTTTCTGGCTCACATTTTAAATGTGCTTTGGCAGCAAGAAGAGCTTCAACTTCTTTAATTTATTACCTCTGTTTATGGAATAGGGATATTGGGCCAACTTTACTTCTTACACTAAGTGAATCAGTGCAAATGCAATCACTTTTGGACATCCACTGTATAAAATACGCATATTTAGATGATCAAATAAGTGTTCCCATATGCATGTTGGCTGGTATTCCGTGCTGGTATAGCATTCTTGTTTTTCTTATGTGGTGTCCTTTGTCTTTTTTCCTTCCCTTTTTGACTGTGTTTGGTCAGTCACTCGGGGGAAAAAAAAAATTAAAAAATTGCTTGTACCTTAAAGGAAATAGTGTCTATTCAGCATATGGCATTTATAGATCTTCAGAAATTCTTTTGGGAGGCGTGCTTCAGATTAGTGGTCTTTCTCCTTCGGGGATGGTTTTAATTTGTTAGCACTTTAGATCTGTAGTCTTGAGGTAGCTCCTTTTTCAGTCAATAAAATGGTTAGTGAAATGAGGGTAAAATATTATAATTGTGTTCTTCAAATCAGATTTTTATGTGGGGGTTTTTTCCTCCTGGTATGTAAATCTGTCATTCGGAGAGGACTTTTTCCTGTTTTCTTTTAATCTTCAGTGCATGTGCCAAGAATGATGATTTTAACCATGAATTACCACAGTGACTCAAAGCCAAGCTGCTGGGAGGCCACTACCCTGGGATGAAAAGGGAGCCAAAAAAGCAGCCCCGGCTTTGACTCCAGCGTTTCCGACCGAGGTCTGCCACCCCGTCTACGGCTCCCACCTCTGCTCACAGCACATCGGTACCACATGCACGACCCGGGGCTCAAAGCGCCAAGCCACCCGTGAAGAAAGCTACCCAGAACAGTCAAGACAAAGATGGGCTTGAACCACAGAGGCTGCTGGCTTCCTCCAAAGCAAGAGTTCTGTCGTAGCCACCACCGCTCCTCCTCTCTTTATCCACCTTTACTCATCATTGACCTGTGGCCAAAGCCCTTAGGCAGGACACTTCGGAGTGAAAGGACACACCAATGCCACCAAACCTGGGCCAGAAGCAGCCAGCTGCGGCCTTACCAGCACAGAAACAGCCACGTCTACACATTCAAGTTGTTATCCAACAGAAACTTTTGAAAACAGCATCGTCTATAGGGAGCAAATGGGAAGGGAAAGGCAGGGCAGCACTGATATGTTGCAGCAACCAGGAAAGCAGGTGTCTTCAGGACTTCGGGACTCCATCCCAGTCCCTAGACAGGATCAGTTATATCTTGCCAGCGAGGCAGATGTTTGTATAGCCTGACCCTAACATCCCCCTTGTCACAGGGATTTCACACCCTCCCAGCTAGTCTTTTCTGGGGCTCAAATCCTTCCCAGGAAAAAGCTTTTCCCAACATCTAACCTAAAGTGCTGCTGTATTATCAGGCCATCGTTTCTTTTTCCCTCCCCCGTGGACATGGAGAACAGATTATTCTCTTTGTTCTGCAGAGGTTTTGTGCACGCTATATTTAAGCACTGCCAGCGGTCGCCTTTCCTAGCCCATTCACTACAGACTTGACCTCTATGTGAAGATTTGGTCTACGTGGCCAATTCCTTGACAGAGAGACAGCGTACAACTTGTGGGACACACAATACCAGGACAGAAGATGTGGCTGACCAAAGAAGCCACTGAAAGGATGTCTAAGATGCCTTAGGTGTGCAACAGACCAGGACTCTTTTTGCCATAGTCTTCGTGTCCATGTGTGCGCCTGCATGGTTTGGGGCTGGTTTTTTTTAAGTTTTACAATTGGTGAATTTATTTCTGTTGCACTAAAAAACCTGCAAATGGATATCCACTTTTTTTCTCTTCTCGAAAGTATTCATGTAAATAAAACTGACAATAGCATTTTGCATCAGTCAGTAGATAGAGTGGCAAATTGCTTTGTAACTCGACCATTAGGATTTGGAAATGAATAAATTACTTAGCAAGCGTCCGGGTACCACTGGGAATGGGTGGTACAAAACCAGGTGCAGAGGAACTGCAGAGAAGGAGGATGCTTGTCCCTACCAGCACTTCCCCACACATAATCAGGAATGTATCCCAGGGCTGGGGTTTGTGATTCGGGTGTCCCAGTTCCTGCTTGGAGCATCTGAGCCCATTGAGAGAGGACAATTTGCAAGATATCTAATGTTTCACATATGAGCAAAGTCAAACGCACCATGCTGAGTAAATTATAAACATGCCTAAAAACACAATAATGAACAAAAGCAAACACAAACTCACACAGTTTCCTTTCTCTTGAAAACCTATACTGATCATGAGCTCTTTAAGAAAGTGAAGTTATGATTTTGTCCAAGAAAAAAGGCTTCTGTTTGAAGTTAAAACAATTATTAGCTTTAGTATTTTAAAAAATCAAACTAGAGGTGCAATTGAATAGCATTTCATACCATATAGGAAGTTTTCCCATTACACTTGACAGGAACAGAATAGGCTGGAATCGAAGGGGTATGTTAACAACTCAGCATATCTCCCCCTTTGGAACTAGTACTGGTCTATCATATCACTAAAAAATAATAAATCTTTGCAAAAGGCAACAGTTGCTTTCATAGTCCGGCAGCAAACCTCATCTGGTACTATTGGAAAAGTAAAAAAGGCAACATATTCTAAATTACATTGTTAAGACACCTACAGCCTGGTTCATTTTCATATGCTATCCATATGTAAGCCCTTAGCAATAGACAGCCAGCTAAAAACTCTCTTGTTCTCCGTGTGTGTGTGTGTGAGAAAGAGCAAGTGAGAGAAGGTGAATGTGGAGCCCTGTGTTTTTATTTTGACGTTTTCAAGTGGAAAACACTGCAAAACCTAACAGGGATGAAAATTATTACACTGGATAAATAAATGAATAAATATAATAGCAAGTTTTCACATATAAAAAATCCTGAAAAGTTTTTAGTTTTATCAACCCCCTTCCACACCCACCAGAGCATATGGCCCTCTGTTTGTGCAAATCAGCAGTCTTTGCTTAAAGTGGATGTTTCTATTAACACTGTGACTAATTACCGAAAACAAACATGTGTAAGTATGATCTCTGCTAACTGCCTCTGTCAACCCATCTTTTTCTTCTTGTTATTCGTTCGAAGGGATTAAGATGGCTTGCAAAAGTACAGTAGACCTCCGTTCAGCCCGTTAACTGGCACGAATAAACAAAGCCCATCGACCACAATTGATGTCAGGCTTCCAGAATTGCTTTTTTTTTATATTAGGTTTAAAAAAACAAAACAACAACAGTAACAACAACAACAAAAAAAACCCCAAACACCATACAAACATAAAAAGTTTTAGCTTTAGAACGTTCAAACACAGAAGGTAAAGAACTTTAGTCCTGGACCTCTGGGGTGGCTTTGGGAGCAGAGCCATGGGCAGGGCAGTGCCTGAGCTCAGATGGGTGGCAGACAGCCACACGGCATGAGGGTAACCAGGGTCCTCCCAGTGTGGGGGTCTGGACAGACCCTGCACGCAGAAGGGGCATCCAGAAGAACTTTCATGTCAGTCTTTCTTGTGGTTTTCTGTTAGGTTTGTCTTTTTTTTTTTTTCCTCCCATCCAGAAATAAAACCAAGCCAACACAAAAGACTCAAAGCTTCCATTTGCTCTGTGTAAGGCACAAAGATGAAAAGATGCAAGCAGATTTCTCTGAACGAGTGTCCTACAAAAGCTGGATTTATCTGCTGCCATGGCAGCCTCACGGGAGTGGGACACAGAGGCCCACATGGCTCCTCGTCACATTGCCTACTTGGGACTGGAGGAAAGAGGAGAGAGCCAGGCCCCTTTGGAGCACGCGTGGTTCTTATCAGAGTAAAAAGAGGTAGGGGGGGAGCAGAAAAAAATCATCTTTGTGCTACAGCTGCAGTGTGTGTGCTCTTCACAGCCCCCATTTCTGGGCTGTGGCCCTAAGGAAGCTGGTCAGTGTCTGAGCTGCTGCAGCTGTTTGTGAAACCAGGTCTTAGAATCACAGAATCATAGAATGGTTTGGGTTGGAAGGGACCTTAAAGATCATCCAGTTCCACCCCCCTGCCATGGGCAGGGACACCTC
>JAOQGH010000012.1:127761110-127801110 GCA_025769975.1 Gallinago jamesoni
AAAAATAAAAAAATCCCCCATTTCAGAATCGAACAAAGACCTAAATCCAAAACAATATTTTAAGGAAATTAGACATTTAATCGGAGTCAAGTGGCTTTACAAACTATCTGCATGTTAGTTCCATCCTCCCCCTTTTTGCTGGTTTGGGTGGGTTTTTTTCAGTTGGTGGTGGTTGGGTTTATTTTTTGGCACAGGCACACACTGGCAGATGGGGGAAGAGCAACTGTCCAGAGCTCAATTGCTCTTTGAGGCTGAAATCAAACGTACATGGCATTCTCAATTCATACAGATTAAACACACAGACTAAACCAGGTAATTACAGATACACGTGCTGGGGACTTTTTTTTTTTTTTTATTTCATAAAATTGTTCCCATCTTTAAAAACACTTTTAAAAAAAAGGTGGAATTACCAACACACAGAAACAGATGTTTCTGGTAGTTAAATGTCGGGAATTCAGACTCCTTGTCTGGCATCACCTGGTTTTGATTCAGTATTCATTGTTTCAGATTCATTTTGCTCAAACTCTGTCCAGTGCTGGAGAGGTAAAACCACCTCTGGAAAGGGATAGCTGTACTGTTCTCGACCAACTTTTCTTGAAAAGACCTTTTGTCCCCACGATGAAAAGCAACTGTAAGTCATTTAGAACACTGTACATGAACTTGTGTACCCACAGACATATTTACACATACACCAAAATGACCTGGAAAGTTTGTATTTGCATTTCAAAGAGATGCAGTGCCTCATCCTGCTGAGCAGAAAGACAACAAATTGTATGCCTGATCTCCTAGCTATTCGTGTCCAACCAAATTGCCAGCCCTGGGTTTGGCCCTTTATTTCCCTTTATCCCCTCATCTGAAAACAAATACACATGTACAAAACCTCCCCGTACAGACTTTTCTGAAAAGACACTTTACCCCACGTGGAATAATGCTGAAGTCAACCAGCACCTGCCCAGGTGCAAGAATCCTCCTCTTGTGCAGATGTGATTGCAACACTTTAGTGCGTGCTTTAATTGTGCTGGAATTATTATGAGGATGTCAAACCTTTTCTATTCAATGATCTATTTAGTTAGTTATAGGCCAGCTTTTGGGGAATCTTCACTTTGCTCCCCTTTTTGGGGAAGGCCTATCTGCACAGCCAGAACTTTGTCCAGATGTGACCAGAGCTACCAGACAAGACAATATTTCACCCTCTTATCACAAGATCTGTATTCACTTCAGAAAACAGCAATTAAATTTTAACAGTATTGGCTCAACTTTCTTATTAAATTAGTCATCAATTAACTATCACCCTGTACAGAACATGAAAAGTGACACATAAGTGCCACATTTTAATGAAGTGACAAAGCTCTAAGCTTGCTCCTTGCATGATTACTTAATGTGTCCTACATTGTCTGGGATGTGATTTTGTCCATCGGACATCTTATTTCTAATTTAACAAGTCATTACAGCTTTAGTGCAATTGTGGGAATAAAAGCACATAAAATACAAGGATTTCAAAATAAATTTTACAGCTCACATTTACGCAACGACTTACTGCATTTAAGAATTACTCCAGTGCAAACTAGCATCAAGAAGAGCACATGCCATGGGGAGTTTGCACTGTGATAGTAGCTGGATCTGAGATGCAGAACTCCCTGTCCTACACAGTCCTGGCCGCTGTGGCGACCCACTGCTCCTTCCCGTGTGTGAGTTGTGAAAAAGAGCAGCAAAGATCAGGCCCTGGCACCACAAGCTTTGGCAACAGATGATTTCTGTTCACATTGCTGGCTGATAGCTCCAGAGCCCAAACTCTACGGAAGAAAACCCAGGCTCATGGTGCCAGCTAATGGCCTGGGCTGTACTTCATGTAGGATCATGTTTTTTTGTTTGTTTGGTTTTTTTTGTTAATTATTATTAGTATTATTTTTTTGTTGTTTCTTTTTTTCTTGTTTTGTTTTGGTTTGGGGTTTTGGTTTTTTTTTTTGTTGGACTACATGATTTTAAAAGGTCCCTTCCAACCTAGGTGATTCTGTGATTCTGTGGTTCCCAGTTGATTCAGATATCATGGACAGACCTCAAGTTCATTATTGGACTGAGAGAGGTCAAGGTATCTTCCCTCCTGGGAGGTTCTGGCAGGTACCAGCAAAACGGAGCACCCTGGGGAACCAAAATGTCATATTGGTGCCACACAAGGTGGCAATCATCACACGAGGGCATATGAGCAGGACCATGGACTTCTTTACACTTCAGTAAAGACTCTCCACCTCCTAGCACTGGCAAGGCTCAGCCTGGAGTACAGTCCAGTTTGGGATGATGCATTTCAAATACAGCAAATGAAATAAGACAAATAAGACTTGGAAAGAATACAAAGAAAGGTGGCCAGAATAATCCAAGGTCAGACAAACACAAGCTATGAGAAGAGACTGAGTGAAGTGAGACAGTTAAACCTAAGGAGAGAGGGTAGCCTGGGAGGGGAACAGGAGCAGCCAAACATCTCGGAAGCTGCTGCAGTGGAACAGGCAATGACCACGTCTACATGGATGAACAGGAGCAGTAATGGGATCAAACATCTGCAGATTCTGCAATTCTGTAAGAAAAACTGGAAGGAGATGTTATGAGATATCTCTTTAAGGAGAGGCACAAATTGCCTAGAGGCACTGGAGAATCTCCATCACTAAAGCACAGGTAAAGCAGGGGTCTTACAGGAATGCTACAGCTAGAGGGGATCATTCGCTGGGAAAGGGAGTCATCGATCTCTCAAAGCATCTCCTGGACTATCTTCTCTGCTGTACTGTACACTTCTCTGTAGTGACCTACTACACTGCACTTCCAGCTCGTGCTTTATAGAGTTCCAGATGTAGCTAAAACTACGAGGAGGACTTCACAGTTTAACTCTGCATTGATTTTCCTGTGAAACAGTGAGGTTACACAAAAGGCCAGATTCTCAGACTACATAATTCAATTTAACCTCACTACCTTGAAAATGGATTAATTCAATGAAATTGGGCTAAATTACACCAGATGGGAATCTCGCTCGAAACCTATGCCACCGATCGTATTTCATCCTCCTCTTTCAACTGACAAGGAACATCAGTTTTAGGTCAGTGCCTTATCTTAGGTCAGACTCTTAATTCTCATGCACTTAACTTCCAACTTCAAACAACAGAACTCAGAAACTTCTGTTTGCCATCACGAAAATTCTTAAAAACAAATGGTCTCTATTTCTGTGGTCTCCAATACTAGGACACATACTTGCCCATAATGTTGCCCATACTGTCTTTGAAATATTTAACCACAATTGAGGATTTGCTTTCCTCTTGACACCGCCAGCTGAGACTCAGCATAGAGCTGGCTTAAAGAAGGAAAAAAAAAAAAACAAATGGACTGTGACACGTCAAAGAGATGATGAAGTCTGAAATGCCATAATACGGTGTTAAACACCGCTCTGTCATCTTTGACAAATTCTGGATTTCCCCAGTTTACCAGGAAAGGAAGCACGGCCGGGTACGAAGAACCCAGATTCTTCCCGGTCCTGCAATTCCCATGGCATTCAGAGCTCTATCGCTGCTAACCACAAGAAAAAGAACATCTAGAAATCACTGAAACCGCAGTGGCGTAAATGAGGACTGGGTAAGCCACTGAACACCAGTGTGAAAAACTGGCCAAGCTGTTTATGAAAATTCCATCCAAGACCCATTAGAAAGAGAAAGACACCGGTGCTTTGGAAATTCCCACGCGGCGTCAAAACGCAGTGCTCCAGACAAAAATAACCAAACCTTTAGGTGCTTCTAGATAAGTTACACCTATTGCTGAACAGCCCAGGCTTGCCCAAGCCACTGTTTATTGTGTGAAGTGCGTTTATGCTCATACGAGTCAGCACGAGAGAAGCTAAATCCTGCAAACAGAAGCGCGGGGAAGCCTAGGGAGGAGGCGTGCAAGCTGGCCAGCCAGGCTCAGCTTCGGAGTCTGGGGCAGTGCCAACGCTCCCATCACATCTGGGCTGATCCCGTGCAGAACACATGGCTCTGGCGCCTCTGTACCACCCACCACCGCCGGGGATGATGTGCTACTTTCTGAGAGATGCCCAGCCAAAAAACATTAAACATTAGCTGACATATGTATTAAATGGAATACCAGCCTAAAACCCTAGGCTTGCCTGAATCACAGCAGCTGATGCTCGGAGTCAGGTTTGCTGGCACAGTCCTGGTCTCAATGGATTGGTCAGCAGAGATTGAAGCCAGCTGTCTTCAAAATGTCAGGTAAGTGTGACATTCGCATACAACATAAACGGCTGCAATATAAACAAGCCCTAACATTACACATCTCTTAAAAGCAGTGTTGGACCAGTTACACACTTGTTTTATCTGAGCAGATGTCAGCATCTGCTTTAAGTAGAGAGAAACGAAACATTTGTGTTCCTTCCCCAGCCCCAGCCCCCGACCCTACTCAAAAGTGAGGAAGAACACAGAGTGTCAGATTTTTCAGTGGCGTTTTATACAAGAGCAGAAAGACAGATGTTTCAATGATTTCTCCTTCCCTGCTACAATCTGGGCAGCCAGTCTCTTTGCAAAGCTGCTCACCCTTACCATTAAAATTGATTTGCACAACAGTACATTGCAGCCAAAGCAAGCACAGCAGTCATTAAAGGGTAGGCTGCTCACACATGTTTCTCTACTTGGCCAAGTCAACTACTGATGAATGAATGGGTCATCTTTTGGCAAGAAACTGTAAGGAACCTGTAAAGAGATTATTTGTGGCTCAGGAACAGCCACACTGACAGGTAGGGCTTCTCCTGTCTTGTTGCTTTCCAACAGCAGTATACTCTCGTCAACCAATCTCTCATTATAATAGCAGAAAATAATTAATATGTCCCAGTCAGTTGCAAGGGCTTCTGCTGGGAAACTATGGAAATCTTTAGGAAGCAACTATACAGACACTGAAGCAGTGCAAATTCAAACATAAGCAAAGAACAATAGTTCAATAAGGGACCAGGTCAGAGACAGAAATTAAAACTATACTATGGAATGTGGCAATTCTCAAAATATTGCCTACCACATCTTGAAACTCAAGATGCTTCCAAATATCACACCTCCCATATTAGTCCTCTCCCTGTTCTAAGCTTCCTTTATTTCGCTCCAGCAGTTCACCATGTCCAGCTTCACTGGACATTTCTTGCATTTCACATTTTCTTGCAGACAATCTTGCAATCAGGGGTGCTACTTTTTCTGGGTTAAAAACAAAGCAAAACAAAACACATAAAAAAACACAAATAGAAACAAGGGAAAAAAAAACACAAAATCCCAACAACAAAAAATATCAAAAAAACAGTCTACTTCTCTTTATGAGACCCCTGAAAGGTCTTGGATGAGGAGACTACATACTATCTCAAAATTATAATAATTAGAAAAATCTTAAGTTTTAGCACAAATTGCTATTTTGAGCTCTGGAGAAAACTGCAATAGAAATCACGCTACGAAGTTCTCACACCAGAGCAGCTTCAAGAAGCCCCAGTTAGGTCCAAGTTGCATTTTACTGAATAACATATGAAGAGCTGTAGGGGAGAAACCTTGCCAATAGACAGGGAGTGGCCGTATCACGCAAAAATTATATCTGCTACATTAGAAAAATCTGGTGCCAAATTCCCATCTCCATTCATAGTTTTCACAGCCAAAAGAACAAACGACACCCGTGGGAGAAATATTCTCTGTCAGGAACTGCATGGAGATTATATAGCAGCCTATACTGAGCTCTCTTGCAGGCCTCGGTGTAACGTCCTGCCAAGGATAAGAGATGAGGAGTGATGCTCAGCCTTCCTCTAAACCTGTAAGACTGCAGAAGCTGCTACTTCAGCACCCTCATGTTTGGAACTGGAAATATTCTGGCCTTGGAAATATTACTCCAGTGTTGCTGGAAGCGTACTGCTGAAAGATGGAAACATTGAGAAGTTTATGGAGACTTACAACCTACACAAATGAGGAAGGACATTCACAGAGAGATTGAGAAATAATGAACACCGAAGTAAATGTGAAGTTTTATTCCTCAAACCCAATAAACGCAAGGTCTCATCTCCAAAGAAACACTTTTCAAGCACTGGGAAACCGGTCTCCTGTCCCCAAAGATGAGGGAAAAGTCTGGTCCATTCTTAGAGGAGTTATAAAAAAAAACAAGAACAACTCGAGTGAAAAGGTAATCATGATAAGTGTTGCCCTAAGTGTTTGGAGCTTGGCATAGCTAAAAGCTGAAGATAAACTCATTATAAAAACTTAACAGACACATATAACTTTTAAACAAGTATCACTGTCATCTCCCCTTAGAATTAACCAAGCATCTGTAACACAAACTGAGCAAACTTCAGTTCTCTCTGCAGGTTTACCACCTCAGAACAGCCTCTCTGGTGTGCCACTCATGACCACAAGGACGAAAAGCTGCAGGACCAGGACATTCGATTTCATTTCTAGGTCCAGGAGACTTGTATCCTCCCTGAGGATGCACAGCCCTGAGGACATCTGTAACCCTCCCTGTGAGACACATTCATTGGAATCAGATGGAAAGAATTATTTGTTTTGTTTTTTTTTTAAAGTCCTGTTTCCAAAGTCCTGTTTCCAAGAAGTGACCACCCTTGTAAGCAGTTCTGCTGGAGAAGTCAAGAGGTTTGTTCTATAGCTTTTTGCAGAACTATGACTGCTCAGGAGTTAATTACAGCATGGACATTCCTTTGGATGCACATTTGCTTGTGGAAGAACGGGCTGTATGTGTTGGCATGTAAGTACTTCCTCTGTCCTGCCTAAACTATATCAGTTCACTAAACAGATTTTATTTGGAGTTTCCTCCCAAGGCATTTACCTTTGGAATTTTTAACAGTAGGAGTCTCTTGTATATATACACACACACAAAATGACAGCTCTTTAATGATGCTAAGTCAGACAGATGCCCTTTCTATGAACAGAGTGCAGGAAAAATGTCCTTGAGTATCTCAGATACAAAATGCCAATAAATTGAATTTATGTCTCATTTAATCTACAATGGAACAGTTAGTACTTAAAGGGTATATACACTTCCCCTCGTCCCTTTCTTCCTGAGAAACTTTCAGATGCTGAAAATCAATTCCTTTTGTCTCCTTGTTATTCATCTGCTACACATTAAGGAGAAACTCTGGGCATTCAGTGATCCCACAATGGTCTTTCATCTCCAGAGAAGCCTGGTATGAATTAAAATCTTACGCTCCCTCAAATTATGGATGCATACTGCAGCATGCCACTGACTTATCTCCTTGTGATTTGCGCTGGGTTCCTCAGCGTGCTGCAGCTCGCTTATCTGCATCTTTCCAGCTTCAGGGACTCTTCGACAACGCTGCCCATCCAGCCCGTGCAAAGTCCTTCTGATACCAGCATACACTAATAAACGTCCCCACGCAACAGGTACCGCTACCTATTCTGTTTTTCCAACTCCCTTAATTTATAATTTATATTAAAAAGCAGTTCTATTACAGCCAAGATCTTACTACAAGAACAATAAATACTTCGTGACGGTAACATTCTTCCATCTCAGTGGCGTTGAGAGATGAACGTTCTACACAAAACAACTTTCAGCTGACGTCATTTCTTTGTCATGTCTGTTTTTAAGGTCAGTTCTAACTTAGGACATTGTTTTTTGGCAAGGGGCGTAAAATTTAATTGCTAGCTAGACTGCTGCAGCACCGGTCAAACACAGGCTGCTCCTTCACTCCCAGCTTCCAGCCCGACACGCTGCTGGATGCCCCAAACCACAGCAAGTCATGGCTTCCTCTCCCAGGTCTGCAAGTAAAGCAAGGCTTAGTGTTCTCACTCTCGTTCCACTCTGTGTTGCTCTTCTACTCTATTTGTCTCCTTTCCACATGCTGTTTATGCCCACTCCTCGACTCTCAGATGCTCCCTGCAGCCAGAGCAACGCATTCAAAATACGGGAACTCTTATCAATCTGCAGTCACGCTCTGTCCTACAGGAACCATCATCTTCTTTTGCTGATCGCTGCTACGTCCAACGCCTTCCCCAGACAAGCTTTTAGCCACCTCACTCTCCCAAGCTCTTAAACCAATTGTTTAGTTGTTTTAAATCAGATTGCGGCGTGAAATATTTTCCACCGAGCAATCTTGTTGTCTATTCAATATGGCAGTTGGAAGAGCTGTAAAATAAAGATACTGAGAAGCTCCACTCGAGCAGAAGTGCGGGCACTACGTGTAACCCAGAACGGCAGCGACAAGGGGAGACTCCAGCTGTTTTTGGGTACACATTACAACGCAGCCGAGAAAATTTGGGAGCTCAGCATGCGCCTGAAATACGTGTCTGAAGCCACCAGGCAGCTACTAGTGGGCACTCAACTCCCATGTCACCCGAATGGCCATCACACTCGAAGCTGGCCCAGATGCACCACCCATGGTGGGATGCCACAGATGATGTCCACCCGGCAAGGACCTTACCTCGCTGGAATCCTCCTGCTGATTGATAACAGCTAGTGCGTCCTCTGCAGCCTGGCGCTTGGCTTCCGCAACGGTGCGCTCCATCTTGGCTCTCTCCGAAGTGATCATGTCATGAGCTTTCCGCTCTGCCTCCGACACTGCCTTCTGCAACTCGGCCATCGCCTGGCGCTTTACTTCGTT
The DNA here is from genome assembly GCA_025769975.1 of Gallinago jamesoni. Taxonomy (NCBI): domain Eukaryota; kingdom Metazoa; phylum Chordata; class Aves; order Charadriiformes; family Scolopacidae; genus Gallinago; species Gallinago jamesoni. Next base: position 127,769,728 of record JAOQGH010000012.1, read on the forward strand.
GACAGCTTCCTCTACAAAGGAGAGAAAGAAATCCTCATCAGCACGTAGGACTGATGCGCAACAAGCAGCAGAGACTCTATTATGTTGAGAGTCTTCACTTTGAGAAGAAGGACACAGAGGAATGTGGTTCTTCAAGACTCTTCAAGAGCACCCAGATACTTCTTTACTTGCCCATCACCAAAAGATCTCACAAGTCTCTAAGACTTGTGATGATTCTTGCTGTTTTGATTCAGTCCCTACTTCTGGAGGTGTTCAAGGCCAGGCTGGATGGGGCTTTGGGCAACCTGGTCTGGTGAGAGGTGTCCCTGCCCAGGGCAGGGGGGTTGGAACTCGATGATCTTTAAGGTCCCTTCCAACTCTAACCATTCTATGATTCTTTAAGCACAGACTTTTCAGATCTCTGGTGTGTTATTGTTTGAAACCATTTCCAATGTTTTACTTGGAAGACTGGGTTTGCAGTACACCAGATTGATGAATATCTTTGGCAAAAATTATTATTTAAAACACAGTATTACAGACTTTTTTAAAAATGCACCTTTAAGCTCTGGAAATTAAGAGAGGATTTACAGTCATTAACAATTTTTTCCCCATATGTTAACGAATAAATACACGATGTTAAAAAAATAAAAACCCAAGGGGTTATTTAAAACTTTTAAATCACGGGCCTAATATCTTTTCCTGGACATATAATTTTATGAGCCAAAATGAAAATTTGTTTATGAACATTCATTTGACCTCTTGATCTCTCCCTTCAAACCCATGTTTACACTGTGAAGACCTGACTCCCCGGCTGTGCCCAGCTCCTGAGCTCCCCGCAGCCAGCAAGGCTTCGGCGCACAATTAACACTGAGCAGGGGCACGCCGCTTCGTTAAATTTCAACCTTCATCCTTCTTGCTAAGTAACTAAATCAGCGTCAGCCCCTTCTTCGGTACACACTGGCGTCATATCTTTTATTCTGGAAAACACAGATTGTCACAAATTACTTATTTGGGGTTTGATGTAGGAAGAGTGAAAAGATTTTACTAATGAACAGTCTTTTAATTGACAACTAAAACAAGTAATTTCTTTTTTTTTTTAATTAACTGCTCTAATTAACAAGGAAACCATCCTCCCCCTGAATTAGTTTATCTAATTTTCATCTTTATTCAAAGCAAAATGACAATGATTAATTGAAAATTTAATAAGCAGTAATTATTAACTTGGCAAACCTAGTACCAATTAACACTCTATTAAAACTAATTATGACATGTTTCATTCAAGTGTTTGCACTTAATTGTTTCATCCACTTAAAAACCACCTTAATTAAATGTTCTGTTTAATTAAAAACATGGATTTCTAATAAAAATGTTTTACTGTAGATTAGAATCTAAGTATTACAACTGCGTTATGGGCTTGAGTTTTGGCCCAAGTATTTAGCCCGTGTGTTTGTGTGCACGCACATCACATGGACCTAACTCTTACAGATAGTAGGCAGTAACCCTCTTGAGTTTTTAAGTCTCGTAGCTCTGCATTTTTATTTTAGAAAAATCACGACACGAAGCCTCCATTTTCAGTTATTAAGCAAATCACAACCAAGACTTAACATTAAGGCACGTCCTGAGTAAAACTGAATTAATTAAAAGGAAAGAAGAGTTCTATTACTCTCTCTGTGTGTATGTCTGTGAGAGATGTTTCAATTCAACTTTTCGAGGGAGGGGAATTTAGAGATAAAACTTATGACTTTATTTTTATGAGGCTGAAAATATGCCCTTATATTACCCTACCATAAATGTTGTTTAGGGGAAAGCCTCAGGAGAGGAAAAAATCATACCCTTCAACCATACAGCCATGGCTTAATTTACTTTGAATATTCAAGGTGAATTAAAATTCTATCTAAGTGGCAATACAGGACAATAATTTTTGCTTACGATCAAAGCTTCAGCTAGACTAATTGTATATGCAAATCAGGCAATTTATATTTAAATTATGCATTCCTATTCTAGTCCCACAGGCACACACAGATCAGCAAAGGGAATTGGTAGGACATTTGCAAGGTGCTTGAATATTTATTACCAACTGCAAACATTCACTGATCGTGAGAAAAGAAATCTACACAGGCAAACATACAGATGCAATTTTATTACCATTTTCATAAAAATGAGGGAACTTAAATACAGACGTTTTGTGTCTGTGAACTGCAGTTATTAACAAAGTAGATTTCTTTGAGAAAATCTGTATTCTCATTGATATTTGCTAAGATTAGAAATTATCTTTGTATGGCATGATGCACTTTCATTACATCATATATATTTAGTTTTACATTGAGGTGTTGCGGTGGTTAGAAGTGCCAGTTTTAAAATATTTCATTAAACAGAAGCACAGTACTCCGACATTTTACAAAGAATTCTAATTTTATAATTTTTCATCCTACATAATCTACTTCTTTTCAGTTCAAATATAGAAATTGAACCTTATCTTCTAACTTCTATATTGCATATGGTTTTTCGCAAAGCTTCTGAGAGTGTGAAGACGCTAAAAGTGTTTACAAGGCCATATGCCTGACTGATACTTTTTAATTGGCATAAACTATAGATTGGACTTTAGTATTTCCATTAACTTTGACATAAGAATTTGTGCTGTGTTATACGAAGTGTGAAAACAAATAGTTAAAATAATGTCGGGTTTTTTACTCACAATGTACCACCATTATTTCAATATTGTAGGAACTTGACAAAATCTCCTATCACTGATTTTCTGCACCTCGTCTTAAAATAAATGTTTCCAGTACCTACAGATATTTTACAGACATAGAATGAGCTCTTCATAGTTTCAAATACCAACAAAACCTGTAATATCTGAGCAGGAAATGTTATGGGTGACAGTGCCTTTATTTATGCCTTCATTTGCCTTGACAATGCTGAGCTATGAAGACCAAGGATGATTCCTGTACTCTTTCTCTCTTTGCTTTTCCAGAGAAGGGAAGAGCGGTTACATTCCAATATCAGAAAACATAAAAGAAAAAGTTTTTAAAACCAAATACCTAAGATGCATGTATCTGGCATCCTCAATTTTCCCACTAGTGCTAAGCATTCTTGGCACAAATTCACTTTGTCTGATTAGGAATGCAATTGAAATCTTCCTTCCCTTTGAGTAGTGCCAACTCATGAGAGAAGCTCCAGGGAGCAAAGAGCCCCGGTGGAATAAGGCGTTACTCAAGAGATCCTTGGAGCTGACCCTGGAGAGGTACTCAACGCATCACTCGCCGCTGTAGATAACCCACCGTGATGATTCGCCAGCCAGCTCCTGGTGAGCTCCCTACCAACATGGGCACGCTCAGTCCATGTGGTGGAAAAGGAAAGGTGGTGGGCAGGGTTCACCATGTCCTTGGGTCCTGTGCCACCATGACATTTGCATCATCTCACTCTCAGACTGACCGTGGTGAAGGAGGGATTGGAAGATGGTGTCAAGACTTATCTGGGCTTCATACTCCATACTCTTTCTCAGTATTCCCCTGCAGGGTCTTTACTGTCTTTGTTTGACAAAGTACGGTCACCCTACGCATGTTTGGTAACTCCAGAGATTAACCCCATTAAGTAACTGGAGTTACTGGTAACTCCAGTCCAGAACTGCCATGAACAATAAGCCTTGCTGTGTGATAGGAGGTGGCTGGAAGACAGTTTTTCTCACGACACAGGAAGAAACTAAGGCAGCAGCCCAGAGTGGGCCTGGGATCCCCTCAGTATTTAACAAAGAGAAATAGGTTGTGGGTGTGTTTTTGTGTTTGTTTGGGTGCGTTTCTTGTTTTTGTTTTTTTGTTTTGTTTTGTTTTTTTAATGTGGTTGGACTCTATGATCTCAAAGGTCCCTTCCAACCACTAAAATTCTGTGATTCTTTGATTTCCAGAGAGCAAGTCATCCAACCTATGATCTGACTGATCCTCTTCGCATGCCTGCCTCTCTCTTGACTACTGAGGGACACCAAGAAGATGTCTTGGGCTCTGCCATCTCCATACCCACAATTCAATGAGGTAGATCAGGACACTGATGACTTTCCACTGATGTATGAAACTCAGTTGTGGTCACACGGCTTTAATTGACAAGGTGCTGCTTACTATGTGCTCGCTCAAAGAATCACTACAGCACATATATCGGTATATTTAAAGAATTGTGCTGGAGCCTATCAGTCTCCAAAAGTTTAAAGTGAATCCTTTTTTTTTTTTTTCCACAGGATTTTGAGGCTGCTTATTAACCATTTGTTATGCCAAATTCTTTCAGAATCACAGAATCACAGAATCACCTGGGTTGGAAGGGGCCTTTTAAGATCACCTAGTCCAACCAATAAAAAAAAAAAACCAACAAAACCAAAAAACAAAACCACCCACACCACACAAAACACCACCCAACACTAATCCATATCCCCGAGCACCATGTCAACTCATCTCTTGAATACCTCCAGGGATGGTGCCTCAACCACCTCCCTGGGCAGCCCATTCCAATGCCTGACAATCCTTTCAGGAAAGAAATATTTCTTAATATCCAACCTGAACCTCCCCTGGCACAACTTGAAGCCATTGCCCCTTGTCCTATCATCAGTTCAATCAATTCAGCATCCCAATCAGACTTTTATACTCGATTCAAATGGCTACACATTGGTCTTTACGGACGCTTGAGATACCAAGATATCCACGCTGAGCCAGCAGAAATGACTCGGGACAGATTTGCAGCCTTCTTGACCGGCAGTCACAGCCCAGCCAGGAAACTACAGAGAATCTCAAACGGCACCAGAGCCCTGTTCTTACAGAGCTGAGCTGCACCTTCACTGCCCTGAACTGATGACAAAACTGTGGAGACCTCCAACTTCAGTACACCCTCCTGAAAATAAATGAAGGCCCGTGATTTATGAAAAGCAGTGTGCTTTCTGATGTTTTACTGCTCTCAGCAACACATACCGGTGTGCATCCTGTAGAGAGCCTTTTCTATATCCTCCAGTTCACAGGCACGCTCAGTTCATGCAGGGATTTAAACCCACACCGGCATGAATAGAAGAGACTAGAAATGGGGCCAAAGGAAAAAACTTTTGTTTCCAAGGAACCGATGACATACACGTTCACAAGATGACATGTCACAGCTCCTTTACACTACCATTTGTGGAGAGCTGCAATGGGAGTGCATAGCCAATGTCATAACTCAGGCCAAAACCTTCCTTTAACTCCTGGTACTAGCTGAAGAAAAAGCCCTTTTTTCTTCTATGGTACTGCATCTAGGAGTCATAAACAACCTGATATGGCAAACAACATCAATACCTAGATTTTGCAAGCAGAATAAAGTTCCTGAAATTCACCTGAATAGTGGTCCTCTTACTGAGATTTCCTGGGACCGTGTATTTTTTTCTTATTTTTCATTTAAGATGTTAACAGAAATACGACAAAGCAAAATAAAAAAATGTGTTTGGGTACACAAAAGCATTGAGTTAAAAAGGCTACACTTTCCTTGGAAAGAAGAAAAAGTTGTAGATTATTTGGTGTTTTTTTTTTCATATGAACCACAGCATTTCAAGAATATTAATTAACGCATCGACAAATATAGAGCTTACATGATAAACCTACGTCACACAAACACCACAACATCTTGCCTGGTGCAAATATATGCCAGCAGAAGGCTTTTCCACATATGTTCTGTATCTAGCTTAAAATACCCCAAAAAGCAGCAAGCAGTTACAGGAGATTTGATCAGAAAGCATCGAAAACCACTGCATATTTGCATTTAATTGTTAACTCCTGCTCAGACAGCTGCAGTAGACTTCATGGTTATACAGGTGTTCAAAAGGGTGCTCAAAAGGGGGGGGTGTATGAGTGTATATATATGAGTGTGTATATATATATATATATATATATATATATATATATATATAAACACCGCTGGAGTTCAAGAGCTACCTCCTGGCCCCTTTGAAAACAAGGAAACTCTTGATATTGATGTCGGAAGAGCAAAGGCTTAGCTCCAGCCCCGCAATAGCATCCTCAGGTAGAGTTTTGCAGTGGTGAAGAAAACTCTGTACAACCACAACACCTGCCCGTGGGGCTTTTCCAGCTCAGGGAAGACACCGTCGATGCCCGCGGAAGCACCCAGCGCAGCTGCGGAGACACGACCTTGCCTCCTTCATTGAAAACTTTCCAACCTTACGAGCACAGACCTCACCGGGGTCTGAGGGGCACAAAAGCTTTTTCAAATTAATAATGGATATACAACTGCATATCTGGAGGTTTTTTCTTTAACAGGGATACTTCAGGTTTTGCCCTCCATTGGGAATTCTGACCTTAACTAGGTAAGAATCTTGAAGCTTAAAAAAAAAAAAAAAAAATCACACACGATTTTTTTTTTAAATTGCTAACAGACTGAAACATTAGCATATCAAGTTTCAGCCTGAAACCACTATAACCCCAGAAAATAGGGGTCCTTAATGGCAGTACTGATATCCCCCTAAGTATAGTAGCAGATGCTTCTATATAAAGATTATTTTGTGTCCTGATCAGTTCCAGTTTAAGATTATTAAACACAATTTTTTCTTGTTACTCGTAAGGCCTCCTCCTTCCTCCCACCCCCCCTCAGTTGTTGTTTTTTTTTTTCCCATTCCTCACATCAGTGCATTAACAACTGCACGCAGCTGCCAGAAGACTAAGCTGGTGTTTTTAAACAGTTCTTACCAGCTTTCTTCCAGATCTCCTCTGGCACGTATCCAGACGCAGGCCTGTGAAGGAATTCCCGATGCGATTCTGCAGGAGGAGGGGAGAAAAAAAAAAAAAAAGAGAGAGAGAGAACATCATAAGCAACGCTTGCTCGTTGAGAAATACCTCTTCCCTTCACGTAGCGCTCAAGACAAAAATTCGGGGGAAGTTTTTTATTTTTCCTTTACTCCAAATAAAGTGGGCGCCGTGGCCGTGGCTCGTGGATCTCACCCGGATCCAGATCAACGCTGAGGGCTCCCACGTCTCATCTCGAGCCAAGCTGAGACTCTAGTTGGCTTTATTTTTTATTTTACGGCGTTTCGAGTCAACTAACCCTACATGACAAGCTTCCAGGCTTTTAAGGCTGGCTTTGTGAGACCAGCCGAGGGAGCGACGCGCTTCCTCCTCGGCCATTATGTTTCTAAAAAGGAAGAAGAAAGAGGGCAACAGCCCGGCGCTTCTGCTCCCTCAAAACAGAAAGGCTCCTGAGGGGCAGAGATAAAAGCCAAGATGTCATCCCAGTGATCAAATAAGCTGCCCGCAGCAAAAGAAAGGGGTGGGTGTTTCTACACGTCCAGAGATGGGCTTTCCTCTATCTGAGCCCCACGTTGGCGATTGTGGCTGCACGAGTTGGAAGAACACAACCTTGAACTTTAGGTTAAGCCCCTAAATACATATGCTGCCAAACAACTTCGCTGGAGCTGAAGCTCGTAACTCACCCCTATATTTCAATCACATTTTGACAGCTCTTTCCCCCCTCTCCCACCCCCCACCCCACCTCTATTTTTTTTTAAAGGGTTTAACCTCTGGGCCTGAGTCTAAGAGCTCTGAAATCAGCAAGATCCCTTCCCTCACCAACTTCAAAGACGCCCAAGATCAGACAATAGAGAAAAGAAAAATTCGCTTTGGCCTGAAACGTAGCAAACAGATTCTCAGCAGATGAAAAGCTGCTCTTTTCAAATACAATTTGGAAAACGATGAACTGGTTTTCAAAGTAATAAAGGAGAAATTAAAAAAAAACAACAAACAAATAAAACAAAAAAACCCAACAAATAACATAACGGTAAGTTCACTGCCACGATTGCTGTTGCCTGTGTGATTGAATCCAATTATCAAGATAAAATGATTTGATTTATTACATTAGGGATAAGGTTTGCATCTTTTTAGAGATGTTGCTAGAAATTGAACAACCTGTTTGATGTCTGCCTTTGAAACGTAACATAAGTACACGTGCTGTTCTTCGAATACTATTTTTTTTACTAAATATATTCACTTTTTTTTAAACTTACTTGGTAACTCAGTCAAAAAGTTGTATTTGTAAGAAAAAAACAACAAGTTTTGCCGATAATAACTTTTTTACACCACTGTCCGTATGCACGCGGTGCTGTTTATATACTGACACTTAAATACATTTAGAAGATGATGCCTGATGTTGCAGACAGCTGGCAAAGGTGGAAATGATGGGGGCTGTTTCAGCTACGCGGAGAGGAGGGAATCCCAGTCCCAGATGCAGTTTCCAGCACGTGGATCTGCAGACGCCGCCGGACGGGGCGGACTGAATCTTGCCATCTGACAGGCAGCTGAGTGGATTTCCCTGGCTCTTTCTTCCGCTTGTCGCAAAAGAACAGGATGAAAATCAAACGGGTTTCTGTAGGCAGAATTTCACACCTCTCCAGCAGGAAAGGACAGGAGGGCACGTGCAGTGTGTGTGTGTGAGATTCTGCAAAAGAGCTAACTGGTTACATTGGTTTAATCAGATTGATAGAGGGGTTCAGGCCTGATGCTGAAGAGGGGAAAATTCTCCGTATCACTTGGCTTGTGCGATTCCGGAGGCGACAAGTATCGTTGTGTACACTTCTCTCATCCCTCCGAGGCTTTTGGACGTAGGGCCCCAGCGCCAGTTCAGTCAGGGACAGAGGTGGCAGCAGAAAACATTGCTTGAAAGCTCAGGAAAACTAAAGGCGAAAAACTAAAACGCTCTTTTTTTAACATTTTCTCTCCCTGCCATACCCAAGCAGACTCCAAGGGGCTTGTTGCGTCTCCGTCTTGTGCTTTGCGTTGAGTTTTCCTGTAGGGTGCCGTCCGCTGCGAGGGGATCGCAACCTTGATTTAAGCCCTTTACCGTGGTACTTAGTATTAAAAAATAGAGATGTGGAGCTGATTTTTTTGGTACACATGACTTTCCAAAAATGGAATTCGATGACATAAATGACCAGATTGCCAGCTAATTGTTAAAATTTCCAAAACATAAACATCAATCAAGCTCTTATTCCAACCACAAATTATTTACATGAGGAATGGGATCCTCTGCAAGAAGAATTAAATCAAGAGCTTGTGAGAGACTTTCCCATAGCTTGGAATGGCGTACAAAAAAAGACAAGAAGCACTTATGAAGATAATAAAAACCATATTTCCCAAGCAAGAAAAATATTATTAACATGGCTATTGTTTAGTCAGTGGTGATGAGTCCATGAAAACAATCTTGTTTCGGGGGCTAAACAACAGGACGTGACCAGAGGACAGAAGTCTTATATTATTGTTATTTTTAAGATAAGGTGTCCTTCAGATTAAGAATCACAGAACTTGCTATCTAAAACCAAAACACAAAAGATCTTAACTTGGACGTTTAGCAAACTCAAAGCAAGTCCCTAAAGCATTAAATGTAAAGCCAACTGCAAAAAGTCATAAGGAGGAAAACGTACAATATTAAGTGAGTGACTGCAGCACCTAGCAGTAAAAGCAAATTCTTCCTGGAAGGAAACGGAATGAAATCAGACAAAATCAGGAATAACTTGAAGCAACAAGGCAGCTCATACAGAAAAAGGCAACAGAAAATTTACACGACAGAAATAATAAAAAAGGCTTCTTAATGGTGAAAATGCAACAATGTCATTAGGCAGAAGAAAGGGATGGACACTAGTGAATTTACTTGAAATTCACGGCAAGGCATGGTTTGAAAGCACTTGTTGATAATCAGTCTGGCTCCTGCTGAACCAGATGAAAAAGCCCAACAAGGAAAATAAAAAGCACGTATACATGACAGTAATCAGCACTTGTCTGTGAAGAGCTTAAATTAAATAAGAATAAAATAGATTTTGACATTTAAAAAGTTCTTAGAATTTTCTATTTTAATATGAAATTAAACTTTTCAGCAAGAAAGGGCTGGGACATAAGAATACACAAGAGGAAAAGACACAAAAATTGATCTTGGTTTCAGCCCTCACATTCTATTGAACAGCAGGGAACAACACCATATATTACTGTGTAAAATATATAGGAAAAGTACTATTTTTAAGCTATCCTGGGTAATTTTTTTTTAATCAGAAAGAAAACACTGGCCAAAAAAAATCCTATTGTCACAACATGGTGCTGGGTTCCATATGGGCCCTAGTGTACTTATTTCAAGAACACATTCAACCATAAGAATCATCAACAGTTAATTGATGAACCAAGTTTCTGGAGGTTAAGGGAGTAGAAAGATCTTGTAGAGTGCCTATTTTTGGTGGGTTTAAGATAAAAAGAATAGGTGCTGAAAGTACTGAAAGAGAGAGATGTGGGGAGTTTTAAGAGCAGAAATAAATATGGGTCTGGGAAGTGAAACTGAGACAAAAAGTTAGGACCAAATAAAGAACATGAACTCTCACATGATAATAAGGACCAAACCCAAGGAAACAGAATAGACAGACTTAAAAGGAAAAGATATGTTCAAAACAAAAGCCTAACCCATATTTGGAAAGAAGAAACAGAAGATGAGTTGACAATACGTAAGATTGGAGGTTTTTATCACTGGACAATGACAGCCAGGCCTATAATCAAAAATATTGAGAAACTGAGATGAACAGCTGGTTTCTTTGAGGATCTTTTAGAATTTATTTTATTTATGAAAACACTGGCAGTGACTAACAATACCCTATATGTCACAGTGAACATTAGGGCTCAAAAATAATAAAAGCTGCATATAGACTGAACTATAGGCTGTTTCATATATGAAACAGATATGCTTTTATATGTATTTATAGGCTTTTCATATTTCATACGCAAGTTTCGCTTCATTCTGCCCTATAATAAATGTAGAACCCTTGGTAGGACACAGACAAACAAAAAATTTCTCAGAGCAACAAGTATTCAATGCCTTGTCTGCAAAGTCAAGCTCAAAAGTGTGCCACTCCAGTTAATAACATACTGATACAAACCTGAAGAAGCACAATACTGAACAAGAATGCCTTGCTAACCTTGTTGGAGGGCAGGGTTTTCAAGAATTTTTACTTACATCTTTCCCCTCTTAATACATTTTTGTGGCTATTACAACGCTCCTTGAACACGTGCAAAACCAAGTTGGAAAACCAGTTGTCTTCTCATTTTAAAAGAGCACGAAAAGGAAAACCACACGGGTGCTGTGTGACTCAATCACCCTCAACCAAGATCAAGTCAGAGCCAAATACTGAAAATAAAAACGCGCAATCTTTCTGTAGCCCCATCTAACAGCACGCAATTCAGCATGCTGTGATCCAGCCCCAACCCTCCCGTGCTGCAAGCAGATTAAGGGCAATATTTAATTAATATCACCAGTGACCAGTATTACACAGGTTTTACATTGCAGAATTACAAGTTATAAATGTTAGTGTGGTATTCCCAGCTTTCCCGTTAGCTCACGTTGAGAATATCACGCATACCATAGCGATGCTGATCACCTGCAAGGGGCAAAGGCAAGGTTTTATAATCGCAGCACAAACAGACATACAGCAGCAGGGATGCTCTGGCTAACGCTGAAAGTATGAGGGTGAACAACCTTTGATAAAACACAAACTAGCTCTGAAAGGGTTACCATTTAAAAATTTATTAAGAAATGGCTAACCCACAGTTAGCCATTTTCGGCACATTCATACAGTTATGAGCATCCCGGCTTCCTGGGACAAATCCTGCAGGTATTGGCACTCTTCAGTCTGAGAGTTCAAACTCTTATTTTGTAAGATTTCCATTGAGATAAATTCAACAGACAGAAAATATCAACTTCGCTGCAGACCTTCTGATGTGTGCCTGCACCACTTTATCTAGAGCCACAGCTGCACTCAATAAGGTTATAGATCTTGTTTATAACCCACGACGGTGAAGAACCCTCATCTTTAATTTATCCGACTGCGAGTATTTCAGTGTACGATGTCTGATATGTGTAATTATTCACTATTAGGATGAAAGTTGCAGTCCCGCCGCAGTACGTAGTGCTGAAATTCTTCAGCAGAAATGGAGGAGTTGGATGATGTATTATTCACTTCATAGGCCATCACAGTTCATCAAGTGAATATATATAAAGTCTGAGTCGTTTTTAGACTTTCATAAACATGTATTATTCAGACTGAAAAGAATGGACCCATCTTACCCTCAACACACTCTCAGAGAAGAAGGAGGGCTTGTAACCTGTTGTAGCTGGCTAATGCGTGTATTGGATTACACTGCATTAAAGCCAATGATCAAATATTTCATTTGATTTCTTAATTAAAAATATCAAGAGAGAACTATTGATCAGACACTGTGAACTGTCAAGCCCAACATGATTTATAGGGATGTCAAATTAAAAGAAGCACAAAATCTTTGGCAGAAGGAAAAAAAAAAAAGGTCTTCTTGTTCAAAATGACCAGAATTTTCTTCAATTTCTTTTGGACTCAAACTATCTATGCTAAATTTCAGCTCAGAGTTCTCCAACAAGAGCTATCTATGAAGACTGTGGCATAACATTTATAGCAAGAACTTATCACTTCAGTGATGATATTTTATTCTTAAAGAAAAAGAAACAAAGGCACAGACAATGTAGCCATATGGTCCCCTTATTTTTTCCTCTTGCTAGTGGAGATGACAAGATGGATATAAAGGGTGGATTACCTCCTCAAAAAAAAAAAAATACAAAGGGGAATCACTGACATTTAGAATCCTTGCAGCAAAAACCAATATTTACATGTTGTGGCACTTTAATTAAAATGTTGGAGGAATTTTTCAACCTCTTCCTCCTCACCTCAAAATTAAAATAAAAAGACCTAAGCTGAACAGCATCTGAAAGCTCACAGACACTGCTTTAAGTATATTATATCTCTGAATGTTAGCTTACATTTTGTTAACAAGATTATTACCAGATTTAAGGAAATATAAGGATTACCTTTCCATAGACTCCAAAGTAAGTATTTTCTGCCTTCCATGTCAAGACATAAAAGCATTTCTTGTCAATATTTATGATTGACTTAGATGCTCCATCACTGAAGCAATCCAAGTTTGATGTCCATGAGTCTAGGGACGTAGTTTTTAAAGCCAAACAACCAAAATGGACATGTTAAAATTGAAATAGACTCACTCCAACCAGTTCAGTTGTACCCACAGTATTTCAGAGGTGACTGGTGTGTCCAGTGATGAAAGCTGTGCCATCTAATGTCTTTTTAAGCAAAAAGACTTTGCCATTTTGAAAAATTCATCTCAACAAATATAAAAAAAAAATGATAATATATCTAATTGTATCTTTGATCTCCATTTTATCTTTTGTTGTTCTTGTTGTGGATATGACTATTTCTCTCAAATTGTACTATTATCTCTAAAGATTCGATGAATATTTTGAGTTCCAGTTTCTTTGGGGAAATTATAAAAACTCCATTTCCTTTTTTCTTTTTTTTCCCCCCTACTAACTATACTTATAAGCATCATGGTCTGGCTCTTTTTACATCCTAGCTTTACTAGAGACAGGTGCCACTGCTTTTGATCTAGGGGCTTCTTCACAGTGTTCTTCCCGAAGCTGCAGATGTGATCAACATTTCAGATGCCATATTTATGAGTCTTTCTTTACATTACATTTAATATTATTCATACAAGCCATTACATGAATGCTTCTTTCTGAGAAGGGGCTCCTCTAGGGACTAGGCTTAGTAGTGAAGTTGGGAACAGCATTTCTATAACCACTCTTTTCACTGACTGAAGCTAATTTATAGAGCTATTGGCTCAGATCATTTGATGCAAACAAACAAAACAAAACAAAACAAAAAAGTATGTTTGTTATCAAGAGACACTAAATATTATAGTAAGAACTCTAGAGATTTACCAAGAGGAAGATGGAGAGGGCGTTTGATTTGGTTTTTTGTTTTTCTATTCGCAATTAAGTAGCAGATTTAATAAGCAAAGGGCAAAAGGAAAACACAGCTTTAAATAAAATAGTTGCAAAATAATGCACACGTTCAATTCTACTAACGACCACAGTTTATGATGATTGTAAGTAGATGACATTCAATATGGACCCACTGGAGCGAGTCCAGCAGAGGGTCACAGGATCAATCAGGGGGCTGGATCACCTCTCCTACGAGGACAGGCTGAGACAACTGGGGTTGTTCAGCCTGGAGAGGAGAAGGCTCTGGGGAGACCTTATAGCAGCCTTCCAGTATCTGAAGGGGGCCTGCAGGAGAGATGGGGAGGGACTCTTTTATCAGGGAGTGGAGTGATAGGATGAGGGGTAATGGTTTTAGACTGGAAGGGGGTAGATTAATGAATAGATAAATTAGATATTAGAAGAAATCCTTTACCGTGAGGATGGTAAGACACTGGAACAGGTTGCCCAGAGAAGTTGTGGATGCCCCACCCCTGGAGGGGTTCACCTGGTTGAGCAGCTGTTCAACCTGCTCAAAGCCCCAGGTTGGATGGGGTTTTGAGCAACCTGGTCTAGTGGGAGGTGTCCCTGCCCCTGGCAAGGGGGTGGAACTAGTTGATCTTCAAGGTCCCTTCCAACTCTAATCATTCTATGATTCTATGATACAGACAAGTTATTTTTTTAATATAAATATCAGACAAGAAATCATAGTTTGCTGTTCTCTTCAAAAGAGCAGAGAACAATAAAAAGGGATCACCAACATGTGTTTCTTCACCATACCTGCCATAAAAGTGAGGGGATAGGGTAGAAGCAGGACAATTAATAAATTACAGAAAGCCCTCAAAATAAAAGGCAGCAGAATAAAATACAGCAGAGTCATCGTGGAGTAGTTGTATGAGGCATCATGCGAGTGTGACTGTGAAGGTGTGCAGGGGGTGAAAGTCCAACTGCTTGGTCTGGTCCTTGTAAGTGAGTTTTGCAGCTTGAGCTGAGCTCTTGAGCTGCTCTGTGTAACTACACAGCAAGCAGTCCCCAAACTAGCTCAGACTGTGTGAGCTGCAGAGGTGGACACAGACCTAGGAGGACCACGTGTACAAGGCTGAGGGCATCCCAGATATTGCTTCTTTCTTATACGGAAACCAAGTACAACTAAGAAGTGCCCATATCTTTATATCTCACTTCATTTCCTTAGAAAGACAATTTACAACTTAAGTCATTTGATTTGAGAAAAGATGAAAGCCCCCAGTTTCACAGGGCTAACAATCCAGAAGCACCTACAGATGTCCTTAAGCAGACAAGGGAGGCAGATGGAAAGAATGGAAAGTCAGTGCACATCTCATTGCTCTGCCACCCCTATATGACAGTCTGTCCTCCCACCCCCCTGCCCTCAGACATTGCTGAATGGAAAGCAATCTACCAAGCATCACCCAAAAAACCCCAAGCCATGAGGAATTAGGGCATGAGAGTTACGGTCGATTCAGTAGAGAGGAATATTGCATAGATATCATGGAAGAAGAACCAGAATATGAGCAAATATGAACTTCATCCAGCACTTAGCTGAGCTGAAAGAGGACAGGCAAACAATTTTTAATGAGGATACTGTACCTAATGTAACTGGATCTGGATTCACTGGGCTCTGCTGTCTGGAATGACTACTGCTGCTGTTACCGCCTTTTTTTAAATCTTCTGCATCACTGTACCGCCGTATCCAGTAATTGAGCTCCTCACGGTCTGCTTCTTGACATCGCCGTAGTACAGTGAGAGATCGCCTAGTTTTTTCCACCATGTCCATTATACAGTTTAACAGCTATTTGCAGCGAGGGATAGAGCGGAGAAACAAAAAAAAAAAACCAAAACATCTTATTCGTAAACTGACAGAAAAATAAAGAGAACACGCTGGCGAAAAATTCTAGTCTTCTTTTATGAATGACAATCCCTTCCTGTTTAACTGGTGATCCTAAACGGTACAGGAATGGATTACTGGGGGAAAGGGTCAGGACAAGGAGCAAAAGACTGAACAGGCTGTAGTCCCATCACTAGTATCACATGGCACCACAGAGGCCAGGAGATCTGGTCCAAAACCGATGCCAACAAATGTTATAAGAGCTAAGAAACGCAAAGAACAAACCCAATGTGTCCCAAATCCAGGGTGTATGTAGGGCAGAATCCGTTCCCCTTTTGGCAGCCTGTAACAATGAGGGTACTGCAGTTGGCACTTGGCAGCAAGGCCTGGTATGAGCTACCTCATGGGGAACATCAATCCCTCTTGATTTAACCACCAACACTTTCAAAACTTGTCCTGGGATTCAGATATTTTTTAAAAGAAAAATTTTAAATTCTGATTTTAGAAGTATTCCTTTCAGAAAATCACACATAAGAGTACATTTAGCCCTTACATGGTCAAGATGTTTCCACTCTTCTGCCCATTCTCTGTCTGTTAGCCTGTGATCAATCATTTCTTCTTGACGTGTGCCATGCAACCCTGCCAAAAAGGAGCACATCATGTTTACAACGTTGGGAGTCTCAGAGGGGTTGAGGAGAGAAAAAAAGAGCCTGTCAGACAAAAAAGCATACATTACCTGATCTACTAGCAGGAATGCCACCACAAAAATTAACAGATGCTTAAAAGCTTTGCCCCGAGTTCTCTTTAGCACTATTCCCTACACAAGATGCTACTGTTTTATTCAATTTGTCTTCAGTTCTGCAAGTTCTGTAGGCTGCAAGATGACCTCTCAAAAATGGACGTAATCCTTTCTGACTACATACAATTGCAATATATATTCATAACATATAATACCATGTATAATTTTTCATTTGCTCTCCTTGAAGAAGTCAGCAAGACAATTATTTGGTAGCTCAATGTATCGAACACTAGCCATACTTCAGAGAGTTGAAAAAAAATATTAGTACAAACTCAATGTTATTTCACTAAATGCAGTAATTACTACCATGTCAACAGAGCATCATTAGGGGTTCATCCCTTCACAGATGTTTAACCAACATGTGGTTAAAATGTAGCACATACATCAGAGCAGCTGACAATATGATAAAACCATGTCAGTATTTATTATTTGCAGTGCAGCAAAGACACCACCCAATGCTCTTTTACAAATATAAACCTGAAATAAGGCCCTTAGAAGGAGCCAGATCGACAAACAGCTATAAAGGCTACATCTGAATGGCAGGTACATTTGATCAGCCAAAGAAAAAACAAATCCTTTTCACAATACAGAATGTAATTACAAGAGGAAAAGAAACCTGGGGGGAAACCAATGAAGAAAATCAACATGCCTTACCCATAGGTCTGTTTCTGTCCCTGAGGTCCCTGTGATTGGGGTGTCTGTATGAGTCCCTGTAGTGGTGGGCAATGGCCATATCATCCAAACGATAATGCTGAGGTGGAGGTGGGGTGGGATGAGGCAGACCATTGGGCTGATAAGATAAGCCATTATTTGGACTGTACCGCTGGCCTGGGCTAATAGTGCAGGGCCGCTTGCTTGGATGCTCTGAGTGCAAAGGCTCTCTGTCAAAGCCATTTTCTTTGGTTCTGAAAGACAAAACAAAGGAAACTTTAATTCCCTCCGTGAGCAGAGCTGCTCAGGAACGTGCACCCCCACCTACACGCGCTGCTTCAGGCACTAAAGCTTGTCCTTCCCTGTGGCTCCAAGCGTGTGGCATGGCAGAGTATTTCATAACACTGCTCGTTCAATATACACAAAGGAGACACCTTTTCCTTGTCTAACTACCCCTGTAGCTTGAGAAATAGTAGCAGGGTGAGACTTCAGATGGAGCAGCTTGAAGAGCTGGGCTGGAGAGCGAGCAGCATTCACTGATGTCACCTGCTGATGGGATGGATGCACACAGAACTGCAGAGCTGAAACAACCCACTGATACATGAAGCTAGAGATCAAGAAATTCCCACTTTAAGTAGTGCTATAGTATATAGTGATTAGGGGAAATTCACAGTTAAAGAAATACATTTTTTCCCAAGGACAGCATATAGTCTTAAGGTAGTGAGTGTCAGCGTGCTGAAGGTCGGTTATACGTGATGCCAGGATGAGCTCCCACCAAGATCAGCATCACACTAAGACTTTGGGCAACAATTGCTCAGGATGACGAGAAATGGTACCTTCTACCATCTGGCCTATTTCAGCCAAAGGTGCTGTGTCTGCCACTAATTTTTCCAGGAAGATGTGGTTAGACTCAAGTTCTCAACATTCAACTTTTCCCACTCCCCTGCTCTTAGCCAGGGGTTTTATGCTCAGGCAACTTGGAAGAGTTATCAAGGAGAAGGGTGGTTTTTTTACATTATAGATACTCAATTCAATTCATAATCAGCTACTTACAGAGAAGTCTCTACTTTGCACCTCTACCAGAGATCCTGGAACTCATACTGAATTAATTTTCCATTAAAATAAAGAGAAAGGTTAGAGTTACTTCAAATCCTTTTAGTGAAGTTTTGTTTCACTGAAGTATAGAGTTTTTTTACCACTGGAAAAAACAAAACCTACAAACTATTCACTTTGAACAGAAAGGTTATTAGATATAAATAATGCAAATTGTTGGGGTTGCATCCCTCCTTCCAAAACCCTTTATTAAACAGCTGATATATATATTAGCCTTTTTTAAAAGAGAACTTTCTTCTCTGTGATTTATGGATGGCATAATACCTCCTTCTAATAATAACACAACTTTTTGTCCCTTTGACAGGTGGTAAATTTGATATTTTCTTGTTTGCCTGCTGTTAAAACCAACTGCCCTTCAACAGCCCAACCAACCAAACTCGAGGGACTATCTGCAGAGAAACACTCAATATATTAATTGTTGGCCCCCAGTAGGTTCTCCTTTAATGTCAGTGAGAGAAAGGATGAAACCAAATCTTCGCCAATATCCACTGGGAGAAAGGATCTTGCAATTACCAGCAGGAAATTAAAAGATGAGTTGCACCCCTTTCAGGAGTAAAGAGATTTTCCAGGGTCTCACCACAATCACTGCAGGTGTATGCATTTTATTATACCTTAACTCAGCAAAGAGGGGAGAATCTTTCACCAAAACAGAATAGATGTTCTAATTTTGGGCAGAAATATATAAGACATACTTTGTTAAAGTGAAGTACGTACATTGTTCCAAAGCAAACACAGAATGGCTGTGAAAACTCTTAATCAGGAAAACCCAAGGACCATCATATATTTTTAATGACTTTTGGTCTGATGGAACTGCTTGCAATAACAACTCCCAATGGGTCATGATGATTTTGACAGCTCTCCAAGACAAGTTTTGTATTTAGTTGCTGGTGTGCATCTACTCAAACTCTTTATCAAGGCCTTTCTATTGTAAAACTACTACTATGCAAGCAAAATACGGACTTTCCTGTACGTACAAGCCAAGCTATTCATTTGCCAAAGTTCTTTAGTGTTTACAGTTAGGATGATCTCTAACAAAGATGGAGGAAAAAAATCAGAACTATAAATAACTTCATTGACTTCTTTTTGATCACTCAGAGTAGGAAAAGCACAGCTTTCCAAACTATATGTTAAAATCATATATTTTCATATAAATATAAATATTTGCACCTTACTTTACAGGTACTTCTGTGTTTTTTAAAGGAACGTTTTATACTTAATTAACTCAACTGGAATGAACTGCATTAGCTTGGACAACACACCAGCATATCCATTTTTATCTAGAACCCCAAGTTTAACTAATGTAGAAATTAACATTACCATTGAAAACACATTTACTGAAATTCAATTCCTATTTTTGCTATTATACTGGATAATGGCTGCTGGGTCTTTTCTGGGTGTTGAAATCTTAATTCTATAATTTGTTGGTTTATTTTCTGCAGTGGCCAAATTAACAACTTAGCAAAATACCAGAATGAAACCATACATACACTCATTTAGTGTTTTTGACCATGTGAAGTACATAAAACCACGATTTTCAAAGTCTCTTTAGAATGGGAATCACTGGCAAATCTACCATATCTGAATATACTGAATATAGTGATACAAGACAGACAGTTGACTACTGAAGAGGGCCATAATTAAAATGCCCTGAACTCAACCTACTATTCTTCTGATTTCAGTCCTAGTCTTTCTTCCAGGTCTTAACCCCCTTGGGACAGCAGCATTTCCCCAGATGCCTGAGGAAGCACTCCTGTTCCATAGCAATTGGGATGTCCATCTGATTTAATCTGATTTCTATCTGATCCATCTGATTTTGCAAAGCACCAAAGGCTGTAGAGAGGATATAACATTAAATGTGTAGGAAGGTTAACTGACACATTTTCTCATTTTTCTTTTTCTTGCTCTTGTTTGGTCACATTTTCCTTGACATACCTGGTGGTTGGCACCATCATTTCAAAAAGTGGCAATATGATAAAGATGGGGTCCTTCAGTGATAAACATGCAAGCAGTCATTTTACTTGGTGTCATGATTTACCCAGATTAAAGACAGCAGAATAGATACTAGTCATTAGTCTGTACCCATTTAAAACACTTTATGTTGTTCATAAGTTACCATCTCAGTTTTAAGTCATTTCAATTGATGGATAATTTCCTGGGTAGGAAATCTGACTGTGCAAAACTGTCTTGGCTGGAAAATAAAGTTTCACCTGATCAGGTATTACATCAAATTCAAAGAACTGAAGTCAGCTTGCAACAAGGAGCCAGAGCTGTTCATCTGTTATTTGTGGAAGATGCAGTGATTTAAATTGGACTTCCACCAACAAAACCTTGATGAACAAAGATGTCATAATACTTTGTTGGAACAAAATGCATATTTTGTTCATAATACTTTGTTACAGAGATGATTAATTATTTCCTTATTATATATTAAGAAAATTTGTTTTAAATTCCTCATGTTCATGTCTTATAAGAGGCACCACTAGAAGAGCTGTGAGCATTCTTCACCTTACTGAGATGTGAAGGAACTCCTTAAAATAAAAAGCTTTGCCTAACAGAATTATCAAAGTCGGCCCCAGTTTCCAGTTCCCTTCAATATGAATTAATCACCAGGGGTGCCAGTGGTAGGGCAAGAACAGCAGTACCTTCTAAAGTCACAAAACAGCCATGGCCACTTCTGTTTTCTGGAGATGTCCTAATAAATATTATTTTCCTTAAAAATGCCCTATATTCACTTTGTAGGAAGCTGTCATAAATATAGTCACTATATGAGGTGCCACGTAGCCCTTCCCAGCAAGCTCAAGAGATGACTAATTAAGAAAAAGTCTTTTGTACTTAATGTATTTTAGATCATGTTTTTTATAACTAAGCATTCATTCCCTAAAATAAAAACTCACATTGGTCCAAGTTCCTTTGCTTTACTACAGTAGCATGTAAACCCCAAAAGTTGTAAACAAAATATAGTGAACACTTTGTTCATGACATGTCATGAACAAATTACCAAAATGTGTTGTCTCCTCAGGTGTCAGTTTTTCTCTCTCGCACTGACTGATGGTTCCCAGTGTTATTACAGAAACAGATTGATCTTTTTAATGAGCTAGTTTAATAGACTCCAAAATCTCACCGTGGCTGCTCATCCGTGTCAGACCATATGCACCAAGAAAACATTCAGTAAAACACAAAGCTCTGCTGTCAGATTGCTCTATAAAACCTCACATACAGTACATTTGGATATGCAGATAAATGACCGGAATTGGAAAACACATATGCAAAAAAGGTTCTGAAATTATAAGCAGAAAAAAATTACTGTATGTGGATTTTCTTGAACCAAAAAGATCACCAGGTGGATGTGGTTCTGTGCAACACACAAACACACACGGTCCATTTCCTTTGCCCAAGCCCTTATTGTATTTTGCCTCCATTGGAATCAATGGCATGCAGTTACCTCTGCCCAAAAGAAAAATCTAAATCTGGAAGAATGTGTGTATATATATTTCTAATACATACGTGTATGTATCATATACACACATCTATATGATACACAGATATATTATATACACATCATATACAATATGTGTGTGTATATGTATATATGGACCTCATATCCCTTGGTAAGTGAAAAAGACACCACAATTCAGTGAGAGACACACCTCCAAGCAAAATTATTCCAACTACATTTAGTGCCCCTGGAAATACTTTGCCTTTTAGTCATTTTTCCCCATATTCTAGCAACGGAGTCACAGCGCTCCTCTTCAAAGGATGACTCCTATCTTCTGCTTTATTTCTATTTGTATATATTTGAAAACTACTTAGATATCTAAACAAAACGTATATTTATTTCCAGGTGTTTCCTGATGCTCCTCTGTAAACAATTAAAATAATTAAAAGTGTAATGAGTATAAAGCCAGACAAGTGTTTGGTTTCAACACTCACTCAGTCTAGGCATGCTCTGACTCTGAGAACTGCTTTTTGTAGTTGATTTACTTACATTATCCAAATTAAAAAGTAGGCAAACTCCCATTCAGTAAATTTAAGCATCTTTCTAACAGGATCTTGTTCTTTTTACTAAATCTGTAGTACAAATGCTCTTCAGTGTGTTGTGTTGTGTGTTGTGTGAGACAAATCTGCTGAACGAGGTTCAGCCAAAACTCCCGGTACGAGTTTATTTTTTAATGTATACCTTTAATCATAGTCAGTAGAGAAATGGGGGTGACTAACCAGTGACAGGGTTGTTCGATACTGCAAAAAAACCAACTTAATTTTTAAGCTCAAGGCACCATCCAGTGGGTGAGCTGGGCAGTCTTTCACAGCAGCAAAGACTCTCAGGGTCAAAAAAAGAATGGTTAGAGTTGGAAGGGACCTTAGAGATCATCGAGTTCCAACCCCCCTGCCCTGGGCAGGGACACCTCCCACCAGACCAGGTTGCTCACAGCCCCATCCAGCCTGGCCTTGAACACCTCCAGGGATGGGGCAGCCACAGCTTCTCTGGGCAACAAGAAAGGATGAGCTTTTCTGAAATGCCACTTCCCCAGAGCTGAGGATCCCAACTCCAAGCAGTGACCGACAGAGGCTGCTCGGTGAAAGCTTTGGCACCTCAAAGTGTGCGGGCCAGTGGGACATCCTGCATTACAGCCCCTCCCTGGACCCCAGGAATGCAAAGGCAGGGTCTTACCCACAGCACGGGAAGCTAAACTGTCTGCTCCTCACCCCAGAAGCTGCATCGCTACATGGAGAGGAACCACAGGCTCCCCCGAGCTGGATGGAGCCCAAGAGAGACTTCAGCTGTGAAGGTAACGGGGCTTCCTCACGAGCAGAGACACTTCTGAGTTTCAAGAGCACCCAAGTATTTTAACTAAAAAGAAACACTGAGAAAAAAAAAAGTCATAAACCAGGCTTAAATCCCTCTAGGTCTAGGCCTCAGTTTTAATTAAAAGATGAAGGCCGACTTTAAAATCCAATATTCTTCTGATCTGTGGTCCCCTTATGGGTTACTCCTGTGTCCTTTTTTGCTGTAAGACTAATACAGAGTCTTTTAATTACTCACGTCTCGGACCAATCTTTACCTGCCCCACTCCTCCCATGCAACCAAACCATGGGCGAGAGACAAAAGAACTGAAATTCGGCAAACTGGGTCTCAAAGAGGGGGAGTATTCCCGCTAAGGGAAAAAAAAAACAAACAGAGGAGATGATACTTTATTGTCCATTTTTCCTTTGTGACCCTCTGGGAGACAGGAGTAATATTGCTCTCTGCTAGCAGGGAAATAAATGAACCAGGGCTGCCAGGATAAGACACATCCTCTCCTCTGCAACCCACCAAGCAAGACCTCAGAGGCTTATGAGATAATTCAATGTGTGAGTATCAGCTTGTAGGAAAAATACCTACGGACACTGGACTACAACACGCTGATATTTAAGTTATTCACAAGATGCACACGATTTTAAGAGGCCCTTTTTACAGATGTTTTGGTACACTGCTCTGCAAAGACTGAGGATACGGCAGCAGAACTGCCCCAGGGAGCTAAACCTCAGCTTTGGACATGTTATCTCTTTGCACGGAGTAAGAGACTACATGGAAAATGTCTGAAAATTAATCATCTTTCTTGTTTGCAGTTGGCAGGCTTGTGTTAACACCGATGGCTCTTTCACTTTGGCATAGTTGTCAGGAAAAAATGGTGGAAATAGGACACATGGAAAAAGGCTTCTCTGCTGTTATCATTATTTTCTTGCTGGTCCATCGGTATTTCCCTGAAACACAATCTAAAGCAAGCCAATTTCAAATACTTTCACATTTTCTTCTATCTGTCTAATTATTATTCTTCTATCTAGCTAATGGTTACATTATTTTAATTTTTACTGGTCACTTCTGGCTATTAGTAGCTTAAAATTTTTACTACGCAGACATATTCAACATCTTGCACCAAGACCATGAACTGTCATATACACTAAAATATTTGGTGTTGAATTCCTGTCTACCAGCCTCATGAACTTTCAGACTTCGTTTTCTCCATAGCCTTTGTGCTATCACATCCTGTCCCTACACAAAAATGTCACCTGTACAAACTTGTAAGCCTTCTTGACTTTGGAAATCTTCATCTTTTTCATTTATATGATGTCTGGAAGACTCGCCATGCCTTGTGCATGCAGGTAGTGGCATTTGACAGAACAGTGTCATAAAAGTTTTCCACACTATAAAACCCTTAGCAAACAAAACTAAGAAAAATCTAGTATTTGGGCCTCCCAAATGTCATATTTATATGCTAGCTTAATTTCTAACATTATCACAAGAAGACAGTTAAAAACAAATAACCACTAAACAAAGGACTTTATTCAAGTAAGAAAAGAGAAAAACGTTCCATATCCCTAAAATTGTGGTGTTTTGCACTTGCTCATCCTGTTTCTGCAGGGACCCTGTCTCCGCTCAGCAACAAAACAGATTTCAGTGAACATTTCTCCTGTTTGGAAAAAATAATACCCATATTGTGTATATTGGATATACGGATGTGGAAACGTAACACAGCAGGAGTCAAAGCCTTGACTGCTTTTCGGAGCTTGCCTTGCACTTCCCGATATGAGTGCCTAGCCACAATATCTACTGTTTGATCCAACAAAACCTCAAATACAAAGGACTTGCATATGGAGGTGGAGAGATTCTGCTCCTCATCACTTGACGCTGCACAGAAACAGTATGCACCAAATAGAGTGGTACTGGCTGGTCGGGATTATTTCTATGTAGATTATGACCAGAGCGTGTCCTCAGGCTGCCTGAGACAACGTTTGAATATGTAGAATCGTAGAATCATAGAATCACCTAGGTTGGAAGGGACTTTAAAGATCATCTAGTCCAACCATCAACCTAACCCTGACAAAAAAAAAAAAAAAAAAAAATAAAAAAAATAAAAATCACTAAACCATATTCCTGAGGACCATGTCAACACGTCTTTTGAACACCTCCAGGGATGGTGCCTCAACCACTTCCCTGGGCAGCCCATTCCAATGCTTGATAACCCTTTTGGTGAAGAAATGTTTCCTAATATCCAATCTAAACCTCCCCTGGCGCAACTTGAGGCCATTCCCCATTGTCCTATCTCCTGTGACTTGGGAGACGAGACCAACCCCCACCTCCCTACACCCCCCTTCAAGTAGTTATGGAGCGCGATAAGGTCTCCCCTCAGTCTCCTCTTCCCCAGACTGAACGACCCCAGCTCCCTCAGCCTCTCCTCAGAAGACTTACTCTCCAAACCCCTCACCAGCTTCGTTGCCCTTCTCTGGACCCACTCCAGCCCCTCAGTGTCTTTTTTGTGTGTATATATATACACATATATAATTTAAAAATATAAATATATATGTACATATATATCTATATATAGATATAGGTATAGATAGATATAACTATATATTATGTATGTAATAATATTATATATAATTATATATAATGGTATATATTGTATATAATTATATATAGTAATATATTCTATATAATTATATAATATGTATCTAGTAATATATAAAATATATAGGTGTGTGATACATATACCCATATAAAACACACACACACACATACCCAAAGGTAATTTGGGTATCCTCAGTGCCCAACGATGGCAGGACCTGCACCTGGGGGGAGGTGCCTCCCCAGTTCCCCCCACCCCAGGCGCCCACCCGCACGCTCTCCCCCCCGTTGCTTGGACCCATTTCGGGATCCCCCATTGTTTGGACCCCCCTTGGACGGCGCGGGGGGTGCTCACCTGTCTGGAGTTCGCCTCTTCCCGTTTTCGTTCACATCGAGAAGCAGCTCTGAGGAGTCAACAGGTGAGGTGGTGCTGGCATCCAGAAGCAGCTGTTCATGCTGGGCGAGGTACTGGGCTGGGTTCTGCTTGGCTAGCCTGGCACAGTGCAGCAGCTCCCGCTGCAGCAGGGGCAGATTGGCCTGCAAGAAGAGCATCGTGGCACGGCGTTAAAGGGGCTGGGGTGGGCTGGCAGGCAGCTCCAACAGAGAAGAACCAAGGGGAAAAAAAAAAAAAAAAATCAGAAAAACATAGGCAAAGCCCGCTGCGGGATGGACTCGTTGTGAGCATCCCCAAGTAGGTGCCTGGAAGGAGGTGGACTTCCATATGTAGGGTCAGGTCATGGCCGTGATCCGTGTGCACGGAAGGATGGGGGGTTTACTTGTGAAAAGGGGAAATAAAACTGCAAATGCTGTGACAAACTAGGTCTGAGCTTTAAACTCTGAAAAGCAGAAAAAGCGCTGTCCTGGCTGACTTCGTCTCCTTTCTTACTACGCAAAACCTGAGCTCCTGTGGAGCAGCAGTTTTCAACAAGTTGCAAACCTCAGAATCACAGAATCGCCTAGGTTGGAAGGGACCTTTAAGATCATCCAGTCCAACCATCAACCTAACTTTGACACAAAAAAAAAAAGAGAACACCAGAAAAAAAAACCAACATAAACCACATCCCAAGCACCACGTCAACTCATCTTTTGAACACCTCCAGGGATGGTGCTTCAACCACTTCCCTGGGCAGCCCATTCCAATAACCCTTTCAGTGAAGAAATTGTTCCTAATATCCTCCTTCAATATTTGTTTCCCATTCAGGCTGCAGCAAGTACTTAGAAATCATTCAAAAGCACAGGATCTGGGGCTGCATCAGTCACCATCCCTTGGTGGCTTTGGGGAGAAGAGGGCTGCCCTCCGCTTTCCCATGACACTTGCAGTTACACATTAAGATAAAGATTACAAGAAAATCTCATGCTTCAGAGCTTCAGTTAATCGTTTGGAGGGTTACGACCCTCCTTGTAGCCACGTGTACAGTTTTAAACCTTCCTCTCACAGCCCCACTGGGACTTGGGTCAGGGGCTGGAGAGTCCCAGGACTCAGAGAACTGAAAATGCTCATTGATCCTCAGGTGGCACATTTTGCCCATCTACTGGGGTCCTACTTAGTCACACTTTTTGCCACATTTGGAACCAAGGTGGAATTGTACCTTGGATTGGAGGAGAGAAGCCACACGTCCTGGGAAACACCTTCCTGTCTTTGCAGCACACACCGACACCAGTAAAAAGATTGTCCAGGTGTTTCTTACCTACTGATTGGTGTCACAAGGTGATGTGCCCCGACCTCTCTTGTTCCATGCCTACTGCACAATGACTAGTGGCCTGGGGATTTTCAAGTATTGGATTAAATGTCACGACCTTCAATGGCAAAAAAAAAAAACCCCACCACTTATTCATCTTAGGATGGGAGGACAGCTGGCTATGGAACACAAAGTCATCTTTTCACACTTCCACAGAACACAAATATTTTGCGAAAATGCCAAAGAAATACCTTCTTGTGGTTATTATCTGTCACATTTTTGTCCAGGGCTACCACGTAGCAGAGGGAGATATCAGAAGGTTTTTTACATGTTTTCATTTGATTGTTATTTTTTAAGAGCTTACACAGATCAAAGTCAAGACATCCAACCACCTAAACTGCCCCACGTGGCAAAAAATTATTGGAGAAGTTTACATATATTTAGAAATAAGTATCTGGAGGAAATACTATCCAGACGTAGGATTTTAGAAGTGATACATGCTTGGAAGATGTATCATCACATCTCAGCATTCCTGTGAGGAAGAAATGTTAAGTCCCCACTTTGCAGTTGAGAAACCAAGGGAAAACAGCACATTTGCTTTCCTTATCCTGGCTCCTGGAGACAACCAAATTTTGAACTGGCTAGGCAAACCCTTGATTTATTTTATTTCCACTCCTTTCTCCTAAAGAAATGTTTATTCTTGGTGTCTAACCATAAACATGGAAGATTTGCAGTTAAAGGCATCATTTATTCTAAATGGATTGAACACGTTTTCCGTGCACAGAACAGATGCATACAACTTTTAATATATATATATTAAACATGGTTCTACCCAGTTTCTTAATTTCTTTAGAAGCTAATACATAAAATTGTGAATTACATGCCTCATAATTTAGAAGAGGACTTTTGGGTTTACAGTGGCAACAAGCAACATTTGGACAAAAAACTTAAACTCAAAGTGAAGAAAAGCAGTATTTGAAAACATTTAATTCAACACAATTACTATCAATCTGCTCAATACATTAGGCTAAACACTCTTTATCAAATCATATAGTAAAAAATAACTGGTTTATTGAAAGAAAAAGAATCCAGACCTCTCTATGGCTGGGTCACATGTAGAGACTGCTTCTGGTACCACGGCCCTGATATACAATAAGAACAAATTTTTTGGAAGCTGGGTGCAGAATGAAGCACTCGCTTTCTCCCTCCATTTAGCAGGGAAAGATCAAGTTCCTAAGGCAACTGAAGCATAATCATACAGACTCTGACACATATATGTTCTGTAACACGTGGTGTTCCCCAGGGGTCAGTACTAGATCCAGTCCTCTTCAATAGATTCATCAATGACCTGGGCGAAGGGATGGAATGTACCCTCACCAAGTTCACTGATGACACAAAATTAGGAGGGGTGGCTGACACCCCAGAAGGCTGTACCACCATCCAGAGAGACCTGGACAGGCTGGAGAGATGGGCCGAGAAATACCTAATGAAATTTAACAAGGGCAAGTGTGGGTGCTGCACCTGGGGAGAAATAACCCCAAGCACCAGGACAGGTTGGGAGCTGACTTGCTGGAGAGCAGCTCTGAGGAGAAAGACCCGGGAGTCCTGGTGGACAACAGGATGACCATGAGCCAGCAATGGGCCCTTGTGGCCAAGAAGGCCAATGGCATCCTGGGGTGCATCAAAAAGAACATGGCCAGCAGGTCGAGGGAGGTCATCCTGCCCCTCTACTCTGCCCTGCTGAGGCCCCATCTGGAATCCTGTGTCCAGTTCTAGGCTCCCCAGCTTAGGAAGGACAAGGAACTGCTGGAGAGGGTACAACAAAGGGCCACAAAGATGATTAAAGGCCTGGAATATCTCTCCTACGAGGAGAGGCTGAGGGACTTGGGTCTTTTTAGTCCTGAAAAGAGAAGACTTAGGGGGGATCTAATCAATGCTTACAAATACTTAAAGGGAGAGTACCAGGAGAATGGGGCTGGTCTTTTTTCAGTGGTGCCCAGGGACAGGACAAGAAGAAATGGGCACAAACTTGAGTATAAGAAGTTCCACCTAAACGTGAGAAGGAACTTCTTTACTATAAGAGCAGTAGAGCACTGGAACAGGCTGCTCAGAGAGGTGGTGGAGTCTCCTTCTCTGGAGACATTCAAAACCCACCTGGACAAGTTCCTGTGCAACCTGCTCTAGGCAGACCCACTCTGGTGGGGTGGTTGGACTAGATGATCTCTAGAGGTCCCTTCCAACCACATATGATTCTATGATTCTACATGTTAGAAAAACATTGATTGCAAACAAACAGGCTTATAGTCCCCTAAACTGTTCCATTTCAGTGTCTGGAAGTCCACTCTTGTCTACTACCTACTCTTGTTTTGGATTGGACCTTATATCCTTCAAGATTTAGGTAGTTCCTTAGTGTTCTCCGTCAGTTTTAAAATCCCAGATAGGAAGAGAGCATTTATTTATTTTTTTTTACCCAGCTGTCAGATCTGTTTTCCACTTCAAAATGAACTGTTCTAGCTGGAAAAGAAAACATTATCTCTGCACCTGCAAAAAAAGCTACAGCTTCAAAAGGATGTTTTATAATTTCAGGACTCACTCCAGGTAATTAGTTAATAATTTTCTATTGTCGTATGTTCCTACTTTCTTCAAGAATTTAGCGACAGAAATATTTCGGTATTATAATTTAAATTAAAATGGCTCCATTAGAATACAGTACACTTAGGCTTTGATGCAAGTTTTTATAATTGCAAGTCTAAATAAATGATTTACAGATGTATTTTTAAAAACAAAGATTTAAATTGAAACAGATTTTTCTTCAGAGCCCAGATAATTCAAAATCGTCAAATCATATACCGGTACTAATGCTTAAAACAAATATGCACAGCTCTTCTGCCGAAAAACAGAGTGTTGGCAGTACTGAACATGTACACCATGTACCACTTAAATTTAATAGACTAAATCCTGCTTGATATTAATATAGAAAATGTGCACAAAAAGGCTCCCAGCCAATGAAGGTTTCTACAGGTGAATGATCTTATCTTCCTCTGAACCAGAATTGGTAGAAAGATAAGCAATTTGATGACTATTTATTATCTGTAATAGATCAGCTCTCCCTGGCGTGAGGCACCGTACGAACACATGGTGAGGGGGAGCTCCTTTCCGAGAATTTTTATTACAGAAGCCCAAATATCAGCTTCCAACTGACACGTGGTGTTTGGTAGACCCAGCAATCTGCAGAGGATGTAGACCAGGCAGGACATACAGCCTGCAAAAGGTTTCAGGAAGGTTTGAGTGACTTGCCTATGGTCAGGGAGCAGATGAGAGGCAATGGTGGGAACAGAAAACAGGTCTACCTCCAGGACAAGTTCTATGGCACAGAAGGGACTGCAGGGCCCAAGGGTCTCTTCTCTTGTGAGGCAGGGCAGAGATGCTAGCTCTGGTCCTGGGAAGTGATATTGCCAGAATAACACAGTCCTGAAGGCAAACTAACGAGCCCTGCCTCTTGTCTTAAATTTGGTCCCCGGTTTCTTTGGTCTACAATAAATACGTGTATAAAAATTGCATATATTTGCCATGTGCTGCAGCGAGCAGTACAGAACTCCTTCCACCTGGCCCTCAAGCAGACAACTTTTTTCTGCCGATGAGCCAAAGGGCAGTTTGGCTGGGGGAATACACATCCTCAGAAATACTGAAGTACCTAACCCTTGTCACCAGCCAACCCCAGTTACCCGGAGGTGCAAAACAGAGAACCTCCTCAGCTCGCTTAGAATCATAGAATCATTTGGGTTGGAAAGGGACCTTAAAGATCATGGAGTTCCAACCCCCCTGCCCTGGGCAGGGACATCTCCCACTACACCAGGTTGCTCCAAGCCCCATCCAGCCTGGCCTTGAACACCTCCAGGTTCTACCCATGCTCGCTAAGCTGAAAAATGGCAGAATCGGGCTCAAACAACAACCATCCTCCACCAGTCCCATGACAAATAAGAGGACGTAAGGGGTAGAGAGCCCTCGCAGGACCATCTGGTCTTTGTCCTGCCGTGGTGGCTACAGCGTGGTGCCTTAGGCAAGAACGAGTTAAAGCAGTGGGTGGTGGGAAAGG
>JAOQGH010000012.1:127803610-127817351 GCA_025769975.1 Gallinago jamesoni
AAAAAAAAAGAAAAAAACACACCGCAGTACAAGTAATGACTCGATATGCAGCTCTCCTCCACCACTGTCAGATTTATGGGACCCATATTTAGAAAGGTGAGAATATGAGCCCACACCACGCGGCAACTCTCCTGGTCAGAGGCTTGGAGGCTGAAGGAGAAACTCCCGAGTGCCAGCTTCTAACAAGCTCCCGGCACCAGAGTCAATTAATTCCGATGTGGCTTTTAAAAGGAAAACAAACTAGATGGCATGAAAATAAAGCAGAATGATTTAAGCGGGAACATCCGAGCGGATACAACGGCGAGTGGAAGAGGATATTCGATTCCAAAAAGAAAGCATCTGGCAACGTAGCAAGGTAAGAGCTATACTGTGTGCCCAGAGCCCATCCCACACAGCCAACCAAGAAGGGGAAAAACATGAAGGCAAACCCACTGAGGACACTAGTGCTTCAGGACAACAGAATAGCTAGGAACATAGACACACTGACTAAAATAATGCAAAATGTCCACCCACACACTGACAATGGGGGGGAGCGAAATACGGGAACAATAAATACTTTATCTCTGGGAAAATCCATCTCCACAGCAAAACCAAAAAAGAACACAACACGCTCTGAGAAGGCAACATCGACCGTTCAGAGGAGGTAGCTACTGAATAACTTCCTGACTTCGAATAAGATTTTGCTCCTTATTTTGCACATCATGTGTTGTATTATATTAATTGGCTTTTGGATGAGATTTTATCTTTAATTCCTAATAAAACGTGCATGAGTATAAAGCAGTGGACACAGTCACCAGCCTTCTCAAGCCACCACATTTGTAGGGGTGGCTGGAATCCGAATAATTAGGTTTCTTCCTTGTATGGCTGAGTGTCACAATCTCATCATGTACTAATGATCAGCAGCATTTCAGGAAAGGGCTGGTAGTAGGAATTCCTGACATCCCCTTATTCTGAATCACACAAAGTTTGCAAAACTCTAACTTTTTGCAAGCCCGCGACATTATTATATTTATAGCCAAGACTCAAGACTTAGTTTGTAAAAGTTTCTGTATCTACAAACTGAAACTATAAAACAAACAAGAGTGATTATAGAATTAAGGAACAGACAGTTCCTGTGGGAAAGGGTCCCCAGACTCTCTATTCAAATGTAGTTCCACGCACTGAGCTATGGAAAGAAGCCCTTAAACGTTCTTCATTTTCCTGAGTCTCTTAAAAAGAAAAACTGTAACACACATCTGTGACCTAGCAAGAATATGGTTTTAAATACTTTCCAGATCACTGAACTGTGCAATACCTTTAAAAATGGGATGACAAAAGGTCGCAGTGGGAAGTTAGTAGCTTCTTGCAGTTTGGAATGAAATTCTTCAATTGTCAAGGTAGAATTCTGTTGAGAAAAAAAAATTCTGTCTTGGTGACAAAATAATGAAAACACTTAGCAAGAGAAACAGTAACCAAAGCACTCTGAAATTGCTTAATAACTCGTTGTTGGTATAGATAAGAGGATAAAGAAAAGCACGCTGCATATTAAATTATTACCTTATTAAAATACTGAAAGAAAACCACTGGCATCTCAGACATTCAGTTCCTTTTGCTTAGAGTACAGTTTAAGCTCTCAGGTGCTAAGCATGGAAATGCTTTCACATTTCAAACATCAGTTAAAACTGCTTTTCTCAACCTTTTTTTTAAAAATTTTCTACTGGACACTCTTGAAATTTTGTTCCCTGTACAGAAGTGGTAATTAACATGCACACCCCCAAAAAAAATCACAATTTTTAAAGGCAGGCACGTCCCTCATTGTTTGAGGAGGAAACCTGCACTTTGCCTCTTGTGCTTGTAATGTTTATATTATATTTTGTTTGTATTAGTTATCAGAGATTGTTTACTATGTTCTAGGCTATACAGGAAAGTCATTACATTGCAGCTGAGGGCATGATCGTGAAGACCACGTGCTGCACGGGGCTAAGCAAAGGAATAAGTGATACGTAGACATTCCCAAGGAAAAGATCCTAATTTGCTCCTCAGAGCTCAGATTAAAGCGGAAATCGACTGTAATTAACAAGCCCTTGATCTGAACATCAAGGGCAGGTAGATGCTCCCGAAGTCGTCCTTAATTTCTTTTACTAGTTCCTTTTCCACAGAGAACCAGGTGAGAAGCAAAACCACATGAAGCAGGCATTTTGGGCATGGAAGCAAATGGAGGGTAGGGCTTACTGTCAGGTAGGGTTTTTTGTGAAGACAGAAGGAGCCACCTGAGCTCTAGTCCCACTCAGTGCTGGCAGCCACCGCTCCAAATGAAGTCAATGGGAACTGCAGCTGCTCAGAACAAATGTCAATTAAAGCACCACAGCAGCATTTTCTCCTGGTACATCTTAATTATTGCTCAAGGAGATACATGGGACACAACAATGTCTGTCGGAGAGGGGAGTAAAAAAGAATCCTGGGCCGGATTCACAATAGTTTGCCCCATAAAGTAGCAGTCCAACTGGAAGGATGTAATTAAGAAAAGGCTGGAATTTTCAGACAGCCATAATAACATAAAGACAACCTTATAAATAAGGTGGCTTAAGTAGCAGCAATGCACCGCCAGGTGCACTGGGTTCAGTGATTATGGAGAAAAGGTTTTCCACTGTGAAACAACGGCCCAAACACACATTCAGCTCATCCTTTTAACCAGTATCGTGCCGGTAGACACGCAGGGCACTCTCCCTTCCCCAGCCAACTGAACCAGGCAAGCCAAAGCATATTTTACCCCATAATATAATTTAAGGCACCTCTACATGAGGGGTGCTGCCAGTCCAGAATGAAAACCCTTTCTCAGAATTACAGCGATAGCACTATACTGGGAAAAAGAGTCCAGCCTATACCTGGCTGAGAATGGGCAGGTCGTAAAGTTACTTATATTGGGTCCAGCAGCAAGAGCTTGCACGTTTGTTATCCTTAAAGTGTGATATATGCAGTTATGTGACCCACTTTTATAGAATAAACACACCAAGCATAAAAGAGGGACAAGGAGAGCAAAAGATGACAGTTATTAGA
This sequence comes from Gallinago jamesoni, assembly GCA_025769975.1. Taxonomy (NCBI): domain Eukaryota; kingdom Metazoa; phylum Chordata; class Aves; order Charadriiformes; family Scolopacidae; genus Gallinago; species Gallinago jamesoni. The sequence continues at coordinate 127,806,647 of JAOQGH010000012.1, forward strand.
TCACGAGTTTTTTGCTTACCACAAGTCCTAGCACAAGGGTACGCACTCTCTCCCCAATCTCTGGCGAAATGTCATTGCCAAACTGCTGTAAGGTTGTAAGAAATCTCTTCAGTTTGCTGAGTTGCCTAGCTCCACAAGCTGGTGGTAACTGCTGGTTAGCCAGAGAAGAGGAAGAGGAAGAGGATGGCCCATTGCTAAAGCCATTGGGAGGAGATGGAGCTCCGTTTAACGCTGTTGGTGAATGGCTAGTGCCATTGGTTACTGAAAGAAAAAAGAGGGAAGGGAGAAGAAAAGAGGGAGGAGTGGGGGGAGAGAGAGAAAAGACAGGGGGGAAAATCCATCAGCTTATGTTTTCTGTGCTTGACCTCAAAATTAATTAAGATGCACAATCAAAGATAATTAGCCCTCTGACAGAGCGACGCTCTGCAGTTTATACCTCTTTCCCAGTAGCTGGTACCGAATGGCGAATGGGTAGGAAACAACAGCAGCTGCCTCCCACACAGCCCCCCCGCCCCGAGCACTCCCGGACCTGAAAAGCATCATTAGGATATCAGCCTTTTGTCAGAGGATTTTAAAAAAAGACAGAGGGAGAAAGAGCACGAGCGCATGTATGATTGAAGACCCCCAAAAATTGCTCTTTGGGGTAGAAAAAAAAACCCATGCAGACATATTTCACGAAACCTCAGTTTATCTCTGAATATTTTCACTTGTGTTTTGTACGCGCAACCGACAGCTGTGTTTATAAAACAGGACTTTCACGTTTTAACCTTACACCACCCAAGGAGAAGGTTATGTTTTCCCGATACAGAATTTCCCTGCCCCTGGCATACGGAGCACACCAAGTTGTGCAGGTACGAACGGTGCCACGCTCGCTGTGGCCCTGGAGCCTTGCAGAGAGGGCACCTCTGAAGACTTCTTGGAGACCACAAGCACTCGCTCAGCTTTTGTGTGCCCATGCCATATCTCTAAAAGGGATACGAAGTACTAAGAGATCCAAATTTATGCAGACATAGTGAAGACAACAACAGACAGCTTTTGGCAGTTTGATTCTTATCCATGCTCCAGAAGAGAGCAGAGCATCAAACCAAGGACATCCTTCTCCACGTGGGTTGCTTGGAACGGCAACAGTCAAACTCGCTCTGCTGAGGTTGGGTTTGGGTCCGACTCGCCAAAACGACAGCAAATGGCCAAGAAAAAGGACAGCTCCCTAGAAACAGGACTGCGGCAGGGCACTGGGAGGTGTGGGCACACACTGCTCAGCTGGCCATTGCCCCGGAGAGATTTGCTGATTTCTTTTTGGGAAGTCACTCCAAACCCATCCAAAAAAAAAACCCATCAAAACCCAGGAACTTGACTACAATTAAAAATGCATAGGGGTATTAGTCTAAATTGCTTCCTATTTAAAAGCATAACCCTGGCGAGCTAGCAACTTAAAGAATTTTCAGCCTTTCTTAATGACCTTTGAAGCCAAACATCCCTTTCTCTTTGTTGCTTTCTCCAGCAGTCGTCTTCATTTTTAGACAGCAGGTCCTTTTTGAGGGTCGACACTCATTACTAGATTTAAATCACCACCCAATTACGAGTTTTAAATGACTACCCACCATACTTTTGAAGGAGTTTTTGCCCTGGTGACTGAAGTACCCTTCTGGAGGTCCTACAGAAAAAACTCGCTGAATGGTTATCTAGTTTCTGCTTGTGTTTTATCCTAGTTTTCAGTTGTATATTCTAGCTGCTAGGGAGAGTAAGATATGGGAAAAGCAGGAATAGAAAGAAGCTGGCCTCAGCAAGTTCAGCTCCATGTGCAGTTCCAATCACACTGTGCTGGAGTGAGGTATCTGAGTAAAGGAATAAATACATCATGAGTGCAAGGAACCTGCATAGCCGAAAAGTCATCGTACTATGAACATAGCAAACGAGGACTGGGAAGACTAAAAACATGTCCTGCTCTAGCCTGACACCACCCAACAACTCAAGTCACCAGTAAGGGGCTGCCTAGGCAGAGGGTCCTGGGGCTATGATCAAGAAAGCATAGGGCAGCAGAGTTCAAAAAAAAAAAATAGAAATATTCCCCAAAAGCAGCTTCTCTAACTTTTATATACATATATATATATATATATATATATATACTGGCCCACCCCATACTACTGATCATATCTCTTTCTTTAGAATGTCCAATTCTGCCAAGTGGCAAATATCTACGTTGTTTCTAAAACAAAACCATGTCATTAATAAAACAGAATTTAGCATTTTAAATTTCACACTAATGAACGTCAAGAGTATTTAATCATCCAAACCAAAGAAAGCAAGCATACTCCTGACCAGAAAGCAAGTATGATCTTCCTGGCCTACGGGCATTCCCCCTGTAGTAATAATAAATGTAACAGACACTCCACCAGAAGTAACTGTTTACTGTACAAGCTGGGACTGCTAAGGCCAAACTCCAAAGGCAATTAAAATTAAGCTTTTTTAGACTTTTAGTCTTCATATAAACAGCCCCAAAAAATCCAGCTACGGTTCACACACCTTCCAAAGCGCTGAACCAAATCAAACAAACAAAACATTCTGAAATCTTGTGAGTACACTCAGGATTTTAAGAGTGATTAAAGAAGAACGTTGTCTTATTCCTTTCCCAAAATTACCCTGAACTGCACAACGTGCATCATGCTGGAAAACTTAACCTTTTAAGAGCCACATCCTGCAAAAACCTAGGAACAATTTAACTTTAGACCAGAGGAGCTCCTAGGACGATCCAGGTGCTGGAGTTAAGCAAAACAGACAAATCTTTGCAGGACCAGGGTGACTGGGTTAAATTTGAGTTTATGTGAATAGCTGGCACAAACCCTCCTCGCTGTTTAAGTTCGATGTAAATTGTCAGGACAGAGTTCCCTGGGACAAGTAGCACAAAGGCCTCCAGCTGGCCTTCTGCATGGAGGTGAATTTTAAATAAGGCATTGAACAGACAGAAAGGGACTAAAACAGACACAGGCAAGACAAATAGAAAACGCTGCCTTCGTTCTGTTTAGGCATATGCATTCTACCATTCTAAAAATGTTTTATTTAAAATGTGAAATGTAAACACATTCTCGTGTTTATACTATTACAAGGCAGTATAAAAGAGACCAAAAAATTTGCAGCTAAATCGTGGTAAGAGAAATGCGGATCGTTTCATGGCTGTGAAAAGAATAGTCCAGACAACGTGCCAGATCCAAATCGCAGTCACACTGATGCGAATGCAGAGTAATTCCATCAAGATTAGTACAGCTTCTTGTGTGTTTACATCAATAAACTGAGGCAGAGGTGCAGCCCCAAGGGATTTGGAGAAGTGGTCACAGACTAGAAATCTCAAGATGAAACGCTAACAGGCCTTTACTTCTGGTTTATATCAATATTAACTGGACATTATATAGGGCTTAAATTAGAATTCTTCATTCAATCATAAGTGGAATGAAGATACATCTTTTCTTTATGAATTACCCCCACTTTGAAAATCTAATAAAATAAAAAAAATCCTGAAGAATTACTGTTGAACCTCCTATTCAAAAGGGAACAGGATCTTTTAAATGAAACAACAGAATGGCATAGAAAGGAGAGGAAAGTTTTCTGTACTTCTCACAGAAAGACTGATTTGAGCATTAAGTACACGGGAAACCAGTGCTCACTGTTCTTTGACACTGCGTCCAAACTGTCAATAAATGATCAACATAACTCTAAGCTGAATGACTTTACACCTTAAAGATGCTTTTATGTGTTGTGATCTTAGTTTTGCTCAGTTACTTTATCCCAGTACAACCAAATGTTGCTCCTGCCACGTCATGCAGGTTTCCCTTCGCATATTTTGCTTTCTTGCACGTAGAATAGAAAGAAAAGGAAGAAAATAAATCTAATTACACGTAGTGGGCGTGAATGAACTGGTTCTTGGAGCTCCTTGGGTAGTGGGAGGAGGTGGCATGGTTGGAGGCGTCAGCCTGGATTGTGTCTTCACATCCACAGGTGAGTCTGGCATTGTGGAATGCTTCTCAGTGCGATCTGCAACACAACACCACAGGAACACACCAGTTTATTTCCCCAAGCACACCCCTTCTTGACAAAAAACTTAAACGCTAAGACAAGAAGTGAGCCGTTTCAGCATCTGCTGCAAAAGATTACACCCGATTATCTGCTCCAGTGTGCTCTTCCCAAATTACATCACCTAAACCTTACTTAAGAAGGGGTAACACAGATGGCAAGACCCCATTTGTAGCAGTACTGCATTATCTTTTGTTTTCATTTCTAGCACGTACAGATGCTACCCCCCAAGCACTCCTGGAGCTGCAATAATGCCACCTCCCGTCAAGGTTCTCCTGGTAGCCAGGAGGAAAAAAAAACAGACGAAGAGACAGAGAGGTAATAAATCCCCTTACAACAGCTCTTCCAGAAGTAAAACCCAAAGCTCTTCAGTACAGGTGAGATATTGGGTGGGATATTGGTCGAAGCCAGCTCTTCTCACATCTCTTCTTTGTATGACCTGCTGCTCTCTCCATCGCTTCTCTTTGGAAGTACTTATTTAACAGAAGTCTCTTCTCATGGAGAGATAGTTTTGTTAAATACTATGCGCCTCCTGCATCACTTTGCCACCCTGCCCCTGGTATTCTTACTTTCACCAGAAACATAAATACAACATGCCAAAATGGTAAGTCAGTCGTCACACATACATACCATTGCTTTTTAAAAAGCATCTAAGTTTGCACCTTCACACATTTTAATGTTCAAAACCTGCAAGATAAGTAGAAACATACCTCCCCAGGAAAACAGACAAAAGGCAAAACCGCACAGAACAGTTCTCTTGCAACTGAAGATCTAGAGATGTGAGATATTTGATATAGAAGCTAGAGATGGAGCTTCTTTTTCCAACATCTTTTTGGATACCTCTATGTTAAAATTTAAAAAAAAAAAAAAAACCACCACCCAAACCCTTATGTTTCATTTATCGAGAATGGGCAAAACATGACAACATTTACCAACTGAAAGCAAAATTAAGGCTTCGTTACTGATGCCAGGAGTTTAGTGAGCCATCCTAAGTAAAGATGAGTAAGATGAAGTTAAATTCCTCCATCCCTTCTTTGGGAAGCCAGGGTTATTTATTTTATCCACTGTGCTACACAATCCTTCCTGAGCTCCATTAAACTATTTTGCAAAGCAAGTGAAGTGTCGCTGCTAATGGGTAAGCAAGTACGGCTGTGGTTTTAATTCAAGACAATAGTAAAGTCTGTCACGTTCTAGAAATTCCATCACTCACTTTGTGACGTGCTTTCCTTGCTCTTACTGACAAGATACGAAGTTCAACCGAACGATCAGATCTGAAATTTCCCTCGAGCGGCACGAAGAGAAATTAAAGGCAATGCACACATTTAAGAAAGGAAGGGTATGTTTATACGAGACTCAGAACACTTAATTATCAGAAAGTAAAAAAAAAAATCCAAACCAAAAGTCCCCCCAAAACAGCCCCCTCCTCCCCAACAACAGCAAAAAAAGCCCCAGAAAAATGAACAATACATAATAGATACCAATATTTCGCTGCCTGAAAGTGAGGAAACATGTCCCAGAGCTGCAGTGTGTCAGGTACTGCAGTTATAGAAGCCATCTCCACCCTTCACAGTTCTTTGGTTCTTGGGGAAAGGGAGTTATTCATATAGAATTTGGAGACCAAGTTTGGGGAAGATGAGCAGTGAAACGCCCAGAGAACAGGATGAGGGAAATACAGAGATACAGCATTATAGGACCTGTAGTGTTGATCTAAGGTTAGGAAACCTCAGCTGTCTAGGGAACAGTATCCAAAATTATTAGCTTAAATATTAAGGCTGCTACACAGACAGGTGAGGTTTGATTTGCAAATCAAGCAACAGTAAATTATTACATGCTGGAAAACAAAAGTGGGTTTTTAAACTTATTCTTTACAAATTTCCCTTCCATCTAAAACAGTTTTTCCTACTAAAACAGTTAAACCTGTATCTTCAACAAGCTATTCCTTTCATATAAAGAACCATGAAAACTCATCTCAAAATGTTAATTGCTTCCTTAATAGCCGAATTCATCTTGCACTCACCTCAACCAACCTCAGCAACGAGGGAATAAATAGCTTTCAGCTCATGTTGCAACAGAGGGAAAGAGGCACAGCAGTGAGCCCAAGCCCTCCTAAATAAAGGCAAATATTTCTGCCATGCCAAGAAAGGAGAGAGAAAGGGAGGCTTGCCAGAGCTGGTGGGGAGATAACAGTGGGAACTGCTGGTCCATCTGGTTTTCATTCTGCTAACACTCACGCTGAACTGTTAGGGAAGGCAGTCCAGGTACACAGATTTGAAGCATGTGGGAGCGCAGACACAGGCACGGAGGAGAGATGGAGGTGGGTGGAAGGAGTGAGAGAAATCGAACTCTCTCTCAGCCTGCTGCTGGCAGGCACAGCCTGTATCCTCCGATTCAGCTGGAGACCAGTAAAAGCCATCTCCCCAGCCCGACACCAACCCCACGGCTCCGGCTCCCCTCCTTCGCCGAGCTCGGGTCTGAACAGAAACGCGCTCGGATCGGAAGGGGGGAGGCTTTCCCCAAAAACCTGGCAGTGTTTTGTTACTTAAATTGAACGCGGTCATGGGAAATAAGGGTGTTGGTTTCGCCCTCCCAATTTCAGATTGCCGCTCCACCGCCATCCAACTGGTTTTTCCTCCCTTGAAAGATCACTGAAATTATCCACAGACCCCTGCACTTCTCATAAAAATCTGATGACATTAGGCTTGATTTTCCCCAATTACCTTCCTTTGGAGCTCTTGGGGGTAAAAAAAAAAAAGCCTTTGCAGGCCACTTACCTCTGCTTACCCTCTCCCTCCCCTTTGCAAAGCCCTAGACCCTGCTCTGCTACTGTATGATCGCAGGCAGACAGATTTATCTCTGGTTGTCTGTAAGTTCTCTAGCCCTGTCTTCTATAAGGAGATACAAGCACAGCTCAAAACACTTCTAACCAGGGTACAAGATTATCTTGTCAGAGCAGAAGACTCTCCTTGGGAGGGTTGGGGGGGGGGGGGAAGGGCTTTTGAAGAAGTACAATGCGAAATGCAAAGCTCTTCCACGTGCTTGGAGGACACCACCACCCAGGAGAACCTCCTGCTCCATGGCAGCCTTTACATTCCACTTTCCCAGCCTCTTCATCAGCAAACTCCTGCGGGAGCCACTCTGCTCTTTACTGCTACTATTTACCCATTCCTTGCCTCTACAGCCCATTCCCTGATGCCCAAAAGTAGCTATGGGGCTGGGAGCACCTGCCCACATCAGCTCTGGACCCACCTCTGTCCCACCACCCGCAGCCCCAAAAGCTCTGTTTTTCAGAGGAAGATGCCTCAGGGGATGGAGTGGGGATGGAGCACAAAGCAGCCACCGCTGATAAAAGCATTACCAGTTCTTGTAGTGTCTGATAGTTATCCTAGAACTTCAGCTTCAACAAATCATTTCATTTAAAAAAAACCAAACAAAAACCGAAAAAAGCCCCAAACTCACAACAAACACAACAAACAACTTTAATTGTTGAAAAACAGTCTGATGACATGATGACATCCAAGTTTCCCCTAAACCAAGTTACCATGTTATTCACAGAATCACCTAGGTTGGAACGAACCTTTTTAAATCATCTAGTCCAACCAATGAAAAAAACCCCCAACTAATGAAAAAATAATCCAAAAAACCAACAACAAAAACCCCACAAATGAACAAAAAACCACACACACCCCACACCACACCCAAAACACCACCAATCCACTACTAATCCATATCCCCAAGCACCATGTCAACTCATCTCTTGAAAACCTCCAGGGATGGTGCCTCAACCACCTCCCTGGGCAGTCCATTCCAAAGCCTGACAACCCTTGCAGTAAAGAAATATTTCCTAATATCCAACCTGAACCTCCCCTGGTGCAACTTGAAGCCATTACCCCTTGTCCTATCATCTGTGACCTGGGAGAAGAGACCGACCCCCACGTCTCTACACCCTCCTTTCAGGGAGTTGTAGAGAGCAAGAAGGTCTCTCCTCAGTCTCCTCTTCCCCAGACTGAACAACCCCAGCTCCCTCAGCCTCTCCTCATGGGACTTGTGCTCCAGACCCTTCACCAGTTTCATTGCCCTTCTCTGGGCCCGCTCCAGGCCCTCAATGTCTTTCTTGTGGTAGGGGGTCCAAAACTGGACACAGTACTCGAGGTGGGGTCTCACCACAAGGGCTTTTATACACAGACATTTTTCATACAAACTCTCTTTGGATACTCTGCTCTCCGTTCATTCAGAGGTGATGTGGGTTTGGGACAGGAGGAAAGAATCCCTCAGGAAGAAAAACTGGTTTTTACATGTGAAATCCCTCCTGTGTAAGACGTCATGTACATTTGCTCCAGTTTTATTACACAGGAGCATATACATTGGACTTCGCCTGAAACTTGGAAGAACTTTAAGGAAAACCATGTTAAAAATTGCTTGATTTCTTGAATTCAAAAATTTCTATGCTTTTGTGTCAAACCAAAATCCTCATCTGCAAAGTTGGTTTTTTTTTTTTTTTTTTTTTTTCTCTGTTGGACTCTGATATTTCAAATAATAATCCTGAATTAGTAAGGACAAAACAGAACGTTTCATACAGGCAGCATCCTGCAGCATCCCACATTTCAGAACGCTGGCTATGTATAGAGAGTGACTTCTTTCAGGTGCAAAGTTTCCTTCCCCCAAATCCCTCTAAACAGTGACAGATTTGCACTCCTTAGCCCAGTTCGGATCAAATAAGGCTGAAACCAGAGGTCCTCCAAACCAGAGGGAAAAGGAGACATCTGCAATTCATTCTGCAGTGTTCACTGCAATCAATTCAGGATGGAGATAGATGGTGAAATAATGGTCTAGTCCTAATCCATACACACAACCCTCTGGTGCAGCGAGAGACTTAGAATAAATTCAGAAAATATGTTTCAAGTATGGAGAGGTCTATTGCATTTGCTTTAGATTATATTTATTATTTAAAAAAAACAACAACTAACATTTTGAATTATACATTCTTGAATCTCTTTTACAGCATAGAGTGAAGAACTGTGATTTTACCACAGAAGTATTTTCTCCGTTTTGAATTAAAGAATGTTGTAAAACCGACTTTAAATTATGATATTTCTTCTGTGGATTTCTTGGTTCATGAAACTATACTGTTCTTGTCCTTCATTCAGTTTTTATGGTAGGAGTTCTTTTTATCACTATATTTAGCTGTTAGGTGAACACTGATATTTACTGTAAACATAGCCAGCTTCTGAAGACAAATAGGGAAGAGACAAAGTAAAGTATGCAGGAGCAGGAGAAAAGAGAGATGTTCCTGTGTTCAAACTGATTTACTTCCTGCATCCTAAAAGATTTAGTCCATTTTTAAAACAAGGCGGTCTTTCATATATGGCAACATTTCAGCTCACGTGGCACCCTTCCAAGTCTAACACATCAAGGAAAGCTGGTGTATGGAACAAAATATGGAATATATAAATACTTTACTGATACCATTTCAATAGCTAATTCAATGTCAAGCATTTCTAGGAGTGGTGTGTTTTCAATTTCCTTTTTTAAATGAAAAAAAGTATGGTATAATACGCTGTGGCATTTATTTTACTTTTAGTTAGTGCAAACAGTTCCAGATGTATATCCATGAAAGATTCTTAAAAGACGCTCTATATTGATTGGACAGTGCTTACTACTTCTGTGCCAACACGTTAAAAATAAAAATAAAAACTGCCAAATTAAGAGAGGCCATTGTCTTGTTTCCTTTGAACTCACCGAAAGTACAAACCCTGCAGATGACACACAGGATTAGAACCCGCCCCCGCCACCCAAACTATATGAATTGAGACCTAAATCTGCAGGATGTAATGCTGATGATGGCTATCTAGGTGGCATTGGACTAATTTTGATTATATTCAGGGGGATAGCGTAGAATTTGTAGGCAGGTAACTACAGGTTGTGAGTCACAATAGTGACGAACTTGGAGACTGAAACCCAAAAGTCCACCTAAGAGGACAAATTACTTAGATCTTCCATCCATAATGCTCTCACGCTACAGTCAGTAAAAAACCTTCCTTGAACCCAGTAAAGAACCCAGGGAAAGAACCTTGGAGGGTTGGACTAGATGATCTCCAGAAGTCCCTTCCAACCCCATATCACTGTTACAGGGCAGTGTTTGTGGAGACCCACAACTCCTGACCCTGGGACCTGCCACTCCACAGAGCAGGACAACATTACAAGGTACCTGCCTTGGTTGAAAAGGATGTGTTCAAGAATGCAGGGTGCACTGCACACCTGGGAAAAGCTGGAAGTCCTATGATGCAGCCATCAAACATGGTATTTGGACCTCTCCACTGCAGACCCTCTCCCAGCCAAGCCAGCCTGGGACTTGCTTGAGACTGGTCCAGTCTTCATTCCATTTGTCTCTTGGCGCTTTTGACTTTCGCTTAATGAATAAACAAGGACCTAAACACAGTGGAGGTTTTTGTGCTATAAACAGCTGATCGCAGACAGGCACGATATAGACACAACTTTCCGTCAGCACCAGATGCGGTCACATTAATGGCCTAGAAAGAAAACATCACCCAGTTTCCAGTTCCCCAGTGGAGAACTTTTACTCCCTAGGTGACTTGCAGACGGGCAGTATCAGAAAACAGCTCAGATGCTCAGACTTTTGTCA
>JAOQGH010000012.1:127817451-127834348 GCA_025769975.1 Gallinago jamesoni
GTGGAGAACTTTTACTCCCTAGGTGACTTGCAGACGGGCAGTATCAGAAAACAGCTCAGATGCTCAGACTTTTGTCACAAAACATTACCCCTGCAAGCTTTATCCAGCAGGAATAAGGATGCATGTGGGGCAGATGTGCACAGAACATTTTTGAAGATGACCTAACATTTCATTGTCTTTTTTGCACGTTGGGTATGAAGCCCACATACCAAAGATGACCCTTTTGCAAGAGCAGTATCGCAACTTTGCTGCAGTCTTATCGTGGTTCCCCTCTGCTCAGCTAGTTGAATGTTTCATATCACCAGCTATTCTTGAGAATAAATGAAAGCACGCTCAGTTTACACATTTCTTCTCACTTAATATGCGGGAGCTAGAAGAAATTCTGCATCCTGGGAGTTCATTAAAGTTATCTCTGGCTAGGTTATCAGAGCTTTCTTCAGATGTCCTAAAAAAAAAAAAGGCCTCGAGAATAATGCAATCTCCACTCAGTCTCCCAAAAGCTGAAAGGGATTTTTCTGCTACTCTTTTCCTGCTTTCAGTAGGAAAAGCTTGTGGGTGAAATAAACTGGCTGAATGACAGACAACGCTTTGCGTCACGTTCTTCATCCCTAATGGTAGTACCTTGACCGGTCCTACCATCGTGCCAACCAACTGAAAAGTCAGAAGCACTCTCCTTCCTCCCAGTTCTCTAGGGTGAGAGGTGCTGACTGGCAAAAAACCACGTCCCACGCTCGTGGCTTAGCAGCTGAAGGCCAGATAGTTACACGTATTATAAAATAAGCAATGCGTGAGTTCAGTATCAGAGTTGAGAAAAAAATGTTATGGCTTGGCCATATTATTTTTCTCCTGAAGGAAATAAACTTGTCTTACCACATAATTTATTTTTAAAAAAGAGGGGAGGAAAAATAGAAAAATAATCTTTTTCCTCTCATTTAACAATCTGACATGTTTTGACAGTTTTAAAACTATCATAAACTCAGTTATTTAATAATTAAAAACTGACTCCTGTCAGAACTCCACCTGCTTTCTTTAAACGCCTCTTTTCTCTTTCCCTTTCCTGGCTTTTCAAATTTTACCATGTAAAATCCCTTGAACAACCAACGCAACACAGGGAAGAAGAATACCTTCTAGATCTAGATCTACTACCACCATAACTGTTTATGAAATACTTTAGCAAGAACAGACAAGCAAAATAAGGGGAAAATTGTGACAACTGTTCCAAGTTTCCATAAGATCCCAGAAAGTAAGTTCTACAAGTTCCCTTGTCATGGCTGAATATATACCAGTTGGCCTGTAATGAAGGTGAAGACAATGTGGATTTATTCTAAATATCCCACCAAGCACCATGAAAATGCCTCTATGGCATTGCAATAAGCAAATGGTCCCACAATCATTATTGAAATACTATTTTCCTGTTTACATTGTTTCCTGGGTCTTTTCTACTTCATTTTGTTCACCAGCTAAGAACAAAAGTAACAACTGTGTGTTTTGAGTGGTTTTCTTTCATGTCACAGGAACCATTACTGCTATTCCAAAACCACGTTCATTGAAGGTGGAGACCCAAGTGAAGTGAAGAAGAGGTGCCCACTGCCTCCAGCACGAAGAACTGAAGAATAATCAGAACAACCCATGTCCAAACCCACTCCCTGGCCTCCTCTACAAGCTATGGAGGTGACAACCCCTCCACATTAGCAATCATTCCCTTTGCTTCTCTTCTATTTAGGGAGGAAACCACTGGGGTGTCTTTGGACGTGGCTTCCCAAAGGCTCACCCAACCAGTAAATTCGCATTCTTTTTCTACGATCTCCTCTGGAAGACATACCTTTCTTAGGATTGTCTGTTACTTGATAAACTATAGATGGAATTACACTCATACCCAAGAAAATCAAATACCATCAGCATCAGATTGGTATTGTTTGTATGCTCTCATGTACTCAACTGCACATAGCACATCTTCTTCCCACCAGCAGTAAGAACATTTTCTATCCCAATGCCAATTAAAATTTCCAAACTTGCTCTCCAGAAGCATATTTATGTTTTCAATGCAAAGTTTGTATGGCCCTAAATAAACAGTAAACAGTTTCTTACATGCAGCTAAAAGTCTGAAGCAAAATGAATATGAACTCCTTTAATTTTAATGCACTTACACGATGTAAAGTATAGCTCATCCCATTTTAGAAAAGTCCTAAGAGAATACTGATACCAGTATTTCATTAGATTTAATTAGAATTGAAGTCGCCAATATAGACTAGATAAAATAATCTACAATAACTTACTTAGATTCAGAGCAACTTTAGGTATTAAAATACTCTGCCAGCAAAAACGTTATTATGGCTGTACTTTTAAAAGGCATTGTTTATATTTATAAAATACGCCAGAAGTCCTTCAGGCTCAATATGAATCAAATATAGGTGTAGAAGGTGATATTTTCCACGGTTATACATCTGAAAAGATGACATAGGGATCACCGAGGAGGCAATGGATATACATCTGGGCTTTGCTTGGTTTTAAACTGTGGGATTCGTCACCGACAAGTCCAGATCCTCTACGGTGTGGAGTGGCGTTGGCCAGTCTGGGCCAGTCTGCTCCTCACCCAATGTATCAAGAACCCAGTTCCTCCCTCTGGTATATCAAATGATGAAAAGTAAGTCCTGTGAGGTCAAATGACTCCCTCCCAGCAGCAAATCCCACCCCAGTCTAAGGAAGGCTGCTAATTTCTCCCATCTGATGCAGACAGCTACATTAGCAGACTAGACTCCCCATATAATTGGTGAAAAGAGTTAGAGCTTTTAAATTTATTAATTCCTTGGGCTGCTAAGCCAGATGGTATAAATATTCCTGTACAGGTCCAGGTCCTTTGCCTCGGGAGAACCAGGGGCATCCAGAGAGCTCTGGCAGGGTGGCTGGTGTGCTCCTCAGTTGCCAGGCATGCCAACTCCTTGGTTGCCAGCCAGCCAGCCAGCCAAGACAGGTATTAACCCCTCAATGAAAAATATGTACTGAAACCCATTTCCCCAGAAGCCCTCATCCAGGTGCTGCCACTTCTATTTACTTCCACCACCAGCGACAGACAGAGAAGTGGAACTCTAGGCTTTTCCCCCCATCTCAGTATTATACACTGACAATCTTCAAGTAGAGCAATTTATTACCCTAATCAGTACTTCGGCATTTGTCGAAATACAGACTATCATTTCACATCATCAGATGATGCCATTAAAGACATCTTGTGTTTACGTGAGTGACTGTCTAGACAGAGTGTGAGAAAATACTCATTATTAGTATGCTCCTCCTGGATGCTGTGTGTCACACCAACCACCTTTTATTTTGGGCACTGGATCGCACCTGAAAGCAGCAGTGGGGAGGTGGGAAAGGGAAAGAGACTCTCTGAATCTTCACGTGAAATTAAGACCCTCCATCTCAAATACTTTCACAGATGAGGTAATATTACTTACTGACAAATAAGCTCACAGGCAAAACGAATGTCACCGTTAGCAAAAAGCAAAAGCATATATAATACACAACTACACAACTAGTCAGTTGTGTGGCCCAATATATCACATGCATACTTAAATATTAATGTGAGATGATATAAGCATGTAAAAGGAAGAGGAAAAGGAAAAAACTTGTGTAATGTTACGTAAAAGCAGAATAACAAATGGAAAACCAGACTAAGGAATATAAAACCAGACTAAACCCCCTCCTGAAACCAGTGAATTCACAGAAATTCACAAGGGCACAGAAATCAGGTCGGCTCACTCAGGAAGAGAGGTGCTGGGTTGGTCCCCAGCCCCAGAAACACTCAGGAATACGTGCTTAACTACTGGATCCTGAAAACAGCTGTAGGTAAACTAATGAGACCACTCACAGGGCACCCAATTACACGGAACGTTTCTAGACCTTAAAGCATCACAGCAGTCTTAGTCTTGCACAATAAAACTTAAAACTTCCTGCTTTTAAAGTATCTTCCTTTTGTTTTGAATTTTGAGTATCAGACAAAAACGACACCAAAAAAACCCTCCCATAACAGCTGAAGCCTGAATCGAAAAAAATCAGCAATTACAGAAACTACAGAAAATATAAGCAAACTATTAGAACAATTTTAGGTATCGCAGAATTGCCATGCTTGACAATTGTACGTATGTATTCTCTCCTCCCCACCCCAATGCTGAAAACCAAAGGGGTTTATATTTACAGAAACTCATTTTCACCGAGCCATCTAAACCAGTTTTTCCAACACGGTAACTTAATATTGACCTACGTGGATCCCTACGGCTTCCGTGGTTTTATTCTATACATATGCATATATGTGTGCACACGCACCCATACACATCAGGTGTGTGACACCTAGACCCACATACACGTCAACTTCTACTTATTTGATTTCGTATATAAAAATACTTACTGTGATTTTCTTTTTTTTTTTCATTATGCTTTCGAAAACTGTAAGAAAGACATACTCTTCAACTCCGCTGAAGGCTCCCTTAAATGGGAGGGGAAACTGCAGGGCGAGAAGTCAGAGACCAGAGAGAAACCACTCAATGCTCCAAGTGCAAGAGAAATATTGACAAAGTAAAGAAGGCTGATGCGTTTGAACTCTGAATGTTCAACGTGGACGCGCTTAACCCTTGGTAATACAGCATGTTTTCTTGTACATGAAAAGAATCTCATGAAAAGCAGATTTAACTCTCTCCGTGCTACGGAAACACTCTAGATTTGGCTTTAGGTCTACTTGGATACACACACTTTGCTTCCCTGAGAAGTGGATTTACCAGCAGAGGAGACCTTTTTATGAGAAAGGGAAGACTATTCAACAGGAGGCAAGAAACCTTGCAGCAGGGCAGGGGGTGGTTGAGGGGGCAGCCCCTTCCCCATGAGGTGGGAACAGCCCCAGGGTGCACCTTCAGTGTTGGCAGGTGGGACCAGAACGTCCAATAAAAGGGTAGGTGGTGAGAATCATAGCCCGGCTGGGAGCACGCCGTGGTGGAACAGGCGCTGGGAATTTTTTCCAGGTGACTGCTGACCACCAGAGGGAGCCGATATTGTGCAGCCGCACCGGGAAAAACTCCCTTTCCCTGCGGAAAATTCAAAATCAATGGCCTGGCACTCGCAAAGTGAAAGGAAGATGCTTTAAGGAAAGTTCCTTCCAACATTTAAAGTTCACCTCAGCTGTGTGATATGAGTGAAAGCTTATGATACCGTGCGTGTACATCACTACGTACTATATTGTTCCCACAGTGTGAAACATTAATTATTTGTCTCTAAATTTTGACTATAAGCATCCCTTCCTCAAAAGAGTAACTCGACAGAAGAGAGTTTTCAATGCCTCCTACTGTCACTTATCTACCCCACCCAAGCAAGTCAGATGTTCCCCACTCCCTGCACCCAACCTTAACATACACACACACACCCCCCCAAATCCTGTTTTGGAGATGGTTTTTTAATATGAAATACTCAAAAAGTAAAATTGAGTTTCACTTTTGCACCATTACAACCACGTGATGATGCGCGAATTTGCCCACCAAAATTTAACGCCATTTATTTTTTGGACCAAAAAGCAGAGAACCAGACCAAAAAGTGAGTTTTTCTTCACACCTATAATCAGTCAAAGATCAAATGGCAAGCAGGGCAAAAATTGGAGAAAGAAAAAAAACAACAATAAAGCAGCTCACACAGATCTAGCTCATGCAGACCTTCCCTAAACACCCTTCTGGCATCACATACATATTACGAAAGTTAAGTCACAATGGCAGAGACAATTCAAAAGCATAGAGAGGATAGTGACTGCACTGGGACCTCCTGTGAGGACGTGTTTCTTTATGGTCTTCACTTGGAATAGGAGATGTAAAACACATCATTTTGTTGTCTGGTAGGCTTTAAGTTGCTTGGGACATGAAGAAATAAAGAACTGCTGAATTGCAACAACTATCCAAAGCAAACTCTGGAATTATGAAAGGAAAATTAAAAGAGGGGGGAAACAGGAGTACCTGGATGAAATGCTAAACAGTTAACAAGAATAATTGTCCCCAAATGATTTCCTATCCATTATCTTTTTCATAATTATTGCAACAGAGCAAGTAGCTTCAGTAGCTGTGCATATAAATGACCTATTAGAAACTTAACAGGTCATTTCCAAAGGTGATTATGAGTGCTGACTTACAGAGCTACCCAGTTTTGCACATAATTCTGTTCAATGCCAACAATCTGCACAAAATTAAGATAAAAATGTGTTTCCACAAGACTAAGTGGAAATAAATTTTCAGAAACTAAAAGCATGGCTTCAGAAGTTACAAGGTGGTGAACACCGATGAATCAAGTGTAGTCATTTTCATAACTGAAATGTTAAAAAATTTGCTTTTGCCTGTCTCTGGTGGGAGAGAATGGAAACAAGAGGAGGCAGTAATTATATGTTAGAGCTTTTATGATGCCACATGCTATAATTAAATGATGATGAGTGTAACAGCAAAAAAGTCTAAGGTTAGATAGAAGGGGTAAGAAACATAGTAGGTTATCAGAGTGGACATCTGCTAAAGATCACAGTATGAACAGCAGAAACATGTGAGTAGATAAAGACACCTCAAGCAACTCTTGCAACAAGAGGATGCTCTTCACCACCAGAATTCTCATTTATTACGACAGTCCTTACTGGGCCTGTTTCTTAATGGGTAGCTGCTTGTGCTTTCACTATAAGTGAACACACAATAGGTTTTGTATAAGAAAATATTAGAAAGTGATTCAGAACCAACATTTAAGGAGAGCAATAAAGGACAGGAGCGTAGACGTGCAGCCTCCTCAGTTGCTGAGGTTGTTGAGAAGCAGTAGGAGACACAGAAGCAGATCCTGGCACTCCCACTGTGAATGGCTTGGGCATGTTGTAAAGAAGTTAACTGAGCAAACCAGAATATGTTCACCTAAAATGTGCAGGGGGAAAAAAGGTATAAGCAAGCATATCAAGCTACATTAACCAGGGGAAACAAAAGGAAAACCTGCTTTCATTTCTATCAAATAGATAAATGAAAAAAAAACAACAAAACAAAACTATAAAAATCTTTTATCTTAATTGAAACAAACAAAGATTGTGACAACTTACAAATAGCTACAATATTGACATTGCTTGGGTTTAAGCATGTCTCAATGGATGAGAAAGAAGCGGGCGAAGGGAGAACCAAACTTGGACACACAAATAAAACCTGATTCTGGAAACATATATGTGATTTTTTACAGGAAGGGGTGAAACAGAAAATGGAATTCTAATACTGATTGTTCTTCCCTCACTTTCTCTTCTAGCATGAAAAGAAGAGGTGAAACAAATGCATGGAGGCACTATTACACCATTTAGCCTGGGATCTCAGGAGTCTCTCCACATACCCTCCTTTCCTCCAGCGACCCCAAACCCTGCCAAGAATGGGGACAAGAATCTGTATGACCTTGGATCTGCCAAGCAGAATTCTCATTTATTACTACCCCACTTCTTTTGTGGTTTTTTTTCCTTATTGTTTAAAAAAAAAAAAAAATCTTTTTCCTTCTTTTTTATTTTACCATCTCAAATGTAGACTTCGAACACATGCTCTGCATCATGTTTTGTCATACTGGAATAATTCCTTGAAAACGCTGAACTTCACTTGTGGTTATTTATCTAAAGGCTTTGTTTTCTTTTAAACTGTGTGGATTTTGTCAGACTGTATTTCTGATAACTAAACTCCCAAGCCTCAAACCTGCCGTCCCAAAAGAAGCTGATGCAAAGGAGTCCAAGCAGAGTTTACTGTCGGTATGTTACGAGAGTAAAATGATAAATCTCTGTACTGAACGCCAGCTGCTTCATTCTTAACTCTGGTGTGTCGTCGTCCCCCCCCTCCTCCTTTTCTTTTACATCCTAGCTAGCATACAGCTGTAATAAATGTGGCTCTTCTCACAAGCCATGCAGATGTTAACAGTTCTGTAGGACATCAAGAAACATTTCAAGAATCTTGTAAGCGCTGACTAAACTTGCTTGAATTACCCACACTACCTCCTCCACATTCCTATTCAGTAACATTAGCCTTCCTGAATGTATTAAGGAAAAAAAAATAATTAGCATTTAAGCCAAGACATTAATATCTAGGTCTAAATGCACTTATCAGTAAACAAGAAATGTTCTTAAGCCATCAGACAACAGATACTCAGATAGTGAACCAAAAGAAGTCAATTTATTCTTTGTCAAGATGACTAATGCATTTTTCATTTCTTATCTATGCAAGAGTGGCTAAATGACTATCTGAAAATATGTATTTACAGAAGTCACGGCTGGATGTATTTGAAAGAAAGGATCAGAACTACAGCAAGATCTTTTCTTTTCTAGTAATCAAGTGGATTAATACCAAATTAGAGTGAAGGAGTTCAAAGTGCTACCTAGTACATTTTTATTAAAGTTATATTAGCATGACAGTCATATGCATTAAAGATTAAGCTAAAGCCTCAAACCACAGTCGGTTCTGGGCAGGAGCAAGAGTCCAGCTGTGCAGGTAGAGGACGAGATACTAAATGCATTCATTAAGAGGGTCTGTCCTAGAGAAACTGTTTTTAATAATCTTCCCTCTTCCAGCAGTAAGCATAGTCTCCTTCTCAGGGTAGGACTTTTGAAACACGTGAAGCTGTTTAGAAGCAGAGTCACCAACAAAGGACAAATGTGATGAGTACTGGTGTATTACTCCAGACACTCAAAAATCCCACATCAAATACCCTCCCCCCTGGATGTAAACTTCACACTTTCAAAACGTTGCTGGAAGGAGTGCTGCAGAGCGATTCACAGCACTGAGCCATAAAAGGATCACAATCTTTGACAAGTTCAGAAACAAAATGTGCAGTCGAGAGTTTCTACTGTAGTTTCAAGATTGTCTCCAGTCAAGTGTCAATCTCTGCAGAGTTTCAAAGAGGACAGGGGAGGGAGAAATAAAACGAACATATCAGTACAGTTCCTGCAAGGGATCGATAAAAAGACCTCACTCCTACAAAGACTTAGATACCTGCTCAACTTCAGATACTTACCCTATTATGGTACCACACTTGAAATTAAAATCAAGCCTTTGAAGAGCCAGAGCTCAAATAATTTACCATGAAATGCAGAATTCAGGGTATTGTTTGTTCTTTAATGTAGCAATACAGGAAATCTGAATATAAAGCAGAATTGCAATGTGCTATTTTTTTAAATGCTTCATGACACTGCTTTTAGAGTAATTTCATCAAAATGGCATAAAATGTGCATTTAAGCATTTCGAGATAAGCAAAAAGACAATAGACTACAAGCTTAAAAAGAAGTTAATGTAATATTAACAGAAGCTATGTAATTAGCTAGTCCAAAACCTCAACCTGTCTTTTTTGCTTCCCCGAACAAAAACAAATTGCGAGGCGAGAGCAGGAAGAATAAAACTAAAAAAAAAAAAAAAAAGAATAAAAATAAAAAGAGAGGGGAAAGAAAACCTCCAGGAGCCAGAGTCCCTCACTGCTGTTATTCCTTGGTGAGCGGAAACGCTCAGTTCAGTGGTGGCTTTGGAGGCATAAACATCATTGAAATTCAAAGGCAGCTCCGAGAAAGAGGACGCCTCGATTGGTATGCAAGTGGTGTCTTCTCGCCCTGAATACATTATGAACTTGCAGCATGCTAATATGCCATGCTATCATAAGCACCAGATGGAACAGTAGGCAGTATATGTCCCATCAAACCTCAGGAAGATGTATTAATGTTCCTGCTCTTTTTTTTTTCTCTCCCCCCCCCTCCCCTCCCCTCCCCTCCCCTCCCCTCCCTCCTTGCCTACTACAACCCTTCAGCTGTGTCCCTAGACTGGCACATTTCTCAGCATCAGTCACCTGCTCCTGCAGCACAGTTCTCCAGGGTTGCCTCATCTTCACCAGGTGGTGCCACGCATCTTTTCAATCTTTTTTTTTTTATCGCGGAAGGTAAAGGCCACAAGCCGTGTCAGGCTGTGCTTACTGAAGGGTACCGAGTACAAAAGATAACATCATGAGATAAATGATAGATGAAGGAAGGACTTTGGGTTTCAAAGCTAGCACAATTGTTTTAAATTGTGTCTCTAAGGAGCGCGGCACAAATTTCCCCCTCAGTCCTTTTGGCAAATGAAGAATTGGGGAGCAAGCGCTGAAGGATAAGATTTTCTGTGTAACCAAATAAAGCAGAGGAAACTGGACTAAAGATCTTTGAACTTAATTTCTCTTTTTTTTATCCCTCCAGAGAAGACATACACAATTCAACAGCCGTGTATAGGGGAGAGGGCAGGGTTTAATTTTTAATCAGAGTATGAAAATGGCACACAGGCACATTCTTTCACAGGATTCTGTTTGTTTCGTTGCCTTTTTGTTTTTTAATTAGAGAAATGACATTCTTCGACTTTTCTGATTAAAGAATTACTTGGACCTGTATCTCTGATTCTAGAGAAGTGCAATCTTTTAATACTGTTTTGCATCATTAATGAATTCAGTCCCTAGCAGGGACTGAATTATGACCAAAGAGAAGTGCAATCTAGTATTCCGTATGAAAGTATGTGCATGTGTATACAAGACTAAACCACAGATGTATCACCTGATTTGTCCCTATCTATTCATAGAAATATGCCTCCCATTGACATATAGGGTTTGCAGGAGATTTTATTTTCTTTTTTTTTTTTTTTTCTCCTACTGGGCCCTTCAAAAGATAAAATGAAGCCTTCAAGACTGAAAATTGAAGAGTCTGTGCATTCAAACCACAAGTAAGACAGACCTGAGATGGCTGAAGAAAAGCCAATCAGCTTTTTTGCATTCAAAGCTTTAACGTTCAAGTGTTTTTAAACACGTTTGTTTTTCAGAAAGAAATCACATCAGTAAACATTTTGCTAATTTCCTATATTTTAGAAACCACCTGCTGATTTACAAACAGCTCTCACCATGCATGTAAATCTATTCTTTTCCTGACAACATCAGCCTTCTCAGAAATCCAGTCTAATTCTGCAAGATGGTGAGTATTCACAACTCACACAAACCCTGGGAATTAACATTGCTCAAAAACTCACACGAGCTAGTGACACAAGTTATCTGCTGCATGTGTAAGAAGGATTCTTCCCAAATATTACAAGTCTGGTTGACAGGGATTCTCTCCTTCCCCCTCCCCAGTCCTAACTAAAATTACCTTTTTCTCTCAAACAAAGCACTTTGCAACTGTTACTCACAAATAACAGGCATTATTCCAGCATCTATTAAATCTAGATAGACTCTAATGCAAGGATGTCTTAGGGACCGAGTCAGAAATCAGACCAATTTTTTTTCTTTTTCTCTTCCTACTGAATATTGGGGGGCTTCTTTTGTTTCTTAATATATAGCCTTTAAGGGTAATTTGCTAGATTATGATTTGCACTGTGCAAATAAGTCTATTTAAGTCCTTTATCCTGCATTATAAAGTAATTTCTGACACCTAAACAGCACTCAATTTAATTACAACATACTGAAACGGTACAGCTGATTCCCAAAGGAACCTGTTTGGATCAGAAGATGAGGATATATGCTAGCTACTGATCATCTTTCAACATCAGACCTGCAATCACCTATTCTAAATAACAGTATCAGGACATCTGCATCATCATATTATTTTGTGGCAAAAATCCCTCCAAAACCTAGCAATTGCATGCAGCGATGTGTGCATATCCCAGAGGTGCAAGCAGATGTATTTAAAAACCAGTAGCTTTACTGTAATGACCAAAAGAGAAAAAAAAAAAAAAAAAGGCTTTGATTTTGGTTTAGCATCAATTTCTGCCACAGAATCCCCATTGGGTAATTCATCAAGGCATCTATTCTATATCTAGCATGGCAAGACAGCAGAGACGCTTACAGCCTCCAAGAAGAAAAACACTTGTGACAAAACTATTAAGAGTTTCTGGTGATTTCACTGAATTTCACTGAATTTTTTAGGGTTGGAAGGGACCACAGAGATCATCTAGCCCAACTCCCCTGCTGAAGCAGGATTGCCTAGAGCATGTTGGAGCACGTTACTCAGGAGATAAAGTAATAGCCACTCATTCTTTCAAGACTGTCTTGAACCAATGCCCCAGACAAAATCGTGCCATCATCTTTGCCATATTTGTCAGGATGAAATCAAGGCAGCCTGATTTTCTGTATTCCTTCCAAGTTAATTCAGCAGCATCCACAAAGCTCCTTCTGAAAGAATATAGAAGTTATCTAAGGAAAGAGCGTCTCATTTCTCTTGTGGCTCTACAGAGGGATGCTGGTCGATACCTGAAATGTAGGTCGTATTTTTATCTTTGGAGCTTTTACAGACTCTGCAGAGTGGTTCAATCCAAAGCAGGATTTGCAATCCAAAGGAAGCCCAAACTCAAGAACTCTGTTTCTGCCAGCCTCAGAAGATGAAATACCATTGGCTTTACTTCCTCAAAATGAAAGAAATCAGAAATCACTACTCTACCAATTGACACATCAGAAGAAGAAGCCTGGCTGGTCAGCTGTCCTGAGAAGCACCCATGCAAGTCCATCCCTTGTTCCACAAGATGTGGTTCTGCCTACACAGAAGCATCTGAAGAGGGCAAAGAAAGACTGTAACATGGGGTCTCCCTCAGATGGCAAAGAACTTGCTATCCACGCTCTGAAGGCTCCGCTTTCCTACCAAGCTCTCCATGGAAGTCTCATGCACAGATCCAACTCCTGCAATAAGGAAGCAGCCTTCCTTCTTAAATATAGAAGTCCCAAATACAGATTTGCTTTGACAACCACAGAGAATAACGTAGAGAAAGATGTAAGGAAATTAACAAAAAGAAGAGCATTCTTCAAAATACTTTGAAAATTTAACGAGACAGCAATTTCCCAGAGAGGCCACTGTCTCGCTTCTCCCCCCTTTCCAAGGGGAAAATGAAGTGCCCACATTGACCATCAGGAATTCAGAAAAATAAAAATATGCCACTCATTATGGCATAGATCCCCTTTAAAAAGTGCAAAGGACCCTTTGTTTCCGAAGATGGAAGGCAGTCAAATGGTGATCTATGCGTAAAATAATCAAATATTGACCGTAATAAAGTAATTTAAATTACTTCCAAGATCTAACATGAATGAGATCGACCAAAGCCCTCTTTCTTTCAGAAGCCTGCAGTGAAACGATGCTGCAGTGCTGTGGAAGGATGAACTCAACAAATGTGGACCACTTCAATTCCAGAAACTGTGTTTTATCACTGCCCTCCCTCTGCCAGCGGAGAAACACAAACTAAAACCACCAAGTCCAGAGACACAGTGAACTCTGTTTCAAAACAGTTTCCGAGAAGAAAACTGATGACTTTCAAAGGTATTCAATGACAGTGCCATCTGACCTCACTGGACAGCTAATTATACCCTTTCTTTTACAGACATAACCAAGGCTGCTTTAATGAGCATCTTTCAGCTTTCTTTACTGTGTCAGTAACTCTCCATGTCCTTACGGTCTCCACATCCTTATGGTCACTCAGTATTTCTTGGTGTCTACTTTCAAAACTGATTCCTTCTCAAAAAGAACAACCTTACTGCATCCCTGGTTTTTTAAAGATCATTTTTGTACATCATAGTGCCTATAGTTTAAAAGTCAAAAATAATGTACCTTGCCTGGTTCCAAGCCAAAAGAAACAGTAAGACTGTCCACAGCAAATGACCTCTCCTAAACTTCAGTTAGCAAACTTTGTCCTAACCAGAATACAAGTAAGTGCATGCAAAGGTAGCAGATATAATTCTGCAATCAACAATTATGTAGTGAAATGGACTGGAAAAATAAAATTAAAACAATAAATGTTAATTTGTAATTGCTAACCACGAATGAAGTGGCTGGCTGGTACGCTGCAAGGCACAAAATCCTTAAAAAGGAAAAAAAAAAATTCTTAAAAATTCAAGGAATGATACAGGGAATTCACATATAGGAACGTCTATGGAGATGTCATTCATCTGGATTATAAAATAGCTACAATGAAAATTCAAGGCTGTGTACACATGCTTGTTGCCTTAAGCTTAAAAGGGCCACCATAATATATTTGGAAAGCAGAGTTTAGAAATCAAATTATGGCTGTATTTTCATATGATCCAAGTGCACACATTTTCCAAACTGTAATCTTGCGGCAGGAAGACTATTTGAGTCATGTGTGTTTGCATGACTCACAGAACACATATTAAGGAGACATCTGAAAGAAGGAAGGGGAAAAGCCCTGTATCACTAAACCAGGAGATTACTCCTTTAGCAGGATGTGGTTTCAACACAGGAGCAGAAGAAAACAAAAAAATAGCTCCAAGAATCAGAGAGGAAGGGGAGACTACAAGAATCTGGACCGGAGATGCACAGGAGGGCTCCCAAGGCTCAGAGGAGTGGTTTATAAGCACATAAAGAAAATTCCATTAAAGCATTAGAACTGAAAAGATACAAAGCTAAATTTTAGAGATGATTTCTGAATGATTTATAAAAGACAGAATAATGCATTAACCCCCAAAAGAGCCAAAACGTATCAGTAAGCTGGAAAGGACAATGGACTTTGAAAGGTAAAATATAGTCCTGCTTCTTGAATCATCATTTCAAACCTCGCTGGACGAGCAGTTAAGAATATACAAATCCCAGTTCCTCAAACCTCAATTCATTACAGCAACCCTCTTTTTTTTTTTTTCATCAAGAATGATATAGGCCTGATCCTACACCAGCTCTGCACAAACTTGCAGTATGCTTGAAGGATTACCAAAATACGTTTTTCTTCCTTATTCCTCAGCCTCTCCTCCAAGACATGACCACTACAGATTCCTTTCGCTCTTCTATTTCCATGCTTCTTTGGGTCCTTGTCACCTCGGTACTGTCAATATGCAAGAATGCCACCAAGCTTGTTAGAGACCACTTCTAAAGGGATGTCCACAACGAATGAGAACCATATGAGTGCTACTCTTAAAAATTGTCTCTACTGCTTGATGGTATTTCCTCTCAAACTTCAGGAAGTTCTCCTGCCACCTTTGACTTACACTTTGTACCCCTTTACAAGCATGGTTCTGTTTGCAGGCACTGTTCCAGGACTGAAATAGCTAACTGGATATCTGAAATTAATTCAGATGTGTGGATCCTACCAGGTAGCTATTCTTCATGGAAGTTTCCCAAGACTGCCAGATCCCAAGAGCAAGGAATTGAAATTGGGTTTATTTTTAAGCAGCAGAAACAAATGCACAACTCATTATGCAATATCATGGAAAAGCTCAAGTAAGGCTGTAGCTTCATGCCTCAGGAATTTGGGCAGGAGATTTTTAGAAGTTGGATCAGTTCGATGTCTCTTTTGACACTACAGCCCTAAACCAGCTGCAAGAACATTACTACCAGGTGGCGTGCTGCAGCACAGGGACAAAATCAAGTGAATCTCCAGTTGAAGTGGCTCCTCTTAAATCCAAAGGTCTCCAGCAATTTGTCTCAAGATCTTTACAATTAATGCTCACAAAGAGGCTACTTCTCCATACTCCGCCTATAACTGGCAGTAAAGGCGATATTACTAGTATTAAAAAAAAAATAATAATAAAATTTAAAAAAAAAAACCAACCACCCATCAGTGCAGAGAAATAAATTCAGCTTTAGTGTGTGGAAACAGAGGTCCATGAGCTACCATGGGAAGGAGGTGCAGCCCTTCCAGTCAGTACTGAACCTGACAATTCTGCTCCTCTACCGACACACAAAGTTCATTCTGCAAGTTACGGATCAAGTAACAGTTCCAGACCAGGTTCAATGAATAATTAACTTCAGGTGGCCAGAAGCTCAACGTGCTGAAATTTCCCCCCTGAAACACAACACAAAAGCCAGCGCCATGGACCGCTGTGCTCTCCCATGCCATGCACAGGCGTGAAGTACCTTGGACTGGGCATCGGAAACAGCTAATGGACCCAGCAGGAACAAAGAATCATCACACAGGCTGAAGGGACCTCAGGAGATCAGCTCGCCCGAGCCCTTCAGCCCCAAAGCGTGTGCAGTTAGATCAGGTTGTCAGGGGTTTGTCCAACAGGGCTCTTTCATGTCTCCAGTAACGGAGACATGAGTGACCTGACCATCAGACATAACGTCTGACCATCCTTAGGGTGAAGAGTTTTTTTTTCTTGTACCTACTTGGGTCCATTACTTGTTCCTGTTGCCTCTCATCACTTTGCACCTCTCTGAAGAGCTTGGCTCCATCCATCTTCTCTACACCCTCCCATTAGGTAGCTGTAGACAGCTCATGACAGAAAGGATGATATAAAATTAGTTATATTTAACTAGCAACTGCCTACAGCTCACCAACAGGGAAATACTGGAGACAGGATGCTTTACTCCTGCCTTTCAAGAGCCTTAGTAACTTGGAGACATAGGATCCACAGCACTACTCCCTCCTCCAGAAAAGATGTCCATATCTTCACCTCCAGAAGATTGGCAAGTAGAACTGGTTTGTGTAAGACACAGCTAGGCAAGACGGAAGAGGTGAGCTTTGATTTTATTCAAGTCTTTTGGGCGGAAGCCTCACTCTGGGAGTGAAAGACATGAATTCAAATCCTCCTCCTGCTTGCTCAAGCTCAGGTCCGTACCGTATTCCCTCGGTGGGTGGGGAAAGCTACCACTCGGCAGCGGATTAGTCCAGATGGGAGTCATCTCCATCACTCTTGTCCTACCCAAGGACTGAGCTGGAAAGAAGCTCAGGAGACACCAAGATCAACAGCAGCGAGGTGGAAGCGGCTCCTGCACCGGGGAGCCTGCTCTTCGTTTGGTGACTCTGGCGTACAAGAGGCAGGACAAACAGACGTACATGGCAAAATGCAACGTCCTGGAGAGATGGCTGAGCTCCTGGAGAATTGCACCAGTGACTATAGATAGCGTGGTACAGCACGGCAAGGGCTTCGCAGATGAACCGCGTGACTGTGGAGTTAGCAG
>JAOQGH010000012.1:127834448-127886705 GCA_025769975.1 Gallinago jamesoni
GCACCAGTGACTATAGATAGCGTGGTACAGCACGGCAAGGGCTTCGCAGATGAACCGCGTGACTGTGGAGTTAGCAGCCTTGCCAAGCCGCCCAACAAGGCTAGAGAGTGCTGGCATACAAGGATAAACCCAAGCACTGCTGTGCCTGATGGCTTTCCCAACTTATTCTCTACGTGCCCCAGTATCCCCGGCTCTGTGCTCCATTTTACACCACACCAAAAGTAAGCCTGTGCTTGTAGAAGAGTCCAACATTTCTAATGTTGGTCTAATTCTATGTCTAATTCTAATAAATACCTGTTGGGAATCCTCCGAGGCTTACCTACCAGATCAGACTCAGATACAGAAACGCCTCCATTCTGAAAAGCCACAGGGGTGAACTCAGCACTGGTCTGCTTAACCCTGTCGATACCGCACAGATGCAGCTCGACACGCTTGGGAAATTTTAAAGCTGTAACAGTGATGCACCTGGAATGAGAATTTTGGATTCGGAAGCAAGCTACTGCTTCAAGCACCGAAGCTGTCTTGTGCACTTAGCTTTAGTCTCTGACCTGGTAGCAAGAGATGAGACTTCAGCTGATTTTTTGGTACAGTTATCCTTGATGTACACGTTTGGAAGAAATAAGTATGCTGAAAAAAAAAAAACAAACCACCAAAAAAACCCCCAGAAAACCAGTACAGGTCCTTAAAAAGACTGGATTTCATGTCGTCTTCCACTCTGAGACGTATCAACTTCTCTATTCAGACTTTTCAAATTGGCACATCACACCAATTTAGCATTTATTTTACCCAAAACTGGTATTCAAGTCTTTCTTTTTTTAATTGCATATACACAGATCATATTGATTTGCAAGCTATGATGATCACCACTCCACAAAAAATTGTGTGGAGTCCAAAATCTTCAAATCAAGATATGATCAGTGCTAAACACCCTAAGCACACCAAGGAAGTTCAGTTCCTGAGAAACTGATTAGTTTGTTTATCTCCAGCTAAGGGTCCGAGTTCAAAAGCACTAAATCTTCACAGGAAAAGCGTTTGGGAATATGCTTAAAAATATATATGTTTTAACAGCTATTTCTGCAGCATGATCCGCATCCCATGGTTACTTTCCATACACATGTAGCAAGATGCCATTCACAACCCCACGGGCTGAAAATAAGAGCAATAATGTCATGCAGACTTTGGAATTTATTACTACCATAAAAGAAGAAGAAACTTTAATATTTCGAAAAGCAAGTCGCTACCCCTCCTCTCCCAAACTCTACAATATGTATCTGAAGAACCTAGTGACCTGCGGTCCTCTTAGGGAAAAAGCTTTTCACTCCTACCCGAATCCTAAAGAAGATAAAGTCATTATGTAGGATGACTGGAATAATGATGGAAGGTTAACACTCGGATTTAAGTACTTCCAGACACATTTTCCCCGTTTGGCAGAAAACTTGTTTTGTAAGACCCAGAGTTGTCCCAATCTAACAGCATAGCAACTGCAACTTAAACCAGAACAAGTCGGTTAATGGACTGCTAGGAGACTTTTGCTGTATAATGGCATTTAGATGCATGTATTTAAAAAACAGGTGGATAATCCAAATGTTCAGTTACTAGGACACTAACAGTTATGTCCATGGCAATTTTGTTTCTGTTCTTTAAACAAATCATCACTTGCAAGCACTAATGTTAAAACCAGAAAGCCAGTCTAGTACACAGTGGCTATAAATGCCAAATCAATTTTCAGCAGATAATAAAGTCCATGTTTTACAATCAGCAATGCACTGTTTTACTACCCAAAATGTAAGCTAATAATATATAGCTCTGCTAAATGGAAAATGCAGATATGCTGTTAAGAAACGGGCTGGCTGTGAGATGATGGATCATTTCTGCTGGGACCTTCTTAAAGCTATGTGCAAATGTTTTGAAAATATCACATGATGTGGCCATGTGTTAAAAATTACAGCCAGTTAAGTTCTCTGCTAAGAAAAATATGTGGGCAATTTATGAAATGCACTCCAGGATGGAGATATCTTAAGTAAAACCAGATTTTGAAAACAACCCCTTTTTTTTTTTTTTTGAAACATGAACTTAAAAAAAAAAAAAAGTCGCAGCCACATCTGGAGAGCAGAAGTAAAGAAAGGGTGGTCTGACCTAATACCAGGCCATCTTCTGAAAGAGCAGCATTATTTCTGGGCTACAATGACTGTGATCACTGATTGTCCTTTTAAGGAAACCATGCTGAATACTGCCATGGGCAATAATAAAGCATTTTGTAGGCCAACATCTGTTCTTTGAAAGTACTATAAAATGACTGATAGATTTGTAATGTTTCATAAATAAAGTCTGGGATAAACAGTTCTTCGAACCAAACCAAAACACATTCACAGCAATCAGCCAAGCCCGGTGTATGCAGGGTGTTGAGATTTGAACGCTCTCTTCCCCCGGCATCAATTATTTAGAGATGAGCACTTCCGAGAGTTCAGCCCGTAGAATGACAAAATGGTTAACTCGGTTACTGCGAGCTGCATGTTAACGGGACTGCCTTCCCGACGGCGACTTTCGGGACTGCCTTCCCGGGGACTTTCCTCCGGAGTCGCAGCAGCGCTCGAGCAGAAATCTGAATTGCTTTTCCAGCGTTTCTTTCATTAGCGAGCCCCGCTGCCGCCCTGGCAGGGGAGTGAGGAGGTGAGCGGCGAGTCGCAACAACTCCACCGGCACGACCGGTTCGTCTTTGAAGGGCAAATTTATTTTTTGTGTAAAAAGCGTTATCGCTCCACATAAACCAGAACCCGCCTTTACGACTTCCTGCCCTTTCCCCGAAAGAAGGGGGACTTCAGATGTCAGAACTACCCAAGGGATGGCTTCTGAAACCAAGGCTTCGCACATACACAAAAGGCACTGACATAATATCAGATTACGTAAAAATACACATCCTTTTAATCTCCTGTACATAATGTGCTTACTTTTAAAATACAAAATCTGCCCCAGATGGCTAATAATGCCCATTTGAAAAAAACCCAGCGCCACAATATTAAAGGGCTAAAATGTGCTGTGAACAGATTGAGAGGCAGTTCATCCTAGAGGAGAGTAAAAAAGTGCAGATGGGTGTCAAAAATAGCCAAGTGTCAGATCTGTTCAAGTATCTCCATTCTGGCACATGCTCCCAGTCACAGCTGTTAGTGTATTCTCTGTATCCAAGTGCAAGGTTTTCTAACACTCCGAGCTGACATTAAAACACACTTCTTGCTTGCTACTGCTTCAAGAGAATGCTGGAAATTAAAGATTTTATTTAACGGTAAAGCTTAAGGAGTATCGATAAGGGTATATATACATACTAGAGCGTAGCGCGTGCCATTTTGATTAAAGATGCATGAAATTTTAACCAGCAGGTAGATTAAGTAATTTAAATGCCAAAGGCTGACTAGGTTTTCAAAAAACCTCCACTCCGGGCATTCCAACACTGTTTGCCAACAGCCCCAAATAATGCACACAAGGATCAAAAACTGATCAGACTGTGTCTTTTCAGTACATTTAAATATCTTAATACAACACAGAAATAGTAAACCTCAGGAGGTTCACACACATATAAGGGAAACGTCAGTGCATTCAAATTATGCAGAAGGCGCAGTTTTCCAAATTAATGAATTACCATGCTATTTCTCAGGAAGACCACATTCCCAGGAATGTAACGCGTGCAGATCAAAATCTGACGTTTCAAGGGTTAAATTGACCTTTCCTAGTCCTCCGTTGTTATCTATGCAAATTAATTTGCCCATATTTCAAGCCTATAAATCCCTCTTAGCCTTGCGGCTTTGAGCAAACAGAGCCCACTTTTGGAGTTCCAACCGGCGGATGGGCAAACATACCGGCGGTAGGGTATGGCCGTGTACAGAAATCCTAAAAGGAAAACATTCCCCCAACAACTGGCAATACCTACATGCAACTGTGGTTGCAGCAAACTGGCAGATACTGTTTCAAAACACCATCTGGGAGGTGTACAGACTCTCTGTGATCAAGCGTAGCCTCTTCTGCCCGTCCTACCCAAATAATCCACAGGAACCAGCCAGCTGTAGGGATCTCTAGCCCTGTCTTTTTTTATCCAGAGACACAGGCTGCTATAATCAGGCACATGGCTCTCTTCAGTCCTTACCAAAGAGGGGGGGGGGGGGGGGGAGACACGACACAAACCCAAAAAAAACACACCAAATTCAATCCGCTCGCTCGTGGTCAAGCATCTCACAAAACCCCCCAGACAAATCACCCTGCAGAGAAGCACCGTTTTCGTTGGCAGTAACACTTATCAATTAGACAAGCGATCACGAGATCCAAGGATAATATTTTCCCGAGGAAACCGACCTATTCAAATTTCCAGCCCCACAGCAATTCCTCTAATTCAGCAGATTTCTTTTTTTTTTTTTTTTTTTTTATTGTTTTATTTTGAATCGACATATTTCAGTGATCTGCCTGGTGACAGTTAAGGACCACAATTTAAGGCAAGGCTGGAATAATTTGCTTTATAAATCTCCTTCACTTCCCTACCATAAACAGCTTTTCACAGAGATAATTTCAGCTGATGGGGTGAACGCTGCGAATGATCTCCACCGATCAAATGTTTGCAGATCCAAGGTACAGCTGACAGTCATGAAAGCCAGCCCGAAGCTGTATTTATTTCTCTTTGCTACGAATGATCCACACACACACACCGTGCACAGACACACACACCCCCCCCCGCACCCACAAAGCCGGTGACTTTCTGCTATTTCTACCCCTTTTTCATTGAAACATCCAGTCCTGCTGTAAGTATCATCTCTGGCAGTTCCCTCGCACAAATTCCCCTCCCCCCCCCAAAAAAAAAACATGTACACAACAGAATTAGCATCCACGATCCCTCCGTACCCGTATCAGCTTGCAAATCACCCTCTATATTAAAAGAGAAGAAAGAAAAGAAGAAAAAAGAAAAAAAAAGGGGGGGGAGGGAAAAAGGGAAAAAAATACTATCAGAAAAAACAATTAGCGTTTCCTCATTTAAAACGGAAAGAACTGCAATAATTTCAACTCACCAGGCATCCTTGGATAAAATATACCACACTGTAAATGGCTCTCTCCTAAAAGCAAGCTTATTTAGGGCTCAGTGCCTCCTGTTCTGGAATGAGCAGAGGGAAGCGAGGAGGGCCATCAGAACTGGCTGTGGCAGCGTAGCTGGAGGCAGGATGCTGGGCGCGTGCGTTTGCCAGGCAAAGACAGATGGAGAGCTGACACTCTGTATTGCACTTGGAGCAGAAATGTGAATGATGACAGGAGCACATGTGGCCTTGAACCCAGCCCTGTCTCTTCAGGCAGAACAATGACAGGGATGTGTGTGCAAATTATCACAACCCCGGCTCCCCTCAGCTGACTCCTTTTACTCTACCTTTCACACCAAGTTCCAGATGACCAAAGAATAGAAAGTAAAATGCAGAGTGATAAGCCAAACGCTGAATTATTCATAATTTTTTTTCCCCTCTTTAAAAGTTAACCCTTTCTGCTGCTGACAGCAATTAAAGAAAGAAGCGTCGCTTCGAATCAGCTCTCCTTCGAAAGTGGAAACAAATTCATTCTTTATTTTAACAGTCATAATTTTGCACTCCGTAGGACTACGTTTGTTTATTTAGCTGGAAATTCAAAACGTGCACGAGGATATACGGGAGGGTCCCCCCCTCCTCTTCCTCCCCTCCCCTCCCCACACTTTTGTCATTATTATGCTGTTTTACTATAGTGAGCGGAGTATCAAAATCACTCCCTTTCTCAGATTCTCAGTAGTATGTGTAAAATAGAACACACTTAGAAAGCAGACCACTTTTATTTTACTATACTGCTTTTAACCCCCTGGGATTCCTGCATTGATATGTTCCAAACATTTGCAGCTTACTCTCCTTTACCTTGCATGGTGATCCATGGGGGATGAAAACAAAATCTTCCCTGTAAAGCTTTTTCAAAAGCTAAACAATCATGTCCTCCCCAATTTCTGATTTTGCACACCCCTTAAATGTTTATCCTTCACGTGAATAACGTATGCCTGGCTAGGTTCAATGCACTCTTCCCTATTAAGCTTTAATGGACACCATGATACATAAAACTACAAGTCTTTGTTATAGTGCTTTATCTAAAGCTGGCTATTTTCTTCTCAGCAGTCCCTCTTTAGTCCTTTGTAAAACATCTTTGCCTCTTAGGAGAAACATACGCCTGACTCGCATGCCTTCTGTAGCACGTATAGCCTTGCACAAAATTCCAGGCATGAGGAAAAAATATCTTCTTTTTTTAAAACTCTCCTCCCGTTTAGCACTCCCAAAAGCTTCTCCTTTTAGGAACGAGTATCTATTTCTCCAGCGATTCGCGGGCAGGTCCTGGGTTTGGCTTTGCCTTTGCGTATACGTTTAAACCCATATAGAAAGGCAGAGATTCTAAGTCAGATCTTCAGGCCCTGCATCCTTCCCAGTAGAAGAGCCCCTCCTTTTGTACTTATTAATGCATCCCCCCCCCGATTTTACGTTATGCCACCTTCTGCCTCTGCTCCGCAGCAACAGCCCTGCTTTCAGGCCTTCCTCTTCCTTCCTCTGGCTGCCACAGAGCCCGATAAAGATCTATTTAGGAAAAGGACACACATGCGAAATTAAGCAAAAAATAACAACCCTTCCAATATCCGGCCTGAACTCATGAATATTTTGCACTTAAAGCAAATGCGTCACTTAATGTCCTGATATTTCCACAGTGATAGCTCAAGGCTATTTAAGTGCCACCCTTAAGCTTCACTTAAATAGGAGAGAGACTCCAAACGCAGAACTGGCAAATTCAAGACGATGAAAGAAGCGAAGGGAGCAGGTTCCCTCGCCCCAGTAAACACACCAGCACCAGCAAGACAACGCATCTGCTACTTGAGGCAGGTCTTTTTCTTCATCTTCAGGTATCTACTGCCATAAAGTTCTCTGTAATGGATTTTCGGAGTGTCGGAGAGCCCAAGAGAAACACCAAAATGTGAAAACATTTTCGTGACAGGGGGTGAGAGGGGGGAGCAGAGAGGGAAAGGGAGAGAGCAACAAGCAAAGTCTGCGCCACCCAGGCCTTTAAAGAACTCACCATTCTTTTTTTGTTTTATTATTCGACGCGCTAGTTAAAACCAGTCACTTAGTATTGTATTCGCTGTGTTGTTTTTCCTTTTTTTAATGCTGTACTCTACGTGAAAGGAAAAACATTTTCACAGTTGGAAATGCAACCTTTCATCAACAGAGATGCAGCCTGAATCGGCTTCAAGAGTGGAAAGTAACGTGTCAAAGGTATGACGCATTTTAATAAAACTGAACAATATCCCCTCTTAAAAGTAGGTCTTAATATCAGTACATTGTAAATCCACAGACCATGGCTCACAAAATTGAACTTCCATATGCTGTGTGATTATGCATCTTTTTTTTTTTTTTTTTTCTGTGTGTAAAAAGCCTTTTTAAGCTGTTATCTGACTACAGTAATTGCCATTTAAATTGATCCACGTCAACAAAACCTGGATCCCTGGAGATTCTCACCTAGAAGTCTGCTCGTGGAAGGGGCTAACAGAATGCCTGTGCATCTGAGACTACTTCAGCATTTTCTCAAGCAGCCAGCTGCATGAATAGTTTTCCCCCTCTCATTATTTAATACACTGAGGCAGGCTGCAACCCATTTGGCAGTCCTCCCTGAATAAATAAACTGTGGATATTTATTCGCCTTCCCCCACCCCACCCCCGTATTTCATGGAGTCCCTTCGAGCTTGCCCCTCACTGGTTTTGCACCAAGGTCTGAAATTTTAGCAGGCCAAGCAAAGGTGGACAGCCCGCTCCGGTCTTAAGACAGGAACGATTCTGCTGTACCGTAAGAGTCTATATTTTGTGTAATACCAACACGAAAGGGATACAAAGAGAGTGAAAAAATACAGAAGATAATCTTTGGCCAGTTCCTGGACGTTATGGTGAACACTAGGCTTCACCTTCCCAGGTGGGAATCAGCTCCTCCTCTGACAATCGTTCAAAACACTTTAGAAAATAACTGCATAGAATCCTCTACAAACCCTTGTTTTGAAAATGGGTAACGGTGGCCGAACAGCCTCCATATCCATATATTTGAAGGTGGAAAAAAAAAGAAGACTTTAATGCAGTGGGTGACAGAATGTGGCCAAGACATGGATCTGATGGGAAAGAGAAATTCCGAACATCACCATTTAAAAGCACAGAGATTGCCTTCTGCCCAAACCTAGCTTAATAACGGGGACTGGAAGTCCACTGAAACACATCTGTAGTTAATGAAAGCTCTCTATTAACAGTGAAGGAAGAATTTAACTCAAAGCTTTTCTGTAGGACTTCTCAACTTCCCGCTCTACTTATAGCAGACTGTTGTGATACATTGTGACTTCACACAGTGGGTATTAAGTGAGTTAATTCAAAGGAGCTGAAACCTCATTGATCCTAATTGAAAGCAATACACCCAACCAAATAGTTTTCTACCCCATCTGCTCTGGCCTGCCACCAGCTATTCAATACAAGAGAATTAATAGTTTCAGATATTCTAACCGACCCAATAAAAGCACTCATTTAAGCAGGACTGCATTAACAAAGTGAAAAACCAAGGGCAAAATGGGTTCAAATGGAGCATTTTACTCCTAGTTGGCTTTAACAAAGCTGAATAATGCTTATTCTGACTTTTTATGTGCAAGACTTGATAAACTGAATGAGAAGGCACTCAATGATCAGTCAACGAGCATTGATGAATGGTCATTAGGACCCCCCCAATCTCAGGGAAGGCCATTCCACAAAGTGGCACACCAGCTTGAAAGGGCGGACTCACTAATGTCCAGATTTCCCCGCTTGCTTGTTCCACTTTCACTTTCAGACCACTGGCCACCAAATGAGGCTGACATATTGGAAAATAATCTTTTATGGGCGAACGGTAAATAAAAATGGAGGCATTAGCTGGGCTTTCAAATTCAAATCTGCTAGTTTTGTCAGCCCCCAAACGTTTTGATTTTCCACCCAGCTGGAAGCTATTAGTGTTTTCTTAAGGCATCCCACTGACAGGGCAAACCCACCTAATGTGTGAGCTGTAGAGCTGATGGGGGGGGATGGGGGACGACCACTTCTGGATGCTTTCTGAAATTTATTCAGTTGACCGTCCAACCAAAGTACAGTAGCGAAGGCAACACGCCTTCAGGAGAAGCTCAATAATTTCTTGTTGCCCAGTAATTCCCATCGCCTTGTGCAACAGGAGTCCACCTAGGGACTCGCAATGGGTACCCTCAGCATAGCTTTTTCCATGGCATTGCACCTAGCCTCTGATGCCTTTCTTGCACCCCCACAAAAGAGTTCAAGCTATTCAAGAAAGGCACTTCTTTATAAACCTCTAATTCCTTGCTTGGAAACAGAATTAAAATATTCCAATAAGACATGTTCTTATCTGTTAGCAGTAGCCCTTAATGCACGCAACGCAAAACACTTGCCAGATAACACTAAACATTTCCCTGAGCATTTCCTTATTGGCAAGGCTTTGTGGACTTCTGGAAAAAAAAAAAAAAAAAAAAAAAAAGACAAATGGGACCCTTAAAGCATATGTAGCTCTGTGAAATGTGGACTAATTGAGATTACCTACACAAATACTCAATAGTTGAAAGCTAGAGTCACCAAGCTGGGAAGAAACTGTTCTTGGCTGTCTAAGAGGAGCTGTTTGTAATGTTACC
The DNA here is from genome assembly GCA_025769975.1 of Gallinago jamesoni. Classification (NCBI taxonomy): domain Eukaryota; kingdom Metazoa; phylum Chordata; class Aves; order Charadriiformes; family Scolopacidae; genus Gallinago; species Gallinago jamesoni. The sequence continues at coordinate 127,844,167 of JAOQGH010000012.1, forward strand.
TCTAGTAGTGGATTAAATTCATTGGAGGTGAGAGCATTCATCTCTTCTTTCAGTTAGGAAAACGTAAAAGTCATACTATTTCAGTGGGATAATCAGAAATTGGTCCTCAGAAGAGGATCTCAAATCCTCTGTTAAGAAAAATGCAACCTTGGCAATGGGTCAGACTTGGCAAACTAGACCACCTATTGCTTTTAGATCAAAAACAAACAAAAAAAAAATCATTCTTGTCAAGCATTGCTAGAAATCCCAGTGGTATTTCAGGTTTTAAAACAATGAAAACATCCATAAAGACCTATCGCAGAAGAAGAATAGTTACGCCAAAAATTGACTCAGAATGGGAGGGCCAACATGGGCTTCAGGTTTTAAAGAACACATGCTCTTTTAAAAGTAAAATGTGCATTTTAGTAAAAACACTCACACAGTCTAACTCACATACGTGTACCTAGCTTGGTGTCTATTTCTTTCACTTGATGTGGGCTAAACCAAGTTTTGCCTTGCGTTTTTTATTAAATACAGTATTTTCTATAGCGTGGGTAAAGTAAATTAGAATTGACCGTTAATTTCGATCATCATTCAGATTCAAGGGAAATTACCACACCATCCGAGCATGGACATCACTGAAGCACTTTAGAAAATTTGATATTGATTTGATATTATTTCTGAAAGGACACAAGAAAATACCAAAGATGCCATTTCACCGTCAGGAGAAAGAACTCATTCAGTGTGACCCAGAGAAGCCTGGACAAGAATATCTGCTCCTGCTGATCTAGGGTCATATTTTAAAATTCAAAAAGAAAAGGGAAGAAAAAAAAAAAAACCAAAAGGTTTCAAGCTATCAGTTGCTTTTTGACTTGAAGCTCGGGGTGTTTGTCCGTTTAACACGGGTAGGGAAACTCCTCCTGCTGTAGTATATTAACCCTAGTTTTGACCTCTAATCGATGTCTTTTCAATGCATAGGATTTTCATAATAAAGATAATGTGAGAGCATATTTGCGTGAAAGCGTATCCACCGCCAGCCATAAATCCGAGCCTCGCATCTTTCTTTGTAACATGTCAATATTTGTGACACTAACTAAACATATTTTATTCATTTGACAAGGACTGTTACGTTATATTGAAAACTTTTGTTTCGGTGTCACCACCTCCCCGTTTTGACTGATGGCGAGTTAGTTTTGTTAAAACGCACGGGGTGATAGCGTATGCTCCACTGAACTTTCCCTCCTCTCAGCACCAGAGACAAAAAAACCTGCAGCTCTGCTCTGTGCTGGCAGCCATCTGGCCGGCTTTCTCTCAATGCCTGCCCCACACCACACTGCAGGCAAAATTTCAGGGCTCTAGAGCTCTGTGGAGCTATTCATGACATACCAATTTCACATTTTCTGCTTGTACGCTTGCAACAATAAATGCTAATGAGGACTATGAATGACATTTTTAAAGACAATAAAAAGGTCTCCAAATCCCTTGCATATGGAGACACTATTTTCTAAACTTCACCTTCTGTTAGGGAGCCATTACACTCTAAAGGAAAAAAAAAAAAAAATAACCTAAGGAGAACAATGAGATGATCAAAGCATAACCGAGTCCTTACGAATTCCAAAGAAAACAATGTTTGCAAAGCTAGCTTAATGACAGACAGATTTTATGCTGATGTGCAGTGGTAACACTTGGGCACAGGAACTCTTTTTGTCAATAGCGCTGCTACTTCTCATCAGGGGGGCTCAAGAATTGGGGAGGGGGGGTGGGGGGACAGAGCAAATCCGTGCTTTCACTGATCACGTATAACCCCCACAAGCCATAGATTTGGATTTTTTTTTTAATTACGAATCTCTAGATGAGTCCAAGAGTAAACTGTTATGATTAATTGATTTGGAATGCTACGCTTTCACAGAGGTTACTGTACTGGTCAAGGGTGTCCAAGTGAAATATCCAAATCTGCCTTTTGCAATGATATGGCGACTCAATTAATAATAATAAAAGAAGAAAACCAAGAAGTTGCTTTTAGTCTTGGTACTGTGCTCTATATTTAATTAAAGACAGCTTCCCCTTATTAGCAAGGATTAAAAACACTTTCAGGAAAATCCACCAGGTGGAGCAAATACACAGCAATACAATACATTTATTTATTCTCATTCTGCCATTTTCAACGGGGAAAAATGCTTTATATGGAAATATTTTTACCTCTTGACCTCCCTTCTTCACTCTTTTGTCATATATTGATCAATTTGTACTTACTTACTACACTTATAATGGTACAAAAGCTTTGTTCAAAGGGGCCTTGATACAAAGCTGTTGCTGCTGATGAGTTTCAATACAAATTTGCAAACCACAATAGCCATCAGATATACAAGGGAAATTAAAGAATAGTATTATTCAAGATGTGTGTGTGTGTATATGTATATATTCAACAGTATAAGGATAAGGTGCTCGTAAAACAAACCGACAAATGTATGTATTCAACAGTATAAGGGTAATGTTGTGCTTGTAAAACAAACCGACAAGAGTTCCGAAAATAAAGCTTACTCTTACATCAGGGAGCAAAAATCTTTACGCTGGTGTCCAGTATAACAGACTGGAAACCAGCCCCTCCTGCAGGCCTTGTTATGTGTTTATATACATGGTAGTGGTGCCAGTAACACCACAGCAGTGCCGCTGTACTGCACGTTGGCGTTTCCTATTAATGCCTTTATTTTAGTATTACATCCATCAGCTACCGAGTCATTCTAAGAGTGCAATGAATGAGGACTGTAAATAAATATTTAAGCCCATCTAAGACAGCTAAGCATTATTTCCCCATTTAAATTATTTGCTTTCCAGTGCCAGGTGAGAAAGCCACTTCCTCATCAAATATTTTAACTTTCCCCCTGATGAATGAGGAGGTCTAATGGCATAAAGGCAGGGGGGCACCTTTTTACATGACAAGAACCAAGTCTTAACAGAAAAGTGGTTATGGATGAGTCTTCTCACAGTTATAATAGGACAACCCACTGGCAGACCCTGTAATTGCTAAAATGGTAAAGCAATATTACCAAGTGAACTGCTCGAATGCAGCTCAGTGTCTGGAAACAGCAGAATCAGTACATAGACTCTTGCAACCCTCGATGATGGAAAAGCATTATCGTTTGTAGTGACAAATTCTAGTTAAAGAAACCTTTTTCTGTCCATTTTTTTCCTTAGTTACACCTCCCAGCCCATTTTTCCCTTACTTTTCCACTCAGCACCCTCTGTCTTCTCTCTGCTACCATGTCTACCCCTCTATGGTCTTGATTCTGGGGCCACCTCCTCGCCCTGCTACACACCTCCCTTCCCCAATCCACTACAGGACTCCTGTGTGCTCCTCCTGCCTTGGCCATTCATCCTTTCCAGCCTCTGGTAGCCCTTAAAGCTGGAAATAGTTCCAGAATATGAAGCTGTGTGTGCTACCATCGAACGTCACCCGCAATTAACACAGCAACGTGGGGATCAACAACCAGCAAACCCCACTCGACTGCTGAGGGACAAACACTGTCACAGTTAAGGTTGACACTCCAAAATTAGAGCCATAATGGGACCTGCTTCATGTCGTGCAATTGGAAGCACAATGCATGGATACAAGCTTTGCGCTATCAGTCCGACCCAGACGACTTCCATCCCAGCTGAGGAAAATTAACATACAAAATCTTTGCTTCTTTAGGAACAGGGAGGAGCCCAGAGGAAACACGGGCCTTTTAAATATCATTGCGTTTTATCTAGTTGGGTTTGTTGTACTCCACATGGTGCTTTGTTGTATCCATTCAGAAGAGTAGCTGGAGAAGAATGTAGAGGTGATTATGAAGTGGAATTTCATACCAAGAGCAAATTACAGCACTTCACACCAGGAGAACATCTGCAAAGAGCAGCAGTAAGCGTTGGGGCACAACACAAGGTGCCAGTTTTCGTACAGCCCAACCCAGCTTGGGAACCGTTATCCACGAGAACTTCCATTAAGCAAGACTGTCTCAGCAGAGACTTGCGGAGATGCCCAAGCTAAATATTTTTTCCAGTTTTAAACATAACGTTGATTTAAAACCACTATCACTGAGGGATTTTTGAGGTGAAAACCATGGATTTCAGACTATCATTTTCTCCCATTTTCAAAGAAGAGCTAGGCACCCGACGGGTGGTAGGAATGGCGGTGTGGTTGTTGTCATCACCACACGTCTGTGCAGAACCTTCTCTTATTATGCTGCTGGTTGAGGTGGGCAGCGGTTGGCTAGGAGGTCACGGGCAGTTCAGTAGATTATGAACTGCAAAACACCATAAAGGCCTCTAGGACACTAGAAGTAGGAACACGACTTAAATGACTTGTAAAAGTTTGACTAACTTCCCTTTATATGCACAAAACCAGTAGGAACATGACACTGACCACAATGTGTAAGCCATTGGGGTTCTTTCATCCTGTAGGTCCCAGCAATGCTTATCTCAACTGTGGCTTCTTTACAGCAGGGCAGGATGAAGCGATTTAAAACTATATGTTTAAGTAGTTAACTTTTACATAAAGGTTCCTTTACACCAGAGTAGTCAAAAAAGTTCATAACGAAGAAAGGAACCTGATTCTAAAGGTGAAGGATGATGTACAAATTATTGATCCGATACACCGTAACAGCTCTTTTGTTTCACCATCCCCTTTAAATCCTTCTTAGATGGAGGATTAGTGGCACAGTAGATGACAATGACTCTTTTGGTCCCACTGCACTATTCTTAACTCCCAGATGCACATGCACACTGAAGGCTCCCTTCTCTTAATGAAGGGTCCCCTAAAATCCTTACCTGGTAATGTCTGTGTGCAAGAAACAAAGCATGCCCTTAAATCTGTATTACAAAATCCCAATGAAATATTAGCAGGGAAGGGAAAATATAAGTTACCATTCAAACATTTTTGATGTCGCCTACAAAGTACCCAAAATCATTAACACGTGAAAATGTCCTCCAAGACTACAGGCATAATTTCACAGACTAGACCAAAAAGGACTTCAGCATAAAAGAAAACAAAAGCATAGTTAACTTTCAGCTCTCCCTTCTCCATGCTTGCAACCACAAATATCTTTCTTGGATCAGCGTCTGCCCACAACAATAAAATGCAATAGTCACACGCTACACTCATTTTTTCTGCAAAGCCATATTAATTACGGTCCCTCCCTCTACTACTTGTACCTTGTGATCTTAAGTTCTGCCAGTATGACCATTAACAGCACCGTGCTATAAGCTAGGGTATTAAAATTATCCAAAGACGAGTCCTATTCTTCACTTACCAACCAAACAAGAAGTCATACTCTATTTCTTCACAAACAACACCACAAAAAAAACCCTAACAACTTTCAAGACCTTCACCTAAATGAACATTTCGGCATCTTTCGGCTATGACTTCGAGCTTTACATCCCAACAAACACTTTCCATCTATGGGCCCAAACCTGACCAGGGCAGAGCCCTGTTTAAGGCACCCAGCACCTTCAGCCTGTTGAGCGGCCTCAAAAAACAGCAGCTACGAGGAGGAAAAACTATAATTGACCCTATCCCGACGTTTTAAAATTGAACGCCAAGCTGGACACCTAAGAAGATCACATGAATAATGAGAATGGGAGCGCTGATAGCTGCCACCACTGTTTGAACAGACCATGCCAGAACAAACACTGGCTTGGTTTTATTCTGCAGCACGCCAAGCATGCTGAAAATGAAAAACTTAAAATGCCAAGAATGACGATTATGTTAAAATTAACATTTTCATAAGTTTGTTTGCTGCATAGCACAAGCTCCACCTGAAAGAGTTTGCTCAGAAGATTTTACCTCTGAAAATAAAAAGAGGTTGAACCAGGGAAGAAAGAACAAAGTAAAAGGAAAAAGATGCTAATTCAGAAGTTAAAGGGTTAACACGTTTTGCTTTGTATTATACCAATGCCAGAATTGCAAGGGAAAGACTCAAAAGAGCCAAATTATTTTTTTATTATTATTATTCTTTAAAAAAAAAAAAAAAAAAAAAAAAGAAAAGGAAAAAAAAAAAAAATCAGGCCTATCTGTCACAGGGTTGTCCGGGCTGGAAGAACCGGCAGGAACCTGAAATTCCTGACCAAACCCTCTTCCACACAATGCCTCCTGAATGGAAGGAACCCAGGCCCGGCAGAGATAGCCCGCTGTCAGGAACCAGCCCTGACGTTGGCGGACAGACGGGGCCGGCCTTGCAGGATGTCAGAGCAGCAAACTGCTGGTCGAGATACTGGGTTTTCACACACTCCCAGCCTGGATGTTTTGCTCTTCAGGTAATTAAACAAGGAAACGGGGCTGGATGTGAACGAGTCTGACCCCTGCGCCGCGGCTCCGCGGTTCTGCCCATCAACTTCCGCACCGACCGCCCGGAGCATCAACAGAGTCCTCTGCTCCCGCTCCCGACACCAAGCTCTAAAACAAATCCTCCTGGAAATCACTGCTGCTGTCTATTCCTTTCTTCTTTTTTTTTTTTTTTTCTATTTAAGAAGGGCTAAATGACTTGCTCTGTTCCATGTGCCTCGCTGCTTTCTCATTAAAAAAAAAAAAAAAAAAAAAAGGACAGACAGAAAGATGGGGCAAGGAATTTCCAGGTTAATGCTTATGCTAAGGTCATCACTCAAAATGAAGAAGAACCTGAAAAGGATTTCTGATTCACCCACCCAACTGCCAGATATTCGCTTATTTTGAAATAAAAATACTCTCATTTAGGTGTTATTGAAGAGTCTTTGTCTTACACGACAACATAAATCATAGAATTGGGCATCAGAAAAATAGACCGGTGTTCTTTTTTTCTCCAAATTTAAGAAAACTGGAAAAGGCAGGTGTTACCACCTACCCTTGGTGAAAACCCTACACAGGCTGCTCTGTGCCTGACCTAGTTTCTACGGTCTTTAAAGGCTATTTAGACAAAAATGATATTTTTTATAAAAAAAAAAAAAAAAAGGTAACACATTCCCACTTCTTTCTGAAAAACCCACAGAAGGGAGTATGGGCTGAAAAAAGAAGAGCCCAGAAGAAAGAGGAGTAACAAAAGCTAAGGCCCGCTTTGCCTGTGTTCAGCACAAAGGACATTAAATGAAAACAACTGGCACGCCGCCAAATTCCTATACAGGCAAAAGAGATTCAAATAAATTGATTTCACGCATCACACTGACCTGGGATCAGTGAGCGGTGGCACAATACACTCGCTGCTCCATGTGGGGCAAAGCCCATTAACATTATCAGAGCCACAGTACATTACTACCAAGGAAGCGGGGGGGAGGCGAGGGGGGGGGAGAGAAAGAACCCAAACTCTGCAAACTCGGGGAGGAAAATCACTTTGAAAAAAGGAACTTCAGCTGGAGCGCCTGGTTTCAGTTTACTAATAAATATATCATGTTATCAAAGCTCGTCCTCTGCTCACCTCAAAAATTTCAAAGATCCTATTTTCAAATTAAGATAAATACTAACATCTCTCACACACACCCCTTTAACACAGTTGTTCTCAAACTCCGTTATTCGCTGTAAATTTCCTCCCTTCCCCATCCGCCAGCATTTTATATAGATTATGGGTTATTTTCTTTGTACTTCAAAAGCTGGATCCCTGCCCAGGATACTCTTACTGGCTCGGAAAGTAAACTGGAGAAATTGGCCACTGCTCTCAACTGGACCAACTGGTCCAAATCAACCTAACCTACAGAGAAAAAGAACTTATCTGCAAGGCAGCAACGAGCAAAGGACCCCGGTTCCCTTTGCAGGGTCACCCAGGCACGCTCCCTCCTCCTCCCCAGGGACTCTCTCCAGCTCCCTCCATCCCAAGCATTCTCTCCAAACCAGTGCATTCCGAATTCCGCTTTCTCACGAGGTGTGAAGGAACCCGCGGTGTGTGCCACGGAGCCTCTTCTTGTCATCCCGGCTTTGTTTGTCACTAAGACCTCTCGCACTCCAACCCAGAGCAACGCCAGCGAGCCACAGGTGCGCGCCACGTGAGCAGATGAAAATCTGATTGGGAGCTGGTGTAATGACAATCCACTGTCTACAATGCACTCGTCCCCTTTTGCATCTGTTCTGTATTAGAAGGGGAGTTTATTATTTGAATGGCCCTCTTTAAGACACGCAGGTAAGCAGACAATTGTTTGGAGGATAAAAAAGGAACCCAAGAAAAGACAACTTTGCAATATCAAAAGATGGATGAGGATGCACAAAAGGGATCACAAAAGCACAGGCAGGTACTCTAATGCCGCAAGATGCTACAGGAGGCAATAGACTCAAACACCATTTATTCTGCCTTTTATTCCATTTTGGTTTCAAATAGTAAGTCAAATCTCCTCGGGCACAGCAAAGTCCATACATATGAAGTTAAGCTGCAAGAGCGATGGCCTTGTCTCTAATCACACATTCCAAATTTCAATGTGGAGCTTCTTGGCTATTTAAGACTAAAATTTTTGAACGTGTTACAAATATATATCCCTATATCCAGATGTAGGGACTTTCCCCAGTCACCTCATTTCAAGTCAAAATGGGAATCCCAAAGATCTTTAACAACTGCTAACCACCACCGATCACTCTCTTCTATAAAGAGCTACAAAGCAGCTATGGATTATCTTCATCACCAAGGTGAAAACTATCATGAACTCTGTAAGATGTGTTACAGAGAGGATGTTTGTTTCGCTATAAGGCTGCATGGATAGACCTGCAGAGGGAAGGGAATCATTCAGTGCACAGGGACTTCACTAGTGGCAGAGATGTGCCTGCACCCAGGTGACACAGGCAGCCCGACCTGCCCAACGGCGAACAACGTGCTGGTCCTTCCCCATTCTTGTGACCAGTAAACCAGATCACTTGGACTTTACAAAGATGAAGTGAATGGCAGTCGTATTAATTCGCTTTTTCTATAAAAACAACTAGTATTAGAAAACATGCCTTTCTCCTAAGTTGTAGGAAATTTCCATTATCTTGCACGTGCTCTGACAGCAATAAACCACAATAAGCTTCCCATTAGTATGCCAGCACTGCATGCTTCAGGCATGAAATCTTTACATTTATTTATTTTTAAAATCCTTTATGAAGACCCATATGGCAAAAGAAACCAAACAACAACCACCTGTATGAGGTACAGTTGCACTTTGAAAAACAGACTGCAGATAGAAGAAAGGAAAAATTAAGTCAGAAACTACACACTGCTAAATTGGCAAAATAAAAATGCTAAGATTATTCATTCTTTTCCAATGCTGCCTGTGTACAGAAGGTCCCAGAGAAGCGCTTACTTGCTTTAAACTGCTTTAGGAACTCGGATTAGAATACAAATTCATTTTTAATAGGATGCAATTTTTTAAAGTATGTTGTTCACACCAGTGCACAAAATCTCAGCCCCGGCTCCTTGCCACCAGGTGATGCTCAGAAGCCTCCTGCTGGCTCTCCCAGCTGTGCCCCCTTCTCCTTCCCACGCCCCACGGACGGAGCAGCCTGGGCCACAGCCTCTCGGGTGGGGACACCAGTGACATGATCTTAGCTTAGCTTAGATAAAAGCTTAGCTGCTTTTTCAACTAACTGGAGCGTAGACTACAGTACTCACTCAGAAACTGTTCCCTTTTATTTTGGTATCATACTGTTATCGAAGCTACGTCACAGGCAAAATAGTCCAACACAGAGAAAGAAAGTATCAGACTGATGGAAAGCACTTAAAATCAGTTTAGTAGTTTCTTGCCATCTAGACACACCATTTTAGGAGAAAAAATGTAGTTACAGTAAAGACAGGAATGGCAGTCACAGGTTATCTAGAAGTTTAGTTCTGTCACAGCAGATTTACTTTTCCAGAATGGTAAAAATCTCTGCACACGAGAAACAAATACCCATTCTCAACATCATCTCAAGCAAATTTATCACAGATTCGCAATGCAATGAGTTTACCAGAGGTTTCCACTAAATTGCAAACACAACCTTTTTGCTAATGCAATTACAACTGTCCCTTAACCTGGTTCCAAGTACTGTTCCAATTCACAGTTCAGGAAACCGAACTTTTATTATTTTCACAGCCCAGCCAAGTAATATTTACATGCCAGATAAAGAGCACTTATGTCATCAAAAATACAAAAAAAAAAAAAACAACCCACAGTTAAAAATTGCACATATATGAATTTTTAAGCTAAGGAAGATTTTAGCAAAGTCATCACTGATGGATTTTAATGTTTGTGCTGTACTCAGTGATATAAAAGTGAAGACACCACCTTCATTAATTAAGGCAGGCTCTTTGGAGGCTGAATGGAAAGATTTCAATTACAGTTTACAAGGCTAGGTACAGTCATTAAAAACAACTTCTGAAAGGTATGCACATGAGAAAATCAAATATTTTTCTGTTCCTTACCTTGACAAAATTCAAAGTTCCCTTTTTTCCGGCAGTCACCTATCACTAAACTCAGTGCTCTCCAAGTGTTTCTTTTGACAGATATCATTCTCCACCAATCGCTCTGCTAATTTCCTCTTCCCTTTTCTGACTGGGACAGATATTATGTTCACCAGCCCAGAGATCAATCTTTTCTATTGACAACAACAAATGAAAAAAAAAAAAAAAAGCACATATCACAGCCAGTTTGAAGCACCACACCCCTTCATTTGCATGATAATAGCAGTCTCTTAAATAAAAAGGGAAGACAGGAATGCTATCATTCTAAATCAATTACCCACATTTTCTTAGTTAATATAAGGCAGTACTTTAAAACTGTATTAATTCTTTGACAAAGGCTTTTTCATAAGTTGCTCATTTAAAACAGTTGACATACAGAGGGGAACAAACTAAGGGCAGCCTGTATTCCACCATGAAAACACCTATTAGCTAATTCTGTAAAAATGCTTAGTTTAAAATACATTCATATAATATAACATATTACATACTTTACCTGGTTCAACAGAAGCTCTAGAGAATCATTTATTAAACGAACATGGTTACTAAAAATAGAGACCTTGCAATTACACATCGCTATACTAATTTGGATTTGTAAGTCGTAACAGCAAACACATTTAAACAAAGGTAGAGCAAAAAGCTATTGATATATTTACAAATCCTCCTCCCACTTTTGAAAAGGCAATTTCCCTCCCACTCCGACACCTACAAAAACTGTTTATTTGGGTAATACAAATACTTTGTCATTAGTAGGAGAACCGTATTACAGTGTTGTCAGTTTTTCCAAGACATTAATAGGGTTTTTTCAGGGGTTGGTAATTATGTCAAGGCAGAAAGATTTTCAGAGCCAGGCACACAGTTACACACATGCTTCAATCTGCATCCACCATTCCGCTATTTTGGGACAGAAGTTAAGCATGCATGAGGAACTGGTCACAGCTGCATGCATCTAACCAAGGGCCCAGGCCCAACCCTCTCCTGGGCTAGATCATAATGCAAAAAAAAAAAAAAAAAAGTATCACCCAAAGGCATTTGCAAAAAGATCACATTTGTGTTTGTGCTAGAAGTTGCCATCCTTCCCACAACCAACCACCCTCCTCAAATCAAAACCAACCTTCTCAAGTTAAAGTGAGGGACCTTCTCAAGTTAAAGTGAGGGTTACAGACTCAAAGTCCCTTCTTTCCCATGTTCATGGTCGGATGTTTCTCCGTAGCCCTGACAAAGGCCAAAATTGTATTCACTTCAGTGAAAATGAGAGGCTTGTGAGGACTGCGGGACTCTACCAGCACTTGGCAATTGTGAAGCTTTCAATATGACACAACTGCCTTTGGCACGTGGAAAATCATCTCCAAAATGTGGCTAGGGTTCCCCAACTTGGGTGCAATAACTGCTTTGCTTTTCGAAAATGGTTTTTATTTTTTACTAAGTTCTCTAGTTGTCACCAAGTTCTTATCTAGGCAACAAAAATGACCTTTCAGTTGTGCCTTACCAGAAATTGTGTATTTTTTTAATTGGCCAAAGATTTGCATAACACTCTACATTTCCATAAACGCATACAACATTCCCTAAATTGTTGTTATTCTTTGATCGGACTTTTATAGCCGGAAACTCATGTCCCTAACAAAACTGAGAAGCCCTTCACTGACCAAGCGACCCTATTAATTTCACTGAGATCATTTAAACATTAAGTTTTCTACAGAATGATGATAGCATAGTCTGGTTGAAATATGGACTTACAGTAGAACATTAAAGTAACATCATATTTTGGATTCAGAATCACCCACAGCCGCCATCTGTAAAGATGTATTCCTGTTTTGCTAACCTTTACTGATTTGGCCATTAGAAATAATTATGATCAAATATGTTAAATTATGTAACATAGGAATTCAATATTTGTGTCTGCTGAATAGCATATTCCTTTTTCATGGCTGGTAAAAGATTTTTAAACCTCTTACAGTAAAAAAAAAAGTTCTTAAAAAAAAAAAGTGGCTGTCCATCTGTCATCCACTTCACAATGAAGACATCACTTTAACTTACTACTCGTCCTTTGTTTCAGCCCCACATTCATTTTCTGGATACGCCATGTTTTCCAAAAGTGACGGGTGCATTCTGCTATACCCATTCTACACTAATCTCCTTTTTTAAATTTATTTTTGCCTCCTGAATTGTAAACTGCTGTTGTTGTTCGAATGTACATGCAAAATTGTCTAAAGTCTGAACTTCACTGAAAGTAGAATGCCCCGAACAATTTGTAGTCTTACAAGAGTGTTATAAAAAAGGATCAACATGTTGTATTACCATGGAAATTTTGAAAAACATACTTTCCCAAACAAATATTACTTTTTCTCAATGGTATGAAGTAATGAAAACCACATGTGTAAATCTGCGATCCGTGCAGTAGTTCAAGCTGCAGCTAATAGAAAATACAGAGAATGAACTCTGCCATATAAAGGATTCTTGTTACAGAAATATAATGTGAAAACCAGATGCAGACAGAAAACCTTAATCACAGATGGGAATGTAATCACTGGCATACAGAATACTTTTTTGATCAATCTCAACCATATGAGAAATGTATTTATTTTCTAAGGAATGCAATAACTCGAGAGAGTCTTCTATTTGAATTCAGTTAACCTCATATTCACGGTGCTTTTATCTTGTATGCGGAGAGAAGGGGGATATAACCTGAGCCAAGATTTTTAGAAGAACCATTGGCCCTGGCAAATCATTCTTGTATCAGCTTATCTTTCAAGGAATTAATAGGATGTAAAGACTACAAATATCAGGATCAGCCTCAAAAGAAATCAACCATTATTGCGCTTCCTTGTTACTGCCAGAAATCCCTTCATCACCTCCACACTACTCTGGTGAAACTTTTCCCTTAATACGTGGTTCTTCGGAAAGACAACGCTAACTAAGAGCAGCACAATGTTGCACTGAAGTTCTGCGAATGAGAACTGAAGTTCCTACACCAAAGACTCTCCCGACTCCTTTATAAAACCCGAAGAGTCATCAGTGCAAAAACTAAGTTTACTTTGGGCTTCCTTCTAACTAACTGCTGGAAGTCCTGGTGAATGTCCTCCACCCACACCACTTGTGGGTGTTGGTGAGAAACAAAGGACCACAGCACACCGCAGCTATCCAGCTATATCAAGTGTCTCAAAGGTGGGTTGCCTTCTACCAACTACCCAGAGCAAGGCAGGACCAAGATAACTCCGGCCAGTTTTCACTGCTGGTGACATTTCCACTCAACTTTTAAGAGTCGGAGAAGCTACAGCAGTAGTAAACTCCTCCTCACATGAAATATGGAAATTGCCATCAAACTCTGAAAAATCAGGTTCAGAATTTAGGTCACTGATATGCTACCATCAGGATTTACCTACACTGTTATAAAGGCAGAGCATCTTTAAGCAGCTCCTACAGTCCATCAGCCCAGTCATGGAAGAGTTACATTTGCCTAGATAAATTTTACACCTGGTGATTGAACTGGACTGTTTCGTTAAACAGCAATATAAAAAAAAAAAAAAGCTTCTGCTTAGAAATAGAACTTAAGGCATTCAGAGATGACAGATGTCCAGGGCACCAGCAGTGGTAATTTACCTCCTGGCAGTCCCCGATCCCTGCTGCACCCTCCTTGGGGAGGTACCAGCTCTACCCAACGATACCACAGCTCTTTACACAGCACTGGCTGGCTGTCACAGTTCACAACTGGGCTTTTTAAGGTAACCCAAAGATGGTATTCATTTATTTTAATAGTACTAAGTCACATAAACCTCAGTGATTTGGTAGCTGTTACACTGGAGGAGAAAGGGAGTAACAAAAGCTTTTGATGGGCAGGTTCTTCCCCTCTCTTAGAGCCTTTAAGTTCCATTAACACCATCCCATCTGCATTAAGAGGACACAAGCTCTTCAGTGCCCAGCAATGGCTCATCACAGGTGTTCACTGGACCAGTTCTGCTAAAGTTCCTGTAAATTCACTCCCTTAATTGAACGCCTGTATGCTAGGGGAAATTTGAAAGCAACTACTTGCTTTTTCCCTCCGACATTAACAACTAGCAAACCAGCTGATGAAAATACTTTGATTCCACCACTGCAACAAAAGCTTTTTTAACCATCTTGGCTCTTCTGCTATTTGACTTCAAATTGCTGAGACTGCGGCATCAATAGATGGTGCAGAAATCAACATTTAACGCTAAAGTAACACAGGCTGGATATGCTTGTCTTATTTCTAAACAAGCATGCCTAGATTAATAATAAACTTTGGCCAGATATATATTTTAATTTGCATGTTTTTCATATAGCATCATCATCATGATGAGTGCTAAAAATGGAGTGAAATCTTCCAGCTGTAAAACAGTTCCACGTGACAAAACAGAGAGAGATCCTGAAAACTCCTGCTTCGTGTCATGTGTGAGCGTGTGTGCTTGTGTCTTTTTTTTTTTTTTTTCCCCTCTCTCATCTAATTTCATCTGCGAGAGACTGTCCCTAGAGGACGAGAGAAGAGAGAACCAATTATATCCAGAGGTTGGTTTCTCCAAAATGAAGGCATCTGTTCCATGCCAACGACTTCCACATGGAAGAAAAACAGAACTTTGAAGGCATCTGCGTTCATGGTTGACAGTCGCAGATCTTAGGGTCTACTGTAATTGCCCAGCTGCAAACATGATTTGGTTGCTGCTGCTGTCAGCTGATCTCCTTGCACTGAGAAGAAGGGAGCTTAAATAGCAAATAGCTGGATAAAAATCAGATATTCTTACAGAACACTGACACCTTTTCCCTTCTGAAGGAGGTATTTTTCCTGGTACAATGGGTTTGATGGAAGTAAATTGCAAAGTGGTTTTTTAACGGACATTTTTACAAAATATTCTGCTTTAAAATGCTATTCTTTAAATAACGTACAGGTCCAAGCACAATGTGCTCATTATTTGTTAGTATTTCAGGCTGATATTTTATAAGAGTGATTCAGAAACCAGTATGATTCACCAGCCACATAATTCTGCAGCCCACCTTATTTAGGCAAGTAGTCTCAGTAAAACCAAGAGTACACCTGAGCAGAAGCTCAAGAGTTTTCACCCAAAATGCATATGGCAGATAAATAAGTAGTACGACATTTATTACTGCGCTTGCATCACTTCCAACATGAGCAGATTCTTTCCAAAAGACACTTAAAGAAACATTACTGGCAGTTCAAAACCTGGCTCACAGCACTGGGTGTGACACTTGCAGCAAGATACCCAGCAACTGTTAAAAAAACCAAGCAAACAATTAACAAGAAGCCCATCAGAAGTAGCAAGCCCCTAACTGATTCTCCACAGCACAGCCTTGAGTGCCTTTTAGGGGATCCAAGACTACCCGTGGTGGAGTTGCAACAAAGACAATTAAAACCTGAGTGGCCTAAGGAGGAAATTTATTTGCATTCCCTAACCTCCACGCACCAGATCAAAGTGGACCATAGTTTCCAGAAGTATTTCATGCACCTCGTGAGTTTTTGTGGTTTTCTTTCCTAGAGCTTTTATCAATAGCCTGAAAGAAGAATGATGCTCTATGTTAGGGAAATACCTTTTTTAAGTTGCCTTTTTTTTTTTTTTTTAAATAGAATTCTCTCTTATTCTTCTAGATTCCAGCTGCAATCCCAAACACAGCCCGCAGGGATGGCATTCAGCCCTTCCAGGCCAGGTAGCCACACAACTTAGGAAGGACAGTAAGGATTCCTATGCAGTTTCCCTTGCCTAGTGCATACCTCAATTATGGACGCCTGGAGTAGTGAACCTGGGGGGACACAGTGGGCCTGACACTTCCTGACCACTTCTAAATTGCCTCCAGGAAGGACAAGAGTTGGGAGCAAGGACAATTAACAGAGCCACCTGCTTCCTGTGACCTCCTGGGGAGCAGACACCGACACTGATGACTTGTTCTGGCAATGTCACTGAGGTCCTGCCCATCCTTCTCTTCCCAGAGAAGCTATGGGATAATAAAAACAACAATGGCCAGTAATAGCTCTGTAAGAGGAAAAATTTAGGCCTGGATTTTTTTTTTTTTAAAAAAAAAAGAAAATTAAGAAAATTAACATCAATACATCCTGTGAATTTCATGGAAAGAGGATGGGACAAATCTCAGCACCTGGAAGGGCTTTATTCTTTAAAACTACTGTAGCTGTACACTTCTCTGGAAAATTTTGGAGCAGGCAGCTGGCTTCAACACAGTTTACACAGCTTTTGGGACACAGAAGTTGAGAATTCTGGTCCCACAGACTCAACAAGAAACTCTGAGAATATTACTAGAGAAGGAATAGACTTTTTTCCACTCCTATATACGGAGCTCTTCATCAGGTATATCTATAATTTACAATTCAAAGAGAAAGATATACTTTACATTAAGACCTGAGCTAGCCCACTTAACCTTACATAAGATAATGCCATCAGGGACGTACCTGGATCTAAGTCTCAGAATCGTTCCAGCAAAGCATTATTAAGATCACAGATATGAGCTGGGAGCGCAGAAAACCTGAAGGTCCAAATCCTCAAACTGGCCTTTCAGCAAAAGAAACGCCATCTTCAGTAGAACTGCACATGTGTATACCACAGAAGATCTGAGGTCCAGTACTTTTAATTCCAAGTTTGCAAGATCTGCCAACCCATGAAGTTGCATTAATTTATCATGGTGCACATGAAACGTATGTAACCTTTGGAAATGAAGGTAGGCTATTCTGTTCAGTTTTATGGGGGTTTATGGCGATGGTTTCCTTGCTCATCTGCAGCACGCTTTAATATAGGTTGCAGCATGCTTTTCCAGAATTAAGTGGTTTGCCGACGAGCTTTAAAAATAGTAGAGTCATGAAACAGCTTTTGCTTAATGGTTCCTAGAACTCTGTGATTTCACTCACTAAAACCTTTCTGTAACATCACCCTTAAATACTTTTAGCAATGCCACCATTAAAATAAAATAAAAAATCATCCTGGCACTACCATCCATTGATAGCACACCCGCAGGTGCCATTATCCCTAAATTTGTTGGCAGCTTTCTCTGGCACCACTACGCTTTAATGGCTCTGGCAACAAACCCACCTGGATTGTCACTGAAAGCACTCCTTTGGTGCACTCTTCCAAAATATCCTTTGCAAGCAGTATCATTCTGTCTCCTTTGCTGCACCCTAATCATCTCATTTTCTGGCAATAGCCTCACGCTCTCTCACTTTCAAAGCCTGAGCTGGTCTAGGGCAATTCTCTTCTTGAACTTGTCTAACGCAGGTGTAATTCAATGCTGAGATGAATTTTCCAAGAGGATTTCAAGACAGTATCTCTGCTGCGTGGGTTGGGTGTTTCCTTGCATCCCAGCTTTAAAATTCATTGTATTCCATCCTAGTAACACAATGGGACCAAATCAATGGGGAAGCAAGGCACAGGCACAAAACCCTCTATAATTTGATGCTTCATAACAGAGATTGTTAAGCATCGGGACTACCAGAAGGCACACACAGATTTAATTTACTAAACGTGCCACCCACCCTGTCATGACAGCACGAAGAACCAGCGTCCTGATACCGCTGTTACAGAAGTAAACAAAAAACAAACAAAAAAAATATTCTGGAAAAAATAAATCATAATGGAAAAAAGTGGACAAATTTTAGGGGTTGAACAGGGGGCTTTTTACCCAAGCTATTTAAAATGACACCTGGGCCACATTCAAAAAGGGCACCTGTGTGGTCATCATCAGAAATCAAAAAATCTAGTCAGTAAGTCTCCAAATAAAAAGGCTCCTGGTAATGACTACTATTTATGCAAATTATATATTAACATCCAACAAGGCAGACGTACGTAAGCCTCCTAGAGCAACAAAAGTAACTACAGTCTTGTACAATTTGTAATGGACATGCAACCATCTCCCCAGATGCTTGTCGAAATTCCTGGTTTTTACTCACCGCATCAACCTGGCTTTTCATAAATTATACCTATTTTATTCTATGCCATTGCCTGCCACTGCATGCAGATTAATTCCACTCCACTAGGTGGAGTCTTCTGTCTTCCCAGACAGCAACCTAATTTCCAAAAGAACCTATTATCCTCCATGATCTTTGGATATTTACTTTATTATAAGCACCACAGTCTACCTGCCTTGATGGACAGAAAAGTGGCAATGAATCAAGTGCCTTCTTGAGATGACTGAAGAAACCCATGAACTATCCCATGAAGATCCCATGTCAGCATGTTGAAATGTGGGAACATTCAGGACTACTGTTGCTGTACCGTTCTGTACAACACGTGTGCTTTACGGTGACTAAATACTGAGTAAAAAAAGGTATCACTTAAATAAGTCACTGCATCACACATGCCCAAAAACTACATATAAACAAAACCAAACTGCTGAACTTTCTTTCAAATTCTTTGTGTGTATTCAGAAATATTTTGAATGTCTAGGATGCCCTTCCTTTCCAGGCATCACAAAACGTGATCCAAAAGATGAAAGGGAGCATGAAAGAATTTCTTCCATATTCACATTTCCCTTCACAACCACTGGAGTTAAATATGGCAACTATTCAACAGGAACAGCAAAACTGCATGCAGCATTTTTGGCAAAGAATAAGAAAAAAACAGAGCCCTCCCATGAATAACGTGTTTAGAAAATTTAGGTAAGAAAACGTGGATATCCTACATCCAGCTATAATCTTTTTCTCGGGGCTGGACAATACACCAACCTCAGTAAAAAGTACCAAAATAAAATAAAATCCCATGACCAAAGCAAAAAGCCCCCCCCCCTCCTTGGTTTTAAACCTCTCATCTCCACGAGCAGGCTTACGACAGAGCATTTGCTGGGTAATATTTGTGAGCAGAAAGCCCCACGTAGGCGCCGAGCACTAACACGAGGAGGCTCCTTCTCAAGGCTCGCGCATCCCCGGGTCAGCCGAGGTAGGGCCTCCTCGGCGCAGCTTCTGCTGTTGGCAGATATCACAAGCTTTTTAAGGCTACAGACATCTTGCCCCCATCGGCCGTGTTTTGGTAATATTTCCTTCTCGTGCATATGTCTATAACTATGTATACGTCCCACAGAAGGTGAGGTTTAACAGGGTTAGCTTTGTTGGGGAAAAGAAGGTTTGGAGGAAAGGAAACAACTTTCATGTTTAGAAGATTTAAATCTAGTGACTGTCACGGGATGTAAACACTCCTCTGTGGAGGGAGGCTTTTTGTTATGTTTCAGGAGTGCACAGAGTTTTGGATAAAATCTGTATAAATAATCATCCCTCTGTCATTCAACACAAATTTATGCACATGTGTGCACACAGTTATGTTTGGGAATACAAACTATAAAGTAGACATGCCACAGACTTCCAGGCAACCTACCACAAGCATGGTTCTCGCACAAAATCCCTTCTATATTTAAATTTCACTGTATTCTGTATTGAATTTTAATTATTTCTGATCTGTAGATCACTTTGAGGAAAATCCCCCAAGGTCAAAAGCTTACAAATCCAATTGCAAAACCAAACAGAAGCATCAGCAAGGCCCTTTCCCATGCAGACACCTGCCAAAAAAAAAAAGAGTTCCTAGATGAGAATCCAACAGCTAAAACCTAGTCTGATACTAAAACCAGGTAATTCTCTCCGTTGAAATAGAGAAGTAAAAGCTCTCACTTTATTCTGTGCATTTACTCATGTACATGTTTCTAGAGATGTTACAGTGAATTATCGCTTCCTCATTTAGGTCCTTATTTATAAAGTGAACAAACACATACTCTTTTCACTAGATTATTATTTTATTTTTTAAGTTAGAGAGCAATGATGTTATTTTCTCTGCAGACGCCTTTGATAGAAAATTTATGCTCTACCAATGCTGTGCCTTCCAGGTTCATAAAACTCAAGTTGGGTTAACAGCTTCACAGCAGCAAATAATTTGGTATATATGCATTTGAGGCTGATTTAACAATTTCATTTAACCATGGAAAAAGTTACTCCAAAGGCACCATTAACTCAAATGTCCTTGGTGAGACAAAACTTAAGATTTGCAGGAATAGCAGGAATGAAAGAAGCGCAAGAATGTTCTGACATAACTCTGAACATCCTTTACTTTGAACAAGGCCCTCAGCAGTAGGTAAAGCGATATTGTTGCAATGGGGAAGCAGTCACTTGTCATTTTAAGACACAATCAGTTTATTAATAACATTATTTTAAATGTATGAGTTAAGCCCTTTTACCAATACAGCGACATTCAGCTATCCAGTCCCATTTTTACAATCCAAATAGATATGGTCCTAATTGCATAATGCCATTTTATCTGCTGAAGATAAAAGTGCCGATAAACAAAAATGCACATTAGGCAGGAGATTTTTCAGAATAGATTTTTTTTTAAATAACCCACTTGCATTAACAAAAGATTGCAATGGCTTCCAAATTATAGGGTGTTATTTTTAGTGGAAGTAGTTCAATATTCATATTGGAGCAGATGTAGCAGTTTAACAAAACAGCTCTTCAAATCCTGCACAAATTGAAAACAGGAAAACTGATTGCATTTTCTCTTATCACTTTCCTTTTCTGAATTGACACTTTTGGCCTTCTGAAAATTTACACATGGCTTTCATCTCAACAGCACCTGCTGATCAAACAGAAACCTAACATTTTCATGAAAATGGTATAAAGGACTAGTTTTCTTTTTACCATCTTAAAGGGCATCAGCAGTCCACTTGATGGCAACAATTGCCGAGTAGATGGTACACTCAACATACATTTTATATTTTCATTACGCTTACTTTTAAAAATGAGTTAAATCACTAGTGGCCCTTTCATATTAGCTCTTTGTCTGCTTTAAATTAATTTCAGTCTCCATCTCTGCCTAACCCTGATGGGTTTCATTCTACAGTCAGCTAGATTTTAAAGAACATCTGAATGCCTTTGAAATAATAAGACATGTTGTATGTTCTGCAACCACTGGGTCTTCTTTACATAAGCGTTTGTATGCAATCATATAAATTAATACATATAATTACGCATACACATGCACATATGGCACGGGCATTTATTTCTTTTTACCGTACTTAGTATAAGGGGAAAATGTGTATATATATAATTCTGCTGTAGTCTCACTGCATTGAATTCCCTGAGCATTGTGGATTGAGCATACTAAAGGGGGAGAAACCCAAAGCGTGTTTATTTATTTTAAAGCTGTTGTTTCCTTCGCAATCTTCAGACTGTGAGAAGGTCTAGCAGGTGCTCTGGAACTTGAACGTCAAAACCGGGCTGAGATGCTGCTATTGGTGAACATGGCAAGCATGCAAACAGCACGATCAGGAGCGCTTGGGCTCTTGCAGAAGTTTAAGGTATCAAGTCATGTATATAAAATATGAAACATAAGTACCTTGTTATCCTGTCTGCTTCTGAGCCTGTAAACTCTGAAGCACAGCAGCAGGTAACAAGGACCATCTTCCCTTGTACATAATTCCAGGTGTAATTAAAGATACTCCTGAAGCCTGTTATGTGTCAGCTTCTTAACTGATGGAGCCCTAACCCCTCTGAAATACTCTGCTGCCATCCATTACCATTCTGCTTCAGTGATAAGGTAACCTGAAGGCAGAGATGACATACAGTAATATATGTGCCACTCCAGACAGTTGGTTTGTGAATTTCAGTGTTTCATCATGCTCACTGAGGCAATCGCAAACCTGAAATGTCAATATGTTCAGTCAATGGAAGTAAAATAATGGGGCTCTATTGTCTTACCCTATCGATCCACTGCTGTCAACAGGAATACATGCCCCCCCCCCGCCCCCCCTCCCGCCTTTGAACAAATTTTAATTAGGCTTTTAGTTACCGGATCATATCTATATATCTATCTATGCAAACACTTGACAAAGTGAAACGGCAATATAAATATTTCAAACTTTTAAATATATTTTAAAGGTAATTGCTTCATGTTGCTCTAAATGATCGCCAATCAAGCCCCTTGCTAAGGCAGAGTGCGCGCACACACTCGGCGCGCAAAGTCACCTCGATTTGGCCAGAACTGGGAAAAAAAATCACCACCAAAAGTCCAAAACAACAACAAACAACAACAAATAAAAAGCCACTTTCCCTCAAACCCGCTGTCATCCTTCTTGAGGGGGGTTCTGGAAAGCCGGGAGCCTCCACTGGCACCACCCCGGCACCGCCATGGTGGGTGCCCGCTCCTGAGGGGGGAGAACCGGCCCTGAGGGGGGTAACGACCCGACCCTCCATCCCGGGCAGGGACAGCTCGTCCCCGGAGGCCGCCCCTCACCTTGGCCCCGGCTGCCACCCCCGCTCCCCTCACCGGGAGCGGCTGTCCCGCCGCGCCGGCCATTTCCCCCCGCCCCCCCGGCACACACACCCCCTCGTCCCGTCGAAGACCCAGACAAGCCCCTCTCCTTCCTCGGCCGCGTTCAAAGTGGGGGCCCCCCGCCTCTAACCTATTGTTCTCCGGCCACCTCCCCACGGGGACGCGGCGGGCGACACCCCCTCTCCGCCCCCCCGCCCCGCTCCCCTCAGCGCGACCCGGAGGCGTGGGGGTGGGGGGAAGGCAGCGCCCAGGCCATGGCCGCCCCCCGCACAACAAAAGGCAGATCCCTTCTCCCCGCCGGCTAATCTCTGCCTGTAAATCCCCCCGCCCGCTCCGGGGGTGGGAGATAAGAGGTTACATCTTCACTTTCTCCCCGCTCCTATCGACTTGTGCAGCGCCGAGGGAGCCGGGCGGAGGACCGGGGGGGGGGGGGCGCGGCGAAGAGTGAGTGTGTGTCCCCCCCTCCCCGCCCGCCTCTCGCCGAGCCGCGGGTGCGGATTACCTTCCGGCGGAGGGAGGGAAGGAAGGAGGGAGGCGCCGGCGCGGCCGGGGGACTTTGTGCGCCTCAAACGCACCTCGCAGCTTATCTGCGGCGCAGGGACGGCACATCGCGCCGCCGTGGCCCTGCCGGCGCGGGGGGGAGCGGGATGGCGGCGTGCATCGGGGGCGATTACGGTATCAGCGCGGCCCAGACCGGGGTTGGGGGGGGGAAGAGGGGGCCGGAGGATGGATGTAGGGTGGGTGTGAGGGAGTGGGCCGGGGGGTCTCCCCGGGGAGGCCGCGCCCGGCGTGAGGGGAGAGGCGGCCCCCTCCCCGCCGCCCGCCCCGGGTGAGAAGGCGGCGGCTCCTCCCGGGGTGCCCTCCCCTGTTCTTGTGCCCGACCTCCTGCCGGTATCCCGCACCCGGCGCTGCCCCTGGAGGCTGCCCGGAGCCTCTCCGGGGCGAGGACCCTGCCAGAGAGCCAGGGGAAGGCTCAGCCTCCCCGGCCTGAGGGTCATCGCCTCCATTTCCACCGAGGTGATGTCCCCATGGCTGCCTTCCCCCTTAGCCCAGCTCCCACTTCACAGGCCGTGCCAACAGCTCCTGGCCCAAGAAATCTCCTGGCCCACCCGGTTTGGCCAGGTGCCTGCTCCGAAGCCCTCAGCCTTGCCAGTGGTGGAAGAGCCTGAACACAACAGGGCCTCTGCCAGGGGTAGCATCATTCATCGGAGGATGAACGCAGAGTAGGTCCCCTCCACCGAACAGCTCAGGTTTTGAGAAAACAGAGGGGATTTTGGTTTGTTGGGTTTGGGTTTTTTTTTGATGGGATTCAAAGAGGACTTAGGTGATCATGAGGTGGAGGGATGGTAGGCAGCAAAGCAGCCTAGCCAGCAGAATGGCGGCACCAGGTTGGCCAAGCAAACTCTGCGCCTTGAGGCTTTTTAAAAAGTTTTTAAAAAACGTTTCTCCCCAGGAATCAACACTTATTTGTGAAGGAAGCGCCTTTCCCCTTGCGCATCTGCAGAGGAGCACCGTGAAGGCTGGGAACGGGGACAATGACGCAGGCTGGAGTGAGACGGGCATTGTTCAGCACAGAACTCCTTCCAAAAATCACTGGGCCAGGATAGCAGTTCTTTTTTCCCCAAGAAAAGAAATAAAGGGAATTTGACACATAATACAAAGTGAAAACCAGAACCTAGGTGGGGGAAGGGCGTGTGTGTGAAAATCGTGTCACCGCAATGAATGTCAGATAGAAAGGGGTCTGTCACAAATCCTCCACTAATCCAATAATGTGAAAACCTCTTGGTATCACTGAGACGTAGCACAAGGTAATTTTTTTTTTTCCATAAACCCCTCTGTATGTTTTAGTCTCAGAAAGACAGCAATTTGGCAAATTTTCCTATCACAGAAACAGGGCTGAGTTTTCCTTAAAGGCAAACTGATTGTCGCATGTCAAATTTACTATGCATTCCTCAGCTAGTATTTTTACCCTGAAGAAGGGCCACTTCTCCCTCAACTTCCTCCAGTTGTCAGTTGTGTGACAACCATATTTAGAGGTAATCAGACAGGTCATATTACAGAATTTAGTCAACTCATTTGAAACCTTAGCCCTTAAACTTAATGGTATGTTCTGTGCATTTCTAAAAAAAATTAGAAAAAAGGTGACTAATTAATTCAACCCTGCAAGGTACCACAGAGCTTTCTCTCTGCATATGTACTTTCAAAATACCACATACAAATGAGAGATTGCCTTATTTTTTTTCATTGTTTTTGTTATGGATTTTTTTTTTTCCTTGAAATCTATCTCTGCCATGCCATGAACTAATTTAGGATCCATCAGATTCTCATCTTGCATGGCCACAATGTGTGTCTTATATCTATGTTGGCCATTCCGACAGGCAGTTTTACTGCTCAAATCACAATACTCTAAAGAAAAACTAATCCGGGATCCTTTCTAACATAAACAGTTTGCTGCGAAAACACTCACATTTAAAAATAAAGCAATGTGTGTTAAGAAAATAAATACAATTAGAGTACAAATGTGTAACAGAAGTGGCGTTCCATAAGCACAGCTGTCTCAAAGTCCAAGCTGCAGGCTAGAAATCTTAATTTCAACTGACTCTCCCTTAATAATGGGTTACCTTCCTATAAAGCGTAAAGTCCATCTGCCCCAGGCAGATAAGTTTTGAAGCATTAAAATAGATAAAAATCTAACTTAATTTTCTTTCTTGCATTGAATATGTGAATTCTAGTGTGCTATAATGTGAGAATTCCAACATATGACCATAGTGGCATAATATCTCATAGCTCAGCTTGTCATTACTTTACTTGTAATTCTTATGTTAATTATGTTCATAATTACTATAAACAGATGTGGTAGAAATTCATGTGACCTTTTACTGCAGAATGCGTTTCTCACTCTTTTCCACTTCGTTTTAGTAATTATAGTGTTAAACCAGAGGAGAGTATTTCTGACACACTCTGAATGTATGTGTGTACATCTTTAACACGAAACCCTTTCTACCTCACATTTCAGCCAAGGGACCACCTATATGCCAGTACATCGACGCCAAAGGGATGGTAACCGAGAAGTCTAGCCTGAACCATACCCCCTGGAAGACTCTGCTTTCAGTAAACCTTTTTTTGACTAAACCTAGCTTAAAGCCACCACCCAAGCCGAGGACTTAAATGGAGCAGCGCTGCGTTTTTATTCAGCACCTTTGTTAATGCAGCAGTATCCTGCTTTACACCGACAAGTACGCGACAGCCATACAGCAATTTGTTTTATTCACAGCCCCAACCATCACCGTCTGTACACAAAACACATTTACAATAAAATCACTATGGATTTCATTAAGAGAAAGCCTACTCGAATTTCATTTCTTTGGACCTAATCTATAATTAGTGTGGACAGACAGGTGCAAACCCTTCTCCTCTACAGATGGCTACTGGAAATGGTGCAAAATAGCTCCTTCTGTTTAAACAACACACAGATAACCTGCTCCGCTCTTATCACTTACAATTACCTCCATTATACTGAACTAATGTTTACTTTAATAAAACATCCACTGTTCTCTAAACGTTATTTGGGAACTTTCATATCAATGGCAGAAAAAAAAAAGATTAAGATGGAAGTCAATGTCTTTCAGATGAAAATATTTGGGGGATGAAAAAAAAAGCCTTTTAAAGGGCAGGATATTTTGACTTTGATTTTACATCTGCTGATCATTTTTCTTTATCCACAAACCCACATAGTATACTACTTCCTGATGTATTTATGCTACCATATATTAAACTAATCAAGTTTATAGTAAATAAGAACAGACTAACTGCAATTTTGAAGCAGTTCTTTAAAAAGGGACATCTATGTGGAAAACCAAGACCCTTTACATTAAAAGTTCAGTTTTTAAACTAACTCTTTTAGACCTTTCATGTGAAAGACCGTGAAGAGAAAATTAAATAGGGAAGCCAGCGTTTTAAGAATTCACACTCTCACTACTTAGGCTAAATTCAGTGTCAGTTTAAACTTTTATAAATATTATAGGTAGCTATTAAAGGCTGTATGATAAAGAGCAGGCTGTTCCTAACAAAGTTTTTTAAATGTATTCTGATTTAAAATAATTTTCTTTGTACATTTCTTTAGCCAAGCCATGAGAAACAGCCTCTGCACAACACCAGATTCACGTTTTATTTCGGCTGATAAGGCTTCTTGATCTCTGCACGACAACTTAAGTTTCTACAGAACAAAGAACAAGATCTCTCCCCCCTCTAAAAAAAAAACATCTGAAGCTCCTGCAATAGCAACGTACTAATATCCTTATTCAATTAGCTAAAGATTTAACAGTAATGGACTGTGGCAAGTGGATTTGAGAGATGAAAATGACAATTGCAAGCCTTTTCTCCCGTCACCCCCTATGCAAATACCGCAGATGCCCATTTCACCCCAAGTGTCTGGCAACGAGGAGTTTGCAGTCTGTGCACCACCTCCGTGAAGTGAGCTTCACATTCAACGCCTGTCGTCTGAAGTTCACTTCAGAGAAGTGAGAAACAGGATTTGACAGGGAAGAATGTCCTGAGCTGACGAGCCACTGACCAGCACTCCAGGTGGAGCTATTTTTCTCCCCTTTATTCTATAAACAATACTTCCAGTATAAAACTCCATGTGTGCACAGGCATACATAGTGTTAAGCATATACAGATGAGAGACACCGTGTGATGTTTTACTGGTCCATTATTTGGGCACGAAACGAGTTAACGTGAAGGTGGTCAAAAATGGTAGAAGGCAATGTTTTACTTAAAAAGATTTTGGAAACTATTTAAAAAGCACAAAGCCTTTGAAGAAAAAACAACTTGAGCAGCAGTTGCCAGGAAGCAGTGACCTAACACTGCTGTCTGCATTCCATTACAAACAGAATGGTTCTTGTCTCCTCCAGCAGGCTCATGGCTGGGGAACCCAGCCTCTCACCCTCCTGCGAACGCAGGGCCCAAGAAGAAGTCCTGCCATCACCTCCTTGTGCTTCAGCTCACCGGGGACATCAATGGATTTAAGGGTGGGTTGGCTTTTTGGTGGGGGCTTGGGGTTTTCTTGCCCTGACGCGTGATCGAGCTTCCCAGCACAGCAAAGAAAAATGACTCGTGAATTGAAAGTAGCAGCAATTATATTCGAGGTTCAGATGCGATAACTGATAACTTTTCTAAGGTCGGTTTTACCAAATAAAGCATAAGTTGCTAATTAAAAAACCTTTGCAGCGAGTCTGCAGCGCATCTCACACCTAACAAAGCCTTTACCAACTTCGTGTTGTCATAGCCTGCACAGTTATGAATAAGCCATATTCAGAGCTTTTTCCTAGGATTTTGTCTGTGGATGGGGAGAGCCACAGAAATACCTAGTGCTAAATCCAGAACATAGAAATGAGATAGGCTAGCTTTTTTAACATTCAGCCGAGCTGAAGGAAATTCCCTGATCATATTGGATTTCCTAAGGAAATCAGCCCAGAATAAACTGAATGAGGTTTTCAGACTTCCCATGGAAAGGTCAAGCATCAGCTTTAACAACCATTAGAAACCAGTTTCAATCCTCTCGGCTATCCAGATTCACTAAACCGTTAACAGAAAAGCAGAACAGAAAACCCGGACAATGGGACTAAAATCCGTCTTTCACAACTTGCTTCAAACTACAGTTAACAAAGTTGCTTATTTAAACTTTCCATTGCATCTGTCAGGATGCAGAAACGGAGAAGGAAATGTAAGGCTACAAGGGTGTAATTAAATAAATTATTTTCACCCTTAGCCCTAACATACTGTGTTTACAAATACAATAATTATGTTTCTAGCTACATGTCAGGGGAAAATATTTTCTAAGTCTTTCAAAAAGCATGCAGGCATTACTGTAAGTAGGAAATAAGTCAAAACAGATTAGTAGACCAAAAATAGGGAAGGGGAGGGGAAAAAAAAAAAAAAAATCCTGCTTTGGTCAGCAACTCGGACCACCATCAGGGGATAAATCAATTTGCAGCAGCTGTGGACAGCCATTTAAGTCTGGGGCCTGAACAGATTAATTAGGGGAAGCGATGTTAAAAGTTAAAGGGGTCAGCGTTACATTAAGCACAGGAGTATTTGCTGGAGCAAACGCTTGGCTGTACATACCGAGGCTGAGAAGACATCCTTGCCGTTAGTCGGGGCTGTGCCCCTCGCCAAACGTTTGGCACTTGCCGGGTTCCCACGGGCAGCTCCCGCAGGCTGCTCTTAAGAGGTACCTACACCCCATCTCTGCCCACACACACCTCCCCCCTGCTCTGCCCTGCCTCCCCCCGGCCTCCTGCTCTGCCTGCAGAGCTGAGGCTGGCCGTGGGGAAAGAAAAAAGAAAAAAAAAACTTGGGAATGATTTTTAGGGAAGAGTGGCTACCCCGGGCTGATCCTAGGGATGCTCAGGCGGGAGCGGGACGGCACCGCAAGAGGCGGCTCCTCTCCCTCTCGCGATTTAGGCCATGGCAGGGGTCGGAGGGGTGTGTGGAGTGGGGGTGGCAGAGCTTGCCGTGGCTCTGGAGCCCCCAGGGCTGCTCTACCCGGGAGCCCCGAGCGGCTCGGAGGAGGCGGCGGGGGAGCTGCGGGCTGCGGCCGGGGGGCAAGGGCGGTCCCGCCGCCCCGCGATGCGACTTGTGGGGCAGGCTTGGGGGGGGGGGGGGGAAAGAAGGCTGCCCCCGCCGCATCTTAACTTTCGCCCTCCCGCCTTTCAACTTCTCTTTCAAGCAGCCCAGGGAAGTCCCATTTTAGGTCCCGCTTGGAGCAGGAGCGAATCGAGGGCTGCGTCCGAGGAGTTGCTTTCAGTTTCTCTCCAACACTGGGGAGGACACAGCCCGGGAACCACCGGGATCTCTCCGAAAATTAACGTGGAATGGAGTTGCGGTTGCCCCTGCTTAGGATGGCAAGTCCTTCCCTGCCCGAGCCCAAATTTTAGCCCAATCTCTCAACTTTGGCGCTAACAAAAGGACTAGAACTCCCTCCCTCCCCACCCCCCCAAAAAAAAGCCAAAGGCTCGTCTAGATGGCCAACGTGGGGATTTCAACCTTCCCGATCTCCCTTATTCATGGCGTGCCACGAATTTATAGACTCAAACCTCAGCTGGAGGAGATGCCACAATTCCATGGTATTGCAGAGTTTAGGGAATGCAATCCCTAGCGCTGCCCTATTCGTTTTAGGAAACGAGATCGCGGTGCAGCCCGAGCCGGTGTCATCCCCGCCTGGTAGATTTCTTACGAAATATCCTGATGCTTCCAGCGCTACACGACCCGGTGATCGTAATGAAACACACAAAAAAGTCCCACCAGAAAAGATCTCAGCCCCTCGGACTCCCATCTCCTAGCCGCGATACGGAGAGAGGGGAAGGGGGGGGAAAAATAAAGTAAATCAAGCCCTAAATGGAGACAGAAACCCAACGCTAGGGAAGAACGTGGGCTTGGGAGGGTTACTTTCTAACAAAAATAAAATAAACAAACAAACAAAAAAATCTGGGTGGGTTTGGTTTCTGGGCTCTTGAGGGATATTGGGGGTGCGAGCTTGCCAGGCGGGGACAGCGTGCGTGAGAACCGCAAGCAGTGCGACCCTCGCCCGGGCACGGCGGCAGCCCCGCTCCGCCCGGGTTAGCTCCAGCCACGGGAGCCCCTCGGAGCCGGGAGAACCCTAGGGGAAAAGGGGAAAAAAGGGGGAAAAAAAGGAGAAAGAAAGGGGGGTTCGGGCATCCCTCCCCATACACACCCCCCCCACACACACACACACACCGCCCCCCAAGCCCCCTCGCCCCGTACTCACACTGCAAAGGAGCGGAGATTCCCACCATTCGCCACGGGCTGCGAGCTGCAAATAAAAGTTCCCGTCCTGCCGGGGGTGGGGGGGGGGAGAACCGGCAGCCCCGGCCGCTGGAGGGGCGAGGGGGTGGGAAAGGGGAGAGCAGCGCGGCGCGGCGGCTTCTTCCCTTCCCAGTCCAGATGATCCACGTCCACAAAAGTCAAAACGAGCTGAGGAGAAACTCCAGCTGCTCTTCCCCCACCACCAGCACCACCACCACCCTCCCTCCCTCCCCTCCTCGCTCTCTCTCCCTCTTCTTTTTTTTTTTTTTTTTTTTAAAGGAGGGCCAGAGAGAGAGAGAGAGAGAAAGAGAGGCGGCTGGCTCCACGGAAAGGACAAGAACCCAAAAATAAAGCAAAGTCTTCAAGTCGAGATAGCGAATGCCCAAGGTTCTTCTCCTCCTCCCCGCTGCTGCCGCTGCAGACAGACGTGATGCGGGGCGCAGGGAACTGCTGCTGCTGCTGTCAGTGGCGGGGTCTCTGCCTGTCCCTGGGCAGCCCCCGCATCCCTCTGCCCCGAGCCGATGCTACGCCGCTCTCCGCGCCTCTCTCCGCCCGGCTCCGCGTTGTTCCCCCCCCCGCCCCCCCCCAGCCGCCGCCTCCGCCGCTAGCAGGCACCTCGCAAGGCAGGCAGCATACTGCCGGCAGCCGGCCCGGCCCCGCTACCCAGGTGCAGGGGGGGAGGGCTTAAAGCAGTGGGAGGTGATAGAGGTAGGAGACATCTGTGTCGTGAGGAGGTTAGTGGGGGTCAAGTATATGTTAACAATAGGCGAGGCGCGGTCCCTCTCGGGCAGCCCCTCTTTTCTTTTCGCGGCTGGCTTTTTACCGGCTGGACATCTAACTTGCTCCCTAATGATGCTGCCTCCCCGGCTTTTAAGAGTCCGGGCTGCCCCGCGGTAACCCAAGACAAACACTTTCTCCAGCCATCTGGAGAGCTCCTGGCTCGCCCTGCCTGTGTCTCATCACTGTGCGAAGAGACAGCAGCGCTAGGAATCAAGCCACTCTCAGATCTACTCTCTAATCCCCTTCTGTTAGCTGATTTCCAGTCAGACTGTTTGCTTTTGCATTAGATAATAGCCTTAGAGAAAACAATTATCATTTTCTTTTCCCTTTTGTTTTTCCCCTCTTTCTAAAGTACAGTATCTAGGAAGGCCTCCCTCTCTTTCTTTTTTTTTCCCCATTTTTTTTTTTTTTAAGAAATTTATGGTCTTTCATGGCTTGCAGAACCCAGATGCAATTTCACACTTTCCTGGAAGGGGATTCTGGCTTCTTCAGAAAGCAGTGACACGATCGCAATGGCAGTGGAAATTAATTACTATCATCTACAATTAATAGAAGCATGCCACCGTTTGACTTTGTGTTTCATTACATAATCATTTCAGTAGGCATCCATATATTTTCCGATTCATCAGTTATTCTCTCCGACGTTTTCCGGAGAATATTATTGTCAGTCACACAACCTACAGCAAACTGGTACTTCTACTGTCGTGTTGACACTATAGAAAGAAGGCGTCTCCACACACACACACAAAAAAAAAAATCCAACAACAAATCAACTTCATACATTAGGTAAAAAAATTATTTATTTATTTATTTATTTATTCAGATTGCAGATAATGGATGGGAACTGTCAGAACTGCCCCGATGCTTAGCTTCTTTTTTTTTTTTTCTTTTTTTTTTTCCCAAATGTCAGATGTTAAGTAACAGAGTGAGCAGAGAATAGAACTTCTGAACTAACTGCATTCGTGGTGCCCGTACGTGCGCGTGCGCACGCACTATCGGCCTGATCTTGCACATTTTAAGCACATAAACAGACCCACTGTATGCAAAGTAACCTTACCTGCGTTTATCATAAGCATATACATGGTTTCGGAATGGAAGGAAGCATTTACATATATATTCATCACAATTTTATCAAATATTTATAGCAATATTTGTCTGCCTCTGTGGCTGGCTTTGAAAATTTGGTTGGTTTTGAAAATATGATTAAAATACGGTTTACGATCTGGAAAAAAATCTACCTTTTCTGCGGATATTTGCAGAATTTAGGGACGTGGAGCTTTAATGAACAGGTTGGCATATACCAATATGGGGTCAAATTTACCTTGAAGTAAATTCAGCTCAACAGAGCATAAATCAGGACATGTTTTGGTCTCCTCTGATCCCAATTTACAAAAATGGTGAGAAGCAAGTCTGGCATTGATTTCTAATTTAAAAGCTATCCGTTTTGCAGAGGCCTATTTCAAGGTTAGAATCACGGGAGAACCTCTAAAAAAGTGTTTTCAAATATTTTAAAATAATCTAAAAGGTTTTCTTTGTCTACAGCAGATCCAGAAGCTTTAGTTGAGCCTGAAAATCTTTGTGGTGTGATACTTCCATCCCAATTCTTGTACGTGCAAACTGAAAAATAAATAAGATTTGCCAATGGTCCCAGGCCATGTTTTGCTCAAGTGTCATGGACTGAACACCGAGTCCTAATTCTCAGTTTACAGCTTTTAAAAAAACTCAGACCGCTTGCTTTTTGGTGTCTACCTTCACTCTAAAAGATTAATCAACTTTCTAGGTATTGTCTTCTGAAACAGGGAAGGAACAGCAGCTTAGATTTAGAAACTCTGGAAACTCTAGCCTGGGCTATTAGCAATTAAATATCCACCTACAAATTGATTAAGTTTATAGACTTCTGTCTTCTCTTTCCATAATGAGAAAAAATACAGGAATCACCTATTAAAGCGCCAGCCCTGGCTCACATTGCATGGCATTTCCCACTGCTCTCAGCAAGGACAAAGCCTACCCAGATAACGAAGCGTAGTAGGGAGCGGTAAATACTGCCTCCTTCATGGCAACTATACTTTTCTCAGACACACTGGGAGAATAAATCGACACAATTCCTAAATAATAAAAGATTGTAACCATCAAGCATTATCATTATACTGCAAAGCTGATGACTGAAGCCTGGCTTATTGCAAGCTTCTCTTATCCATACCTTTTTTTTTTTTTTTTCTTTTCTGTATTTATTTCCCGGAAAAAAGTAGATACGTTCTAGTGAAAAAGGGAAAAGAAACATGTTATTTGAAAGATGAATTCCTGTTTCAGGAAGGAAAAAAAAAAATGCAACCTCACAGAAGACCTCACAAATACTCGGTAACTTTACACCCTGCAGATTTTTTTCTGCAGACTGTAGATGCCATGCCTGATTTGACATATGAAGGATTTACACTGTGTGTCACTGTGTGACATTGTGTGAGAGAAAGGCTGGTAAAAAGTATAGTTGCACATGGAAGTCAGAAATATCCTGCTAGGCTGTCCAAATCTGACTATATTTTGATTGTACAGAGACCGATCAAATGTTCAGAGCTGCAACACGGCTTAGTCTTTACTGCGAATAATTATATTATGGGCAGTCATCTGCACTGAGATTCTTGGAAGAGAACTTATATATCAACTCACCTCATGGCTGTTTAAAAATAGAGACAAGTATGTCCCTCCTAATTGTCACTGCCTTGCAGCTCGGAGCATTACACATTGTCACTTGTCCCCATCCAGAGCTCAGACAATCTCCTCGAACACTTTTCTGCTCAAACTGTGCAGACTTTAAGTCTGTGCTTTTTTTATTTTTATTTTTTGTTTGTTTGTTGTTTGTTGTTTTTTTTTCTCCTGCTTAAAGTGTCTTCCACTTCTGAGGGGCTCAGTTTCACCCTCCATGAAGCATACGAGAGCCTCACCATTGGCTTCCATTGGAGCTGGACCCAGCCTTGACGTGTGGATGGACCCGTTGGGATGGAGTGACATGGGAAATGTTCATGGAAAACTAAACAGGTGGAATGCTGAGCTGGATCCCTGACAGCTCTGAGTGGTGAACCTTGCCCTTAACTGCGTTTTTTCCAATTTTCCCTCTGATTTACAAGTATATTTTACGTGTTAGCGCGGGCCACCACACTTGGTTCCCCTTTCGGTCTGTCAGTGCACCTTCTGTGGGTCGTGGGGTCCGGAGGCTGCGGGATGCACGTTACCCTTCTCATGGGAAAGCCTTCTTGGTGTAGCCAGAATACAGGCTGGAATCCTGCCTTCACCCCAGCCCAGAAAAGCAGCAAAGGCATAAAAAGTCCCGTGGCATGGAAACTGCTGTCCCTTGGTTGGGAACTCGGGGAGAGGGCTGGGGGCAGGTCATCAGGGAGTTGGGGGATGCGCTTTGCAGCTTCACGTGGTGGGGGGAAAAAGGCTCCGGGACTCTCCAGCTGGATAAGAGGAGCAGAAAACCTGCGGCAGCAGGATAGATCCCCACCCTTTAGTATGCAAAGCATGTCCACTAGGTGATGTACATGCTGCAAGAGCTGACATATTACCTGCTTCTCTCTCTTTGCTCACACTATTGTTTACCCTTTGCTTTTTGGTGGTGAGGAAAACGTATTAAGTTCCTTCCAAATTAAAAAAAAAAAAAAAAAAAGAAGAAGAGAGGCTATCTGCTTTCTGGAGTTTACAAGCTCCACTGATGCACTCTTTGACATCTTCTCCTTGTCTAACGTGACAGATTCTAACCCCGCTTCATGTATATTTATTTGAGGTAATCCCTAATTAAATTATATGCTAAGGCCATATTTTTTGTTTGCATTCGTGTTTGTCTTTTGGCACCATCAGGACTCCTAAAACCCTGTTAACATTGCAGCACTCTGAAGCACTTTGCAGGAGAATATATGTACAGTGACAGAAAAAGGGGAGCTGGGTTATTTTGGAAAAGATCACATAAACAACATATATATATTGACAGT
Organism: Gallinago jamesoni; assembly: GCA_025769975.1. NCBI lineage: Eukaryota > Metazoa > Chordata > Aves > Charadriiformes > Scolopacidae > Gallinago > Gallinago jamesoni. Next base: position 127,879,411 of record JAOQGH010000012.1, read on the forward strand.
CGTTTGCAAGAATGCCAGCTTTGTCACTCACTTTCAGTGAAATATGGCTCCTTATTAAAAAACAAATCTTTTCAAGATAAAAGATTGTACTGGTTAAATAAAGCAATACCAAGCAAAAAGGGGGAGAAAAAAATGTTTTGAAAAGTTTCTTTTTCACAGAAGCAAAAAGCTTATCTTGTCTTAATCCATTGTCTACATGTTGTTTATGCAAATAAATATGTGTTGAATATTTATTAAATGAATATTTAATGTCGAGTGTATTTTAACATAGAAAATATTTATTTTTAGCGCTGAGATTTTTTTTGTCTGTGCTGAAACCAGAAGAATAGATTGCGCCAGAATGATCCAGGCTCGGAGCTTCTTCTCTAACAAACGTGAAAACACCAAAATGGAAATAATAAATTTGGTTTCCATCAATGTCAAAGAGCAGGAAACATTTTGCTGTTGAGGTTCCTGGAAGCAATAAGCGCTGTATTAACTGCCACGCAACACACACACACAGAGGATACCTTGCCCAACAAGGGGAAACCGTTGCCCTAACACACACACATCCAGTTCCTTAACTCCCCACCTGCTGGGCAGCCACCTGCAATAAACAATAGTGGTCTATTATCAGACAGGAATAAAATAAGCAGCCCCAAAGCTGTTTACCTAAACACCGCGAGAAGTCCCTCCAAAGCTGAGCTGCGGGCAGGGGAACCCTCGCCTCCCAGAAGAAAGGGGGGAACCTCTCTTAGGACAACTCCTGAAGGCCAACGTGTTCCCTTTTTAAATAGACCTACTGTTTAACCAGAGACAGGGACCATCTGTAATGGACGTAACGGTGCACAGCTACTCTGAAGTAATGAATCCAAGGTGCATGAGCTGTTCCAGGTTTCCTTTTGTATATACACATTCCCTCGGTGCTCCGTCTCCTAAAAAGTACAATGACATTTTGTACACGGAAGGCTAACAACATAACTCTCTTATCTTTTTCACTGACATGTTGACAGTACATTACTCCGCTTCCACACAGGCTCAAATTGGGAATATAAGTGTATTTATTCCCTGCTGACTGCAGCTAACCAATATACTGACCCTGCTCCCGTAACAAAAATCTGGCTCATTCAGGTTTCATAAAGAGAGGTGAAGTCCTCTTTTGGTGTATCAGATCTCCATGTGTCCAGCTGTAAATAAAAACAAATTGGTCTGGCTGGGATCTCTATTAATATCATGACCTCAGTATGATGTAACTGAAACCGTATTTTCCACCACCACCCCCAACCACTGTTTATATTCGCATCAAACTAAGTTAAACTAAGGTAGGTTTTAAAGCCTCTGTTAGGAAAAAAAAACCACACACCTATATAAAAACCTCTATAACCTGGCAAACGCCTTCACAGAGATCCATAGATATTCTAGAAGCCACTAGATAATTTGGTATTCTGCTTTCCTTTACGCTGTATTTCTAATCATGTATATACTTAGATGTTTTGACTGTCCCCATGCAAGTCAAAGGCAAGTTTACACGCCTTGCTCGGGGATAACCCTTCCATGACTATTTTAGAATTCACAAGCCAACAATTTATAACTCAGGCTTTCATTAGGGTGTAGTGCACAGCTTAAGCTGAAAAAACCCCCTACATATTAACATAAAGTGGATATCTCATTAAAAAAAAAAACAAAAATGAGTATCACGGCAAACAAAAATTATATTTCAAAGTTTCAGATTGCTGTGGAAAATACTCAGCTAGATAATTGAGTCTCCTACTACCTTACTGGTTGGGCTCTATTTAAAGCCTGGTTTATTTTTAGAAAGAAACCGATGAAATCTAGTTTGCTCAGGAATAGTTATTCGCAAACCAACAACTTAAAACGTTGTCTCGTATACACGTCATTACAGGGAAGATGCTTTGATACATCAGTCACTTCTTATTTCTCCTCGCAGACAAAGAGGAAAACTAGAAGTAATGAAAAAATGATGTCTTACAGAAGACAGAAGTATTTTTTCCCCCATTCCTGGCAAAAGCTTTCTTTTTAAAAACTTTTAAAGATGGAAGTTAAGAAGACGTAGGAAGTAAACAAACCACAACACAGAAGTATTCAGAAAGAGCAAAGCATATTGTGAGAGATTCTATTTATAGAACAACAAGGAAATAAACATAACACTTTTAACACAACACAGTGCAACGTAAAAAAAATTGACATTTTAAAGGGAAAGCAACAGTGACGCTGCCTAAGAACATCCACATTACGTAGTTTAAAAAATTAAGAGCTAAATTCAGCCACCTTTAGTGGAACTGGGTAGCAACCAATTCTGTTGTGTTCTCTGGCAGTTTGTTGGAACTTTTCTTGAAATTAGGTGCTGCAGCATGTGTCAAAATCTCATCCCAAGTGCCATAATAATTTATTGCCCTTCTGCAGAAACAACCTGATTCTGTCTCACCAAAATAACTGTCGTGTTTGGCCACTGATTTCCTAGGAAAGGAACGAACTAGAACACTCACAGACCTTGTTACTAAAAATACTCTTTTTCAAATAATGTACTTTTAGCTCAAACTTCTTTCCTTCTTACACAAATACTTGCCTTTTAACCATGGGTAAAAAAAGTAAACATACCGAATTTGATATTCACAAAAAGCCCAGTAAGTCATATTTAGGCAGCATTTTTAAAAAAATTCAGAAATAAAAACTATCTTTAGTCTGCAAGATATAAAGGTTAAAATACATAAAGGATTAATTTCCTTGTTTTGACTGGTGTTTTTCACTGCCAGCAGTGTCTCATCTTATAAACTGTGTCTCTGAATCAGCCAAGAGAGCCAAGAAGAAGTGATTTCTGAGCTGTTCCCATCACCTACAGGACATGGTGCTATGAAAGGTCCAGCTTACAGCAGCCCCAGCCACTTGACGAGCAGCTTAACGAACCAGAAAATAAGCTTTTTGGAAGGTCCTGTGTCAGAAACAGATGGTTTCTTATTAAATATCTGCATTTCCCATATCCCTTTGGTATCTGTGAATTTGGGGAAGGGTATTGATACCTGCCTTTTACAGACCTGCAGAAGTGGGCACTGGTGCTTGGTCTCATAACTGTGAGATCTCCCCTGGGTTAGCAGCTGAAGGAAGAACTTATAGGTAGACCTGCTCTTCAGCTCTGACATGGCAAATCTGCAAGGAAAATAATAATAAAAAAGGCTCAGATATTAAATTAGAGTTGATGAATCATTTCTATTTGACTATTTGGTGATACAGCATGAGCTTCTATTTTGTGCTTTTAAATTTTTCTTATTTATATAATGAGACTTTTGTTATACTGACTAGATTAACGTGAGAAGGGGAATACCTTTGTGGTGATTTACGAAAGAATTTCTCTCTTCTCGCAGTTATTCTTCTAACTTTATTTGATAAAACCCAAGCAATATATAGAATCATAGAATAGTTTGGGTCGGAAGGGACCTTTAAAGGTCACCTAGTCCAACCTCCCTGCAATGAGCAGGGACATCTTCAACTAGATATGTGATGTTGCTTTTCCTATTTCTCTTAACAATTTTTGCCTGGAAACTTTCTGGTCTTGCTTGCTTATCTTCTCATATAGTTTCGAGGAAATAATATACATCTCCCCTTGTCCCCCTTTTGTCTTCTCGATCCATAAACAATCTTCTAGTGAAATTTGCTACACGGCAACAAATTGCAGATGCTGATGAATTGTAGGCTTCAGTGATTTCTAGATGAAGTCAGGCTCTCCGTTTTCTGAGACTTCTGCGAAATTGATTCCTTCAAATTTCCAATTTCAAAGCTGTAGATTTCTGTTTATTAAATTTAACATTCTTCAACAAAATTATCTTCTCATTGGAATCACTGTCACTCAGCATTTCAGAGGTCAGTAGCAGGCAATGAAAAAAGATGAGAGAGTCTAATATACTTTCTCATTTAGCTATATCAGAACAAGGTTTCCTAATTTAAGTTTGCATAAGCTTTGAGATCCACTCCAATAGTTAAAGAAGAAAACTTGAGGATTCTTAGAGTTAGCATCTCTTCATCTGAAGGCCCTTAAGCAAAGCCATTTAAGATAGAATATTTTCATCAGGCTGGATGTGGTGTTTTGGGGGTTATTTTACCTCACAAAACCTATTGAATTAGTCTCACAGGCATTGTATATCTCGTGGGCTATGTAGCTCAAACATATAGATATACCAAATACGAATATATATATATATTTATATAACTTTTCTGTGTGGAATGAGTGGGATGCAGGATAGCCACACACCGTAAAAAAAAAAAAAAAAAAAAAAAATGGAGAAAGCTCAACCAACCAACCAGACTTTTTTCTCCTTTTGCCATTCTTTCCCAAAGTCTCCGGATTTTTTCTTTCTGGAGATTTAGGATGGATATTAGGAAAAATGTCTTCACAGAAAGTATTGTCAAACATCGGAGCAGGCTGCCCAGGGAAGTGGTGGATTCAACATCCCTGGAGTTATTTAAAAGTCAGGTAGACATGGTGCTGAGGGACATGGTTTAGTGGTGGTCTTGGCAGTGTTAGGTTGATGGTTGGACTCGATCTTAAAGGTCCCTTCCAACCTAGACAATTCTATGATTCTGTGATATCATGAGATAAATGATTTTACCCCGTGGTTTTGGAGCTACTTATTTAAAATTATTATACCAATATTCTGGGCCAATGTCCTTCATTTGAGTCAATATCACGGTCCCTAATCGGTCTTTTTTAATCACTTCTAATAGGCAAATTGCAATTCATAGAAAAAAGATATGGGAGACTTGAACAGTTGTGAATTATAGGCAACAACTAGTCTCAGGCTTCAGAGATCTCTCTGCCTACAGCAGCCATGGATGGTCACTGAGAAATGCCTGAGCTAGCAGGGTTAGATGGCTGCAAATGCACATAGAAGTTGTGCACAAGCCATGTATGATTAGTTAAACCCATCTGGTTTCTGCAGTGATGCCAGTGTGCCAAAAGGACACCGACTTACACTTTGGCCCTGATGACCGCTTCTGCTGACAAGAGTGATCTCTGTAAGTTTCCAGATGAACTTAATGTGAGCACATTTTGCAGCAGGGGAATAAGTCTGCATTTCAAATGCATGAATGATCTCTCCAGTCTAAACAGTACCTTATTAATAACATGGGTATCATGGGGCTGTCATTAGACATTATCAAGACCAAGAACATACTATATCATTCTTTTGTGTGCCCATATGGTTGCCCAATATTCTCTCTCTATTGGATTGTGCTTGGTTTTGGCATCTGAAAGCTATCTGGAAAAATAAGCTACAGGTTTCCAATCATGTCCATGTAATTGGAGTAGCACCATACCAAGACCATAGCTGCTGGCATCTGCTGAAACAGCTGTAGACTTAGAGTCATCATAAAATGCCAGAACCGGAGATGTAGTCAATAAAGTCTTTAAACTCTCAAAAGCACACTCCTGTTCTTTATCTTATTTCTTTTCAGAGTCTGTTCCAAGCAGTTTATAAAAAAAGATCGGCCTTTTTAATGAGAGGTTAAGTATGAATTTGCTTCAAATTTTATCGTGCTAATGAACCATAGTAGTTCTGATACATCTTTATTTGGTGATATTTCAAATATAGTCTAGATTTTTTTTTTCCATTTCTGTTTTACTTCATGTCCATCACATATCCTGACTGCCACACCTGTATTTTCCTGTTTAATTTTAGTCCAGCAGCTTCAATCACCCTCAGAACTTGTGTTAACACTAATGTTGCAATGTTTCTCAAACCCACAATAACCTACAGTTATAATTAGATATTCCCTTTAGGGCTTACAGGAGCTCCTTTGGAATCATTTTGAGCTATCTGTGATGCCAAACTGATGATCACAGCAGTATTTCTGAATGATGTCATCATTTCAGCATTGTCACTGTTAAAGTAGACCTTGTCTGAGTCTCTGCCTGCATCTTGCAGGAATATTATCTTATTGGTTGATTATGAATTATATCTTCTTACTGACAAGCAGAGACCAAGAAAAGACCTCTTAAGTCTACTTGTGTGGTATTTTCACCATGATTGATACCAAAGAAGCAAGCCAAGTATCAGTGCAGTTCCGAGTGCTAATCTGCAGCTCTTTAACATCCTACAAAGATTTCTTTTAAACTGTAAAAAGTACAACTTTAGTTAATACTTGGCATGAGAGAAGCATAGAATCATAGAATAGAATCATAGAATCACATGGGGTTGGAAGGGACCTCTGGAGATCATCTAGTCCAACTCCCCCCACGCCGGAGTGGGTCTGCCTAGAGCAGGTTGCACAGGAACATGTCCAGGCAGGTTTGGAATGTCTCCAGAGGAGACTCCACCACCTCCCTGGGCAGCCTCTTCCAGGGCTCTACCACTCTCACAGTAAAGAAGTTCCTCCAGAAGTTTAGGCATATACCTCTTGAATTGGGCTAAACCACTTTTTCCTGAATTCAGCAGATTTCACCAAACCAGCCTTACCTCCTCTGTGCACTGTGCAAAACCTCATGAAAGATTTGCCTGTAGTGACATTATGGGGGGGGGGGGGGAACATCATCAGAACAGGATCTTAGCCTTAATAACCAAAGCAGATACTGATTCAGTGTGTGACATGTCTTTGTCCAACTGAGCTTTTTACTCTGGGGTTCTTGAGACTAGCCCTAGACTTTTATTAAACAAACAAACAAACAAGCAGAAAAAAAAAAAAAACTAAAACCCCTCAAACACAGAGAAGCAAAGAGAGATGATTTATTTTCCCTTGTTCTTAATGGAGACATCGGGAATTCCTTTCAGATTGTTTCCATATTTCTGCTGGGCTACATTTAAATGATTTCAAATTACGCGTGTCCCAGACTTGTCTCACCTTTCTGCTGCTTTGAGCCAGAGTCCAACTGAAGCTCCCAGGACCAGCCTGATCCCTCATCACCAAAAGAAAGTAGAAATCACAGGCACCTTCCTCAGGGAAGCCAGGAGAAGGAAATCAAAACCGGGTTTGGCAGTATCGGCTTCTTTACATTTCAGCAGCTTACCTGTCCTCAGCTTCTTCCTACTGGAATAAATTCCTTACTATTCCACAGTCAAGGTACAGGACAGTTGAAAATAAGGAGATGCCTGCAAGTGAGCATTCCTTCTGCACAGCTAGGGAGTCAGAGCTGTGTCCTTCATCTGTGTGGAGACACAGTCACCCAAAGCTCTCTGGTTTGTATAAAAGTTGAGTCTGTCCCATTTCCTTGATAATGGGTGCTCAAGGTTCCTTTCCTTTTCCTTTTCCTTTTCCTTTTCCTTTTCCTTTTCCTTTTCCTTTTCCTTTTCCTTTTCCTTTTCCTTTTC